>CM028347.1:50506407-51106407 GCA_016618105.1 Dendrobium huoshanense
CCAAGCCGGCCCCCAGTTCGTTTTGAATCTCCAGAGCTTCCTCTACCTCCCCACTACAAAATCCAAGTGGTTGCACGTCACCGGCGGCGAGTTCTCCGGCGAACCCACCACCTAGACCGTCCCAAGCCTATAGCAGTCGATCCAGACGCGTTCGAGCTTGGATTTCGCTGGGAATCTTCACTTGGACAATCTACAAGCAACCATCCAGAAATTTCGAAGATCTCTAACGGTATAACTCCCAAAACCCTAGATCTAGTTCACATTAGTTAGATCTAAATAGCTTTATGCTTTTAGGGTTTTAGCTAAAACAAACTATTCCCACGATTTCTGTTCATGTCTTAATCTACGTTTAAAATTTCAAGTGAAATGATCGATCCGATCGAGGAGAACGAGGCGAAATACGTTCTCTAGGGCGTCACTCACGGTTCCGGTGAGTGTACGTTTTCTGGACCGTTGATCGTTCGATCAACGGTCCAGATCGAGCCCTTCCGCGGTCTGATCCGACCGCGCATTCGATCTGTCGTTCGATCAGCCGTCCGGCGAGATCAGGCCGTCCATTCGGAACAGCGGGATCGAAGCTCCGCCGTCTGATCTTCTCCTGGTGAGATCAAACCGCGGGATCTGATCTCAGCCGTTGGATCGAACCCGCGGTAATCCAACGGCTGTCAAGGCGCCGCTGACGTGGTTAAGTGGAAAACCGCGTGAAGCGGCCAGCGGCCGACGCGTGTCCCCGCCGTCACGCGGTTTCGATCCCGCCAATCCCAGCGCGCCGCGTGTCTGACCGCCGCCATTTAATTAAAAAATGTGTGTTTTAATTGATTTTAATTACAGAAACTTTGGAAATTACAGTAAATCAAATACATAACCAAAAATTAAGTATAATATATCAAAATTTTCAGAATTTCATCTAGTTTATTTTAAAAATAAAATCAAACTCTTTTGGTTATTATTTTATTAGTAATTTAAGAAATACAGAAATATGTATTTTATTTTTAATTAATTATGTATAAATTATTTTTATCTGAAATTTGGCATGCATGTTGTTGAGTGCATGGCTGGTCTCCAGAAAAATTTTCAATACTATTTGAGTAGATTTGATGATATTTTGAATTATTGAAACTTATTAACCTTTTTTTTATATTTAATTAAATATTAAGTATTTAAAAAATATAAGGAAAATATTTTATTATTTTCAAACTTCTATGGAGATCAGTGGATCCTTCAGCCCATTAACATGTATTTTAATAATATATTTAATTATTTTATAATATATATTTCTATTTATATATATAAATCCATTTATATTTATGTATTTTAATGTATATTTTGAAACTATATATATGTAAATCCTTAAGTGTTCAAGATTTCATTTGAGATCTTAAATGTTGATTGAGCATGTTTGAATGAATTAATGGGGATGATTAGTGGATAATCATTTCTTGATTATTCACTAATTTTGTCTTAATTATGTTAATTAGTTAATTGCATGCTTAAGGTGCACACACCACTTAGTCTAAGGCTCTCTAGATTTAGGTATGAATGTGTTTATGTGGTTCATGCATGCCTTGTGTATTGAGTATGAGGGTTAGTTCAAACATTGATTCAAGCCCATCAAAATTAGTGACATATTTAAGGACAATAATTAAGGATTCATGTATAGAAAACTTAGAAAAATTTCCATAATTAGGATTCACTCTCCCTTGAGTTGAAACTTTGAACATTTGAACTTAGTGACACCCTCAACCCCTAGAGAAATTTTCACTGATTTTTGAGGTCATTAGGTCCCCTAATTAATTTTCTAAGTCTTAAACCCTTAATTAAGCCTTTAAAACTTCTAAAAATTGTAATAAATCCAATTTAAATCCAAAAATTACATATAAACCCTCAAACTGACCAGAATTCAGTCCTTAATCTATGATAATTGAAAGCCCCTTGATTTGACAGCAATTTAAACCCTAATTTAATTTTAAGTGAAAATCAATGTTTAATTGAGATAATTAATTAATAATAATTAAAAAATCAAAAAAAATCTCCCAAACACTTGGGATCCCTCCTTAGGTTATTCCTGACCTTTGGAGGTGTTTTCAAGAGATTGGGAATTTGTTTGAAGCAAAATCACAAAAGGGGCCCTCTAATTAAGAAATTCCTAAAATTCATTAAAATGCCCAAACTTCGATAATCCATAACTAATTCTAGAAAAATCCAAATCACCCAAACTCACTTGCATTCAACTCATAGTAATGTCTAGTATTTATTAAAAATATTAAATTCCAGAAATTTGCAATATTTAAAAAGTCAACAAATCGGTCAAATCTAGTTCAAAACTAGTTCAAAACTTCAAACCTTCGTAATAAAATGTAGAAAAATCCGATTTCAACGTACTTACCTTCTAACTGATCGTAGTAAGGTCTAGTATTTTAATAAAATACAAACATTCCAGAATTTACCTTAATCAAAAAGTCAATTTTCAACCCTTTAATTAAATCATTAAAATATTCTAAAAATTCATAAAAGCTCAAATCATTCTAAAACTCAGAAAATATTGGTTTAATGCTTAAAACATTAACAAACCTTTTAAAACACAACAACCACCCTAAAGATGAAGTTTATTGGCTGGACTACTCCGGGCTGCGGGGCTAAGTGTCCTAAGGAGGCTGGTTCCTCGAGCCTGGTGGCACAACGCCACGAATGGATTCTAAAGGGTGTTAAACTTTAAATAGATTAATCATTAATTATTTAACATTTTAAAATCTCTAATTCAATTACATTAATTTGGTTTATCGGCTGGACTACTCCGGGCTGCGGGGCTAAGTGTCCTAAGGAGGCTGGTTCCTCGAGCCTGGTGGCACAACGCCACGAATCAATTAATGGCAAACTTAAATTAATCAAGCTTTTAAAATCAGTAACTAACTCATTTTAATATTAATCCACTCTTTTAATTCTAACCAATTTAAATAACTTAATCAACCCGATTGCTACTGGGTAACCCAGGCCTACGAGGCTATTAGCTTAGCCCCAAGGAAGGTGAAATAAACTTCACGGCCTCGGTGTGAAACAAAGGTAGCAATCAATTAACTTTTAAAATATGCCTAATTAAAATTCTTAATTCATTAATACTTAAATTTTAATCTAAATCCCCTCTAAGCCTTAACAAATCCAAACTTTTAGACAACTTCAATAATAACCCACTTTAGGATCTACCCCAGCCACACGACCTTTCTCACACACTTTAGATGATGTGCTAGGACAACCAACTCTAGATCTAGGATAGGCCGGTGTTTACTTTACTGCTGTGTGCCGGATTTTTCGTAGTTTTCACTGCATGTTGTGGATGAAATTGCTTTGCTGTGTCTGCTTACTTTTTCTGTACTCTGTGGATGGATTGATGTGTTTGGCGACTAGATTACCCTTAGGTTAGGTACGATCTGGATGTTGACACAGTTTTCTGCAGGTGGCCACGCTCATGCAGGGCAATATAAAAAGGGGGCAAATTAAAAAATGCATAAATATTATAAACTCTTTGCACAGGTGCTTCAGCTGCTAAAGCCCCCAAATCATAAAAAGAGCGTGGCCAGTGTGTTTACTTTCTTTTCTGCTCATATACAACTGCTTGGGAATAACTGCTTTTTTTATATATTAATTGCTTAGGATAACCCTGCAGGTGAGTCTAGATTTTTATTTTGATATCAATGTAATTTGTGTAAGTGTCAAGTGTTGTGAAAGTTTATTTTGAGTTGGGATACATAGATCCAAAGCTTGGATTCCAAAGAGGAAAGGATACCCCTTTGGGGAACACTCCTTTTCCATTTGGAAATCCAAATTTGGATCATACCTCTTCCTTACCCAAAGAGGAAAGAGTGGCCTTCCCCTTAGAGGGAAGTGCCCTCTTGTCCATTTGGGTAATCCACTACGAAGATTCCAAGAAGATTGAAGAAAAGGAGTCCAAAGAAGAATGAAATTGAAGATTTGAAGATTTGAAGATTGAGAGTATCCCACTCAAAATAACTTGCGTCATTACTAGGTTTAGAATCCGGGTTGTTGTCAGTGGTGCCCGGCCACTTTACTTTCTGTAATATTCTGGTTTGTAATAAGCAAGGCAATTCTGCCTATGGACATTTATTAATTAATTTGTATTTGATGTAATGATTTGATTGCCTTTAGGATTACTTGCTTTTACTAGTTTTTTGGCGATTGCATGCCGCTCTTTGTTTTCGCCTGGATACGTGAGGCTCGTGAGGGTGTGAAAGTTTTATACTCATAATTTCTAAAAGTCTAAAATTTTAGTGAGTCTAAATAACATAGAAAGATAACGAATCTAGGGAATTAGCCGGGGATCGACCCCGGGGTCGCATGCATATTTTTGCATTACTCTTTCCTTGCTTTAGACCCTTCCCCGCCTGCGGGTAGAGTCCGGATAGTCTGACCTATGAGGACGAGGTGCCGGACCTGGGGAAGTCCAGTCTTCTAAAAAATTATTTTATAAGCCTGTTTTTAAAATTTCAAGCATATTTGATTTGAGGTTGTTAACCAGCATGCATTGCATTAGATACAAATTAAAGAGTCAAAATTTTAATTTCATAGTCCTTAGCATTTTAGCACCCAACATAAGTCAAAGGGGCCAATTAGGAAAATCTCTAGATGTCGGCCCCGCCTCCCCAAAACTTTAATTATAACGTCCCTACCACTCTTTCATAAAAGACCGGATTCATCTATTTTAAATCGATTAGGTGGTTAGCTGGCTCCCCAATCCAGGCCGGGGTAAGTCCAGACCTTGCACTGCATTAGTTAGGATCGGACGACTGTGGTCCAGTGTCCAAAATAGATTTAGGTTCCGGGGCAGATCTTTGATTATAAGACCCCAAACTTCGGGAATCTAATCCCAAATTTCTAATAAAATGCTCAACTCTAATTAAATATCATTTCAATCCAAAACATAAAGCCCAACACTTAGATTAAGTTGGGACATTTCCGGATGGTTCTGGAATCTCAAAGTGTCCCCTACCTCTCATCCTTTAACTCCGTTAATAACTGCTCAATTTTGATCCATTCCCTTTTGATTTTCCAATAATTCTATTCATACTTTGATATCACTCCTAGAAACTCTAAACAAAATTCTGCCATTATTTTAATCGAGAGTTTTCGTAGGAGATTTTATCTCCCTACGATGTAATTAACTACGAGGGCTTGCGCTCGTAGGAGATTTGGAACCCCACACACACCTGATTTTAAAGAAAACTCAATTTCTAAAACTTCATTAGATTTCTTTGGGAAAAGTTAAATAATGATCGTCATAGTTGCATTAGAAGGATTATCGTTGAATGGTATCATTTCCCTTTGGGGAGATACATCCTTCTTCGATAAGGCTTTGGATGTGAATGCGATGATCATGTTTCTTGAATATTGTAATTGGGTACTTAGTTGAACTATATTTGTGACCCTCGGGGCCATATAAAGTTCTCTTAGAACCCGATCATAATATTCAAGATGAGTTTACATAATTCTAAGTCTGAACACCGTTATGAAAGTTTATTTTCGTCCTTCGGGGTGATATACTCTTTCTAACGAGTTGATTCGACCTTAGAATTAGAACTTAACCTTAATCTTAAAATCCCCAAAGAAAACTAATATTTTCAAAACATGTTTTCAAAATTCCACCAACAAAAAATGGCACGCCCGGTGGGACAAATCTCTCTCCATCTTTAATAATGGCAAAATTTTGTTTCATCGGTAGTCTTAACTACCTTTCTTCCGTTGGTCCCTTTGCCCATTTCTTCCTTGGGTGAGTGTGGCCAACATCTAAAATAATAACAAAATACTAAAAGAGAGGTTTCACCTCTAAATTTGGCTTTTCGTTCTGATTTTGACCTTCTGCCCCGGCACAGCCTGTGAGGCGACAGTGTCAAATCAGATCTCTGGATATCTTTTTTAATTTTATGGATTTATGGTCGATAAATTTTTCGTTCAACATATAAATCCTTAAAATTGAAAAGCATTCAAATTTTTGATTTCATTCCAAAACTTGTTAGTTTTAACCCCCTCACTTCCCCTTTGACTTTTAAGGGTGGGGAGGGTTAAACTTTCTTCCTTACTTGAGCTTTCTCACAATTCCATAAGCCTTCGGGCAAGGGGAAACTCTGTCCGTTGTGTTTTGGAACCTGTAAGAAAACCCTTTTCAAATTCTCAAAATTTTCAAAAATTTTTATTTCTCAAACTCCAAGTTGTCATGTGTTACCCCATACGACTCCCTCGTGGGCCAACATATGTCATACTTTCAAAAAAATAACAATGAAATACTTTTCTACCATTCTTTTCAAAAAATCTAATTTCAATCATTTTCTCTAACTTTCAGAAAATTTCAAATGGCTGGCCAACTGATTTTCTCTTTTGACCGAGAGTTGTCCTCAACTGTTAATGACCAAGGGAGCACTGTTATTTTTGGAATGGGATTCAGTACTCTAGAGCTCTCTATGGATGGACACCAGATTGTGAGCCTGGATGCCAGTAAGGAAACTCCCCCAGTAGTTGAGTTAATTGTGGGATCTGCACCCACCTTGCCAGTAGTCAGTGATGATCAGGAACAGCCTGAACCAGTTGTTGAGCCTTCCACTGAAATTAAGTCTGTTTTTGAAGAAGGGTCTAGTTCTGGACTTAGATTCACCACGAAGAATCAGAAGAAGAATTACTTGAGGAGACTTAGAAAGAAAATCTCTAAGGCTAAGAGAGTTCTACCCTTTAAGACCTTGGCTCAAGTAGAACCTGAGGCTGTTGAGGAGCTACCTATTCCTGCTTCCTCTCCCCTCCTAAAGGGAAGTCGCTTTTACCCCTTGGCTTCAGCTCAAGGGGAGGAGAGGATAGCTAGGATAGCCCGTTCTCCACCATGCCCGGTCGACTACTCGACCAAGAAGACTCAGAAAGAAAAACACCTTCAAAAGACAAGAACTTTGAGAAATATAATTCATACTTGCGCTGCACAGACTGGGCAGACTAAAGAAGAATATGTGAAACAGTTAAAGGGAGTGATCTCGCATCGCTTCCAAAAAGAAGTACTGAAGGAAGAAGTATCTGAAGCAAAGAATTTAACCCCTCAATTCGTTAGGAAGAATAAGAAGTATGCTAGACAGCCTGCTACTTCGGTACTGGTTGATGGATATCACTGGGTGCCACGCCCTCTGTCCTCTCAAACAGAGGGTATTGTGTTGACTGGGTCCGAGAGAGGCCGCCACTCTACTGGTAGACCCCCGGTACCCCCACATAAACCTGTAAGATTGGCCTCAGTGATTGTCAAACCAAAGGGGTTGAAGTTCAAAAGTCTGTGGACCTTAAAGGAAAAAGACCTAAATCTCCTGAAAGGAGATATGTGCCAAAGAGAACTAAGTTGGAGAGTCTGCCACCACCTCCTAGAACTTCTAAGTTCATTCTGCAGCTCCAACGAGTTTCAGCCAACCCCGCTCCGAGTTCAGTTGAATTGATGGATGTTCAGGCTAGTACTCCAGTTGTTACAGTTGATAGTCCTGCCACAGCCAGTTTGACCCCGGATCCAATAGTTACCGTTCCTGCTACCCCAGTTGATGATCCCCAAAGTTCGAGTGTCATTCCTAGGCCCCTTAGTCAGGTGTCTGAGGACCTTACCTTACCAGATGTGGGAACTATCACTTTACAAGCTCCTACTTCTCCTGAGGAATATGTCCCTCTCCCTGTAGAGGATGCCACTCTTCTGACTACCAGTTCTGGGATAGTCGAAGAGGAGAGAGTTGACCAGGATTTAGAGATGGAAGATGAACCGGATACAAAGTCTCAACCAGATCCTAATCCAAAACTTACAGAAATCATTGCCCTTATGGATTCTGAAGAGTTGTTTGATATGGCTGAGTATAAAGGATACTTACCCCTTGACCCTAAATCAATTGGGGATAGACCGGTCGAGGAGGTAGTTCAAGAAATAAGGAACATCTTGTTGAACAAAGAAGGAACGGCTTCTTTTGACCCTGATATGGATGATCTCCTTGGAGATGAAGATGATTATGTTGGGGGCATTCATGTGGTTGAAACTAGAGGATCTAATAAAGAAGCTGAGCCCAGCAAGCGCCGATTTGTTAAAGATGATGATCCGCATGCTGTCGAGTCAGAGTCAGATGAGTCTGTGAAAGATAGAGATGAAGAACATATAAAAAACTTGGAGACTCAGCTCGCTAGCATGATGTCACAAGTTAGAGAAATGCAAGAGAAGTTGGACAAATCACAGCAAGAGTCTTTTGTGATCCACCAGTCAGCTCGAGAGCTCACAGAAAAGGCCAAAAGGGCAGAACTTAATTCCAGACCTCTCGAGTCACCACCTGTGACTCTCCCTTGTCCAGTAGAGACACCTCCAGTTCACCCTGCAGTTTCCACCATTCCTCCGATCCCACCTCAGAAGGATATCAAGCAGTTAATTGAGGACCAGGTAAGGGAGGCCTTAGCCCATGCTCAAGGAACTGTGTCTATTTCAAAGGGTAGACCCTACCCCGAGGAATATGACTTAGTTCCTTACCCAAAGGGCTTTGTGCCACCAACTTTTAAAGTTTTCACCGGAATTGAAAATCCGAGACAGCATCTGGCCCACTTCCGAGCAAGCTGTTGCAACGCAGGAGGGTCAGATGCTCTACTATTTCGCCAATTTGTAAGTAGTCTATCCGGCATTGCTTTTGAATGGTACGCCGATCTGCCCAACGGTTCAGTAAGAACCTTTAGCGACCTAGAAAACCTCTTTCTTAAGAGATTTTCTGGAGCGCAACAACGCACCACCGTGGGCGATCTCGTGGTTGAAAAGCAAAAGCCGGGAGAGTCTCTAGTTGAGTACATCTTGAGGTGGCGAAACCTCTCGATGAAGTGTGAACCCCAGTTGCAAGAACAACATGCTGTGGAGATTCTTTTGAAGAATATCCACGGTCCTGTTGCTTTTCTCCTGAAGGGTTTCACTATTAAAACTTTTGAGAAACTTCTTAATAAGGCTAGCAATTTGCAGGAAGAGGCTCCTAGGATGCCATTCTTACGAGAGCAGTCTGAAGAAAGGAAGGGTCCAAAACTGGTGAAGACATTTGAAAAGAAAGCTGTGGTCTCAGCAGTAGATAAAGGAAAGAGGCCAGTGATTAGTCAGCCTAGCACTCCACTTCCACCACAGCCGCCTCAGAAGCAGCCCTTTCAGATAGTTCCTCAACATACTAGAGATCCCTCTTTCATCCCTTTTAGAGAGAGATTGGCAAAGCCTTATCCATTTAAAAGGGAGTCAGTTAAGAAGATCTTCAGAAGTCTGTTAAAGAAACCAGATTTTCAGTTGCCAGAGGCTAGGAGGCCTGAGGATGAGAGCAAGAAAGATGATCCCAAGTATTGCCCGTACCACAGGATGCTTAGTCACCCTCTTGAGGACTGCGTTGTGTTCAAAGATTGGCTTGAGAGGAACTACACCCAAGGTAACATCATAATACCTAAGGAATACTTGGTCGATCCAGAAAAGGCTTCAATTAAGACCATTTCAGGTAATCCTCTTAACTCTTCTTGTTTTGTTGAAGATGGTTGGGACATTGCTTTGTCCCGGGCACTTAAAAAGTCGATTAACAAGTCTTTTCGTCTTTCTCAACAGCTGACTACGATAGCCCAGGCCCCGGTGTGGAAAGTTGACCTGGACGCTTCGCAGAAGGATGTTGAGCCACTTCCCTCTCCAGTAGTCTTAGGAACTACTGAGAAAAATGTGAAAGAAGAGAAATCTGATTTTGTAGAGAGGAAGTGTGTAGATGAGAGATGTATTAGAATGGCGGATGGTGGTGTTAAAACCCTTTCCCCTCTTTTGTTATCTGACTTTTACTTTGCCCCATCAAAGGCGAAGGGTCAAAAGATGAATAAAAAACATCCTTCTACTTCTGTCTTGATGATTAACCATGAATCTCAAATGCAAATTGATGACTCTCCTGCTTTGAATCAAACTCCTAATGAACCAAATATTGAGGTTAGTCAAACCAACCTCCCCGAATCGACTATTCAAGAAGAGGTCGAATATGAAGCTTTATCAGAAAGTGATTTCCCTCAGATTAATTTCCAAGGAAATCCTATCTTGATAGAACTTTCAGATTCTGACTCGCTTTCAGAAAATGATGATCCAACACCTATGGTGTGTGTAGACACTGCCCTAGTTTGCCCGCCCGAAGACGTCGAGCAGGTGCAACTCCGTGGCGGTAAAGTCTTACCCCCTAGGTTGCCCCCTCAGGATAAAGGCAAGCAACCTTCATTCGAAAATTTAAGTCCGGATTCCCCTCAACAACCAGAATTCCCTTTAATTCCTCCGGGTTTCGAGTCTGTCGTTCCTAAGGTTGATTACAATGTTCTAGCCCACCTTAGGAAGTTGCCAGCAAAATTAAGTATTTATGACGCCCTCCTTCTTTCCAAAGAAATGAGGGAGTCTTTAATTAAAGCACTTCTCGATCCCGAGATTTGCTTAACACAGTTGGCTGCAACTTCAGAAGGTGAGGCTCTCTACTTCAAAGAGGTCCCTGGGGTTACCTTTTCAGACGAAGATTTACTCTTGAGAACTGCTGACCACAATCGTCCCCTCTACATTACTGTAGATGTGGGAAATTTCAAGTTATCAAGAGTCCTTGTTGATCCGGGTGCATCGGTCAACGTGATGAACATAAAGACCCTTGCTTATCTCAGAGTTGATACTAGCAAGCTTTCAACCGACAGGTTGGTGCTTCGTGGGTTCAACGAGAAGGGCGAGAGAGCTTTAGGTTCAATCACTCTACTCCTGGAGATAGGAGGTTTAAAAACTGAAGCTAAATTTCATATAATTGATTCAACTACGTCCTTTAACGCACTTCTAGGTAGACCTTGGATTCACGAATATAGAATGGTTCCATCTACCCTGCACCAATGCATTAAGTATCAACGAGATGGCATTGAACATGTGATTAAGGGTGATTTGCAACCATTCTCAATTCAAGAAATTGGGATCTACGAAGATGCTGCATATTTTGTACCAAAAGGGTCCTCGTCCCGTTCTAAATTAGAGATCAAATTTGAGGAGAAAATGGTTGAACAAAAATTCAACCAAAAGAAAGAAAAAGATAAGAATATCAATCAAGAAATGATTCAATCGAGTAGTGAAGACGACTCTGATATTGTTGTCCTTAGACCTCCAAGCACATTACCTCAAAGAGGTGGGAGGATGGCTTTAAGGGCACGAGGTCGAGGCCGCGCTTCATTAGACAGGAGAGCAGCACCCGTATACATTGATTTGGAATCAGATTCCGATAGTGAGCTAGAAAGTCAAGGTGCTGCCCTCTCTCTCGATTATCAAAACATAAATACTCCTCCAAAATTTGATCTCACCTTAGACCAGGACAGTGACCCTGAGGTAGATATTTCAAAAGTTAAAAGTGACGAGCCTGAATTAACAATGTATGAAAAGCTCACTAGAAGGATTGAGGCCTTTCTCTGACCCCACTGTCGGCAGGCAGGGTTGTAGGGTTGGAAGTCAAAGTGGCCCCCAACTTGGATGGTGAAGTTAAGAAAGTCCAGAAATTCTTTCCTGGCTCCTCCTCCGCAAGGGACGAAGGTGATGTAACCCTTGAGGAGGCAGATTTTAATGAATTAATGGAATTACCTTTCGGCTACTTCCCTGTTTGTGTAAAAAATACTTTTTCTAAAGGTTCTATACCATACCGATGGACTAAGGGTCAAGCTAGATACCACGAGAATATTTGGCGAACAAAAATAAATAAAAATCCAACAAGTGGTATTGGCTTTGGAACAGTTAGTTCATTCGATGATGATGAGTATTGCCTAATGATAACTTACCATCTCGATTCTCCAAATGTCCCTACAGATCCTCCTTGTCCTTTGGATGGACTCTGTTTGGAGACTTTAGACGATCCCGATGATCTTCAAGTTCGGGATGCACCCCCTGAATTTGAAGAGGAAATTAAGTCGACAGTCGATGAGTTAAGAGAAATTAACTTGGGAAACGATGATGACCCCCGTCCGATTTTTATAAGTACTCTGTTGAGCGAGGGTGAAACCCAAGACTTAATCCAGTTGTTATTCGAGTTTAGGGATTGCTTTGCCTGGACATATGACGAAATGCCAGGTTTGCCTGCTGAGGTAGCAGTTCACAAACTTGGAGTTCGGCATGATGCCATCCCTGTTAAACAAGCTCCTCGACGCATGCGCTTAGAGATTGAGCAACAAGTCGTTTCTGAAGTTAAGAAATTGGCAGAAGCCGGATTCATTCGAGAGGAACAATATCCCTCTTGGGTGGCCAGCGTCGTGCCAGTTCGAAAGAAAAATGGTCAGATTCGGATTTGTGTCGACTATAGGGATCTGAATAAGGCATGCCCTAAGGATGAGTTCCCCCTACCAATACCAGAACTCATGGTGGACATTGCCTCCTCACATGCTATTTTCTCCTTCATGGATGGCTCGTCGGGTTATAACCAAATCAAGATGGCCCCTGAAGATGAGAGAAATACGGCGTTCAGAACCCCTATTGGAATCTTTTGTTATAAGGTAATGCCATTCGGCTTAAAGAATGCCGGAGCAACCTACCAACGGGCCATGACCCGTATCTTTGACGACTTAATTCATAATCAAGTTGAATGTTATATTGATGATTTAGTTGTCAAGAGCAAGGTTAAAGAGGCTCACCTGTATGACTTAAGAGTTGTTTTCGAACGGTTGCGCCGCTACGATTTGAAAATGAACCCCTTGAAGTGCGCCTTCGGCGTCGCTTCGGGAAAATTCTTAGGATTCGTAGTGAGGCACCGCGGAATCGAGATAGATCCTGCTAAAATTGAAGCCATCTTAGATATGCCATCCCCTAAGAGCCTTACTCAGTTAAGGTCTCTACAAGGTAGATTGGCATATATAAGGAGGTTTATTTCTAATCTTTCCGGGAGATGTCAACCCTTTTCTGTCCTTGCGAAAAAGGATACTAAATTCGTATGGGGCGAGAAGTGTCAAAATGCTTTTGACGATATCAAACAATACCTTTCTAACCCGCCAGTCTTGGCAGCTCCGATTCCCGGAAAGCCATTAATCCTCTACACCGCAGCTCTAGATGAGTCTTTAGGTGCTCTGTTAGCTCAAGTTAACGACGAGGGAAAAGAGAATGCTCTCTACTACCTTAGTCGAAGACTCCTTCCTACTGAAATTCGATACCCGTCAATTGAGAAGCATTGTCTTGCTTTAGTTTTTGCAGCTCAGAAACTGAGGCATTACATGCTCTCCCACTCAATCAGTCTGATTTCAAGAGTTAATCCTTTGCAATATCTTATGACCCGACCTACGTTGTCAGGACGTTTAGCTCGCTGGTCTATGATATTGTTGCAATTTGAGATTACTTTCACTCCTCTTCGTGCTGTGAAAGGACAGGCTGTTGCCGACTTTCTGGCAGCACACCCGCTGCCAGCAGATTCTCCTCTGAATGATGACTTACCCGATGAACAAATCATGAGTTTGGGGGAATCTAGCGAGGCCATCTGGGAATTATATTTTGATGGGGCAGCATCCTCTCGTAGGATTGCGACCCAACAATCTGTAATTCCTGGAAAGGCTGGAGTCGGTCTAATTTTTATTACACCAGAAAAAGGAATGATGCATTTTTCCTACCACTTATCGGAGCCTTGCACAAACAACGAAGCTGAATACGAAGCTCTGATAACTGGTTTGGAACTTGCAATTCTAATGGAGATTAAAGAGATTAAGATCTTTGGAGATTCCCAACTAGTTATTAACCAAGTCGCCGGAACTTATAAAGTCTTGAATCCGAATCTCCTAAAATATCACCAGTACACGCTTCACTTGCTGGAACAAATCCCCATTGCTACTTTGTATAGGGTTCCCCGTGGAAGCAATTCTGCGGCGGATGCCTTAGCAAAACTTGCAAAGGAATTTGCATGTCCTGAGGAGGATTCCATCCCTATAGAGATACAGGGTCGTAAGACTCTCTCCCTTATAGATTTGGAACATATTAGTAAGACTCCCCTTCAGATCCTTTCTGCCTCTTCGACAACTGACGAAGAAGGCGATTGGAGACGACCCTTAGTCGATTACCTTAAAGAAGGGAAGCTTCCCCAGGATAAATCACTCTCCAACCAGATTAAGAAACGTGCCCTATCATATGCACTAGTTAACGATCTGTTGTACCGTCGGTCCTTTGATCACATGTGGCTGCGCTGTTTGAACAAGCGAGAAGCCCAGAAAATTGTTAATGAAGTTCATTCAGGACTGTGCGGTGCTCATCAATCGGGTCCAAAAATGAAATTAAAGATTAAAAGACTTGGATACTACTGGCCTACAATGATTGACGATTGCATGAATACTGCAAAGCACTGTCATCAATGTCAGGTCCATGGTGTGGTTTTACATCAGCCGCCTAATGTGTTACACCCTACGATAGCCTCGTGGCCCTTTGAAAGTTGGGGCACGGATATCATTGGGCCGATTGACCCTCCCTCTGCGAGAGGTCATCGTTTCATATTAGCAGCAACTGATTACTTTTCAAAATGGGCGGAAGCAATTCCCCTACGAAACGTAACATCACACCATGTCTTAAAATTCTTTCGTGACCATATTGTATATCGATTCGGCGTACCCCGCAGAATCATATCCGATAATGGGTCCGCATTCAAGTCTACAAAAATCAATAGTTTTGTAAGGCGCCATAATATTGATTGGAGATATTCGACGATCTATTACCCTCGGGCGAATGGATTGGCCGAGGCCTTCAACAAAACCTTGGTGCAAATTGTCAAAAAGACCCTTGATGATAACAAACGACAGTGGGATGAGCGGTTGGTGGAAGCTCTGTGGGCTTATCGTACCACTTATAGAACCCCGACCCAATCCACCCCGTTTGCACTAGTGTATGGATCTGAGGCTGTTCTACCCTTGGAAATACAAATCCCTTCGCTTAGAATTGCAGTTCAGAATCAAATTACCAATGAACAAAATGCAAGACTACGATTGGAAGAACTCGAAGGCCTTGAAGAGCGACGTCTCCAAGCTCAACAAAGTTTAGAGTTGTATAAATCCCGTATGGTTCAAGCCCATGATAAGTTAGTGCGACCTAGGACCTTCCAAGCGGGAGACTTGGTTTTGGTCCTTCGGAGGCCTATCTTGGCCCATCGGAAGTTGGGAGGCAAATTTGAACCTACATGGGAAGGACCCTTCGTTATAGAGACTGTCTACGAAGGAGGCTCGTATCAGTTAGTAGATTGTAAAGGGAACCACCCAATGCTACCTGTTAATGGGCGTTTCCTTAAGAAATACTATGCTTGATGTAGCTCATTTTATCAATCAATAAAACTTCCTTTTCTTGATTTATAGCTTGATTCTACCTTTTTTTTTAAGTTTTTACGCTCTTCGCCCTTTCCTTAAGGTTAGGTCCTTCCTTCCCTTAGGATTAGACCCGCTAGTGGTGGAGTACGCCCTCTGTGGCACCACCCTGGCATTTTACCCGGGGATTAGTGGTGGAGTACGCCCTTCGTGGCACCATCCTGATTCCCATTCGCTAGTGGTGGAGTACGCCCTTCGTGGCACCATCCTAGTTTGCCAGTTAATTTGCCTATTAGGAGTAAGTCTTCTATCAGCATCCTATAGGCCTAAGGTTGGGTGATGCCCTTCCTTAGACCCAAGGCTAGGTATTCCCTACCTTGGTTTCCAGTTGATCCGTCTACTAGGAGTAAGTCTTCTATCAGCATCCTGTAGACCTAAGGTTGGGTGATGCCCTTCCTTAGACCCAAAGCTAGGTATTCCCTACTTTGGTTGCCAGTGATTTGCCTATTAGGAGTAAGTCTTCTATCAGCATCCTATAGGCCTAAGGTTGGGTGATGCCCTTCCTTAGACCCAAGGCTAGGTATTCCCTACCTTGGTTTCCAGTTGATCTGCCTATTAGGAGTAAGTCTTCTATCAGCATCCTATAGGCCTAAGGTTGGGTGATGCCCTCCATAAGATCCAAGGCTAGGTATTCCCTACCTTGGTTTCCAGTTGATCCGCCTATTTGGAGTAAGTCTTCTATCAGCATCCTATAGGCCTAAGGTTGGGTGATGCCCTTCCTTAGACCCAAGGTTAGGTATTCCCTACCTTGGTTTCCAGTTGATCCGTCTACTAGGAGTAAGTCTTCTATCAGCATCCTGTAGACCTAAGGTTGGGTGATGCCCTTCCTTAGACCCAAAGCTAGGTATTCCCTACTTTGGTTTCCAGTTAATTTGCCTATTTGGAGTAAGTCTTCTATCAGCATCCTATAGGCCTAAGGTTGGGTGATGCCCTCCCTTAGATCCAAGGCTAGGTATTCCCTACCTTGGTTTCTCCAGTTTCCTTGCCTATTTGGAGTAAGTCTTCTATCAGCATCCTATAGGCCTAAGGTTGGGTGATGCCCTCCCTTAGATCCAAGGCTAGGTATTCCCTACCTTGGTTTCTCCAGTTTCCTTGCCTATTTGGAGTAAGTCTTCTATCAGCATCCTATAGGCCTAAGGTTGGGTGATGCCCTCCCTTAGATCCAAGGCTAGGTATTCCCTACCTTGGTTTCTCCTGTTTCCTTGTCTACTAGGAGTAAGTCTTCTATCAGCATCCTATAGGCCTAAGGTTGGGTGATGCCCTTCCTTAGACCCAAGGCTAGGTATTCCCTACCTTGGTTTCCAGTTGATCCGTCTACTAGGAGTAAGTCTTCTATCAGCATCCTGTAGACCTAAGGTTGGGTGATGCCCTTCCTTAGACCCAAAGCTAGGTATTCCCTACTTTGGTTGCCAGTTGATTTGCCTATTAGGAGTAAGTCTTCTATCAGCATCCTATAGGCCTAAGGTTGGGTGATGCCCTTCCTTAGACCCAAGGTTAGGTATTCCCTACCTTGGTTTTACCAGTTTTCTTTATCCAATAGGTGTAAGCCTTCCATTAGCATCCTATAGGCTTGAGGTTGGGAGATGATCTCCCTTTCACTCCCAAAATTCTACTTCCATTCGGTCAACGCCAATGTGTGCAGCAGAAGTTCTATCTACCACACACATTGGGGGTCCATTTGTTGACCTCATTTTTGTATGAGGTCACTAAGACCCATCCAGAAGCCAGATTTAATCCTAGACCCTAGGATCCACTCTAGACCTTAGGATCTTTCCTAGAACTTGACCTTAGAGCTTATTCTAGAGCCTATGATTCCTTTAAACCCTAGATCTTAGAATTCTTCTAGATCTTAGGATCACTTCAATTTCAAATCAAACTCCACCCTTGATCAACCTCAATTTTAAATCAATTCCTATATTTAATCCACTCCAATTTCAATTTGATTCCTACATGCGACCAATTTGAATCTCAAACTCTATCCAATTTAAGTCCAAATTAATTTAAACTTCAAATCAAACCCAAATCCAGAAGTTTAAACTCAAATTCAAACCTTTAAGGCCCTGTCCTAAACACCCTTTTCAGAGATTTTTCAAACATCTCAAAACCCAGTCAAATGGCCTCTGATTCAGGGTCTATCACTTGCAAAGTGATAATACATGTCTCTAAAGGCTACCCTCCAATTTTGAGCTCATTCTGAGGTCTCTAACCCCAGAATTTGAATTAAAACTCAAAGGCTGTAAAACCTTCGAATATTTACAGCCTATGCCACTGAGCATAACCCTTTTGAGATCTTGACCTTGGAACCCTTATCCAAGCCTCCAATTACTTCCAGACCTTTGAATTTAACCCATTGAGCAGTAAACTGCATTTTTCAGACCCATTTTTGACCATAGTTAACCAATAGGTCAAAATTGACCAAAACACCCCTATGGGGCTCAAATGGGGATTTCAAACCAAATGAGCTCCAAATGGGATGAAACCACCTTTGACAAATTTCAAATGTCATTTCAAATCTTTTGAACCCATTTCCAACCCTTGAGTCAACCTGGTTGACCAAGTCAACTGGTTTGACCCAAGGGGCCCTTTGAGGGTCCAAACATGTGTTTTGACCCAAATGACCTCTTTAGGCCATCCAACCACTTCCATTAACCTTAAAATGTCATTTCAAACCTGTTGAGCCCAAACCCAGACCCTGGGTCAACCTGGTTGACCAAGTCAACCCAGGTTGACCAAACAAGCCCTTAGGGACTCAAATAGGGATTTTGATCAATTTGACCTCCCCAGACCCAGGAACTACCCTCAATGGTCTCCAAATGTCATTTCAAACCTGTTGAGCCCAAACCCAGACCCTGGGTCAACCTGGTTGACCAAGTCAACCCAGGTTGACCAAACAAGCCCTTAAGGGCTCAAATGGTGATTTTGACCAAATCAACCCCTCCAAACTCTGGGACCACATCCAATAGACTCAGGATGACATTCTGAATTTGTTGAACCCATTTCTAGCCCTTGAACCCAACTGGTTGACCAAGTCAACCAGTTTTGGCCTAGAAGCCCATTAAAGGCCCATTAAGCCTTCTTAATCTATTTGACATACATGGCTCTTGGAACCACCCTCCAATCCACCTAATCAACTCATTTGAATCACCTAATTGAAAATTTCATAACCCTTGATGGAGTTGACTGGTCAACCAGTCAACCCAAGGCTTAAGGGACCATTTGTGTGGTCAAACCCTTTAACCCATTGGACCTAGCTCAAGCCACACCCATCCAGCCACTTGGAGAGACTCCATGACCTGCTTGGATGCCACATCAGCTCCATTGACCAGTTGACTGGTCAACTTGGTCAAACCCTAGCTTAAACCTCTTCTAGAAGGCCTTATCACATGCTAAGCCCTTTTCCTTGATTTAAGCTGCTTTAGGCCGACCCCTTAATGTCCTAAAGCTCACTTGGAGCTCTCCTAACCATGCTCAGGGTCTGGTTTAGCCTTAAATGGCAATGTCCCCTCCACCCATCCCAAAGCCGCCCAATAGGGTTGAGGCGTGCCCAGCCTTTGGGTCAGCCTTCTGGCTGTCCCAGGGACACTTGGCAACATCCAAGGACCTGGTGAGTCAATCCCAGCCATCCGTTTGGCCTGGGGGCGTTTGAATAGGAGGAAAAGGGCTTAATGACACACATTCTAACCCTAATCATCTCTCACTACTCAAGCCCTCTCAAGCCCGGCCCCCAGTTCGTTTTGAATCTCCAGAGCTTCCTCTACCTCCCCACTACAAAATCCAAGTGGTTGCACGTCACCGGCGGTGAGTTCTCCGGCGAACCCACCACCTAGACCGTCCCAAGCCTATAGCAGCCGATCCAGACGCGTTCGAGCTTGGATTTTCGCTGGGAATCTTCACTTGGACAATCTACAAGCTCAACCATCCAGAAATTTCGAAGATCTAACGGTATAACTCCCTAAAACCCTAGATCTAGTTCACATTAGTTAGATCTAAATAGCCTTATGCTTTTAGGGTTTTAGTTAAAACGAACTATTCCCCACGATTTCTGTTCATGTCTTGAATCTACATTTAAAATTTTAAGTGAAATGATCGATCCGATCGAGAGAACGAGACGAAATACGTTCTCTAGGGCGTCACTTATGGTTTCCGTTCAGTGTACGTTTTCTGGACCGTTGATCGTTTGATCAACGGTCCAGATCGAGCCCTTCCGCGGTCTGATCCGACCGCGCATTCGATCTCTCGTTCGATCAGCCGTCCGACGAGATCAGGGCCGTCCATTCGGAAAAGCGGGATCGAAGCTCCGCCGTCTGATCTTCTCCTGGTGAGATCAAACCGCGGGATCTGATCCCAGCCGTTGGATCGAACCCGCGGTTAATCCAACGGCTGTCAAGGCCCGCTGACGTGGTTAAGTGGAAACCGCGTGAAGCGGCCAGCGGCCGACGCGTGTCCCCGCCGTCACGCGGTTTCGATCCCGCCAATCCCAGTGCGCCGCGTGTCTGACCGCCGCCATTTAATTAAAAAAATGTGTGTTTTAATTGATTTTAATTACAAAAACTTTGGAAAATTACAGTAAATCAAATACATAACCAAAAATTAAGTATAATATATCAGAATTTTCAGAATTTCATCTAGTTTATTTTAAAAATAAAATCAAACTCTTTTGATTATTATTTTATTAGTAATTTAAGAAATACAGAAATATGTATTTTATTTTTAATTAATTATGTATAAATTATTTTTATCTGAAATTTGGCATGCATGTTGTTGAGTGCATGGCTGGTCTCCAGAAAAATTTTCAATACTATTTGAGTAGATTTGATGGTATTTTGAATGTGTTTATGTGTTTATATGGTTCATGCATGCCTTGTGTATTGAGTATGAGGGTTAGTTCAAACATTGATTCAAGCCCATCAAAATTAGTGACATATTTAAGGACAATAATTAAGGATTCATGTATAGAAAACTTAGAAAAATTTCCATAATTAGGATTCACTCTCCCTTGAGTTGAAACTTTGAACATTTGAACTTACTGACACCCTCAACCCCTAGAGAAATTTTCACTGATTTTTGAGGTCATTAGGTCCCCTAATTAATTTTCTAAGTCTTAAACCCTTAATTAAGCCTTTAAAACTTCTAAAAATTGTAATAAATCCAATTTAAATACAAAAATTACATATAAACCCTCAAACTGACCAGAATGCAGTCCTTAATCTATGATAATTGAAAGCCCCTTGATTTGACAGCAATTTAAACCCTAATTTAATTTTAAGTAAAATCAATGTTTAATTGAGATAATTAATTAATAATAATTAAAAAATCAAAAAAAAATCTCCCAAACACTTGGGAATCTCTCCTTAGGTTATTCCTGACCTTTGGAGGTGTTTTCAAGAGATTGGGAATTTGTTTGAAGCAAAATCACAAAAGGGGCCCTCTAATTAAGAAATTCCTAAAATTCATTAAAATGCCCAAACTTCGATAATCCATAACTAATTCTAGAAAAATCAAAATCACCCAAACTCACTTGCATTAACCTCATAGTAATGTCTAGTATTTATTAAAAATATTAAATTCTAGAAATTTTCAATGTTTTAAAAAAGTCAACAAACCGGCCAAATCTAGTTCAAATCTAGTTCAAAATTTCAAACCTTCGTTATAAAATGCAAAAAAATCCGATTTCAACGTACTTACCTTCTAACTGATCGTAGTAAGGTCTAGTATTTTAATAAAATACAAACGTTCCATAAAATACCTTTAATCAAGAAGTCAATTTTCAACCCTTTAATCAATTCATTAAAATATTCTAAAAATTCATAAGAGCTCAAATCATTCTAAAACTCAGAGAATATTGGTTTAATGCTTAAAACATTCAACAAACCTTTTAAAACACAACAACCATCCTATAGATGAAGTTTATTGGCTGGACTACTCCGGGCTGCGGGGCTAAGTGTCCTAAGGAGGCTGGTTCCTCGAGCCTGGTGGCACAACGCCACGAATGGATTCTAAAGGGTGTTAAACTTTAAAATAGATTAATCATTAATTATGTAACCTCTTAAAACCTCTAATTCAACTACATTAATTTGGTTTATTGGCTGGACTACTCCGGGCTGCGGGGCTAAGTGTCCTAAGGAGGCTGGTTCCTCGAGCCTGGTGGCACAACGCCACGAATCAATTAATGGAAAATTTAAATTAATCAAACCTTAAAAATCAGTAACTAACTCATTATAATATTAATCCACTTTTTTTAATTCTAACCAATTTAAATAATTTAATTAACTCCGATTGCTACTGGGTAACCCAGGCCTACGAGGCTATTAGCTTAGCCCCAAGGAAGGTGAAATAAACTTCACGGCCTCAGTGTGAAACAAAGGTAGCAATCAATTAACTTTTAAAATATGCCTAATTAAAATTCTTAATACATTAATACTTAAATTTTAATCTAAATTCCCTCCTAAGCCTTAACAAATCCACACTTTTAGACAACTTCAATTAATAACCCTCTTTAGGATCTACCCCAGCCACACGGCCTTTCTCACACACTTTAGATGATGTGCTAGGACAACCAACTCTAGATCTAGGATAGGCCGGTGTTTACTTTACTGCTGTGTGCCGGATTTTTCGTAGTTTTCACTGCATGTTATGGATGAAATTGCTTTGCTGTGTCTGCTTACTTTTTCTGTACTCTGTGGATGGATTGATATGTTTGGCGACTAGATTACCCTTAGGTTAGGTACGATATGGATGTTGACACAGTTTTCTGCAGGTGGCCACGCTCATGCAGGGCAATATAAAAAGGGGGCAAATTAAAAATGCATAAATATTATAAACTCTTTGCACAGGTGCTTCAGCTGCTAAAGCCCCCAAATCATAAAAGAGCGTGGCCAGTGTGCTTACTTTCTTTTCTTCTTATATACAACTGCTTGGGAATAACTGCTTTTTTTTTATATATTAATTGCTTAGGATAACCCTGCAGGTGAGTCTAGATTTTTATTTTGATATCAATGTAATTTGTGTAAGTGTCAAGTGTTGTGAAAGTTGATTTTGAGTTGGGATACATAGATCTAAAGTTTGGATTCCAAAGAGGAAAGGATACCCCTTTGGGGAACACTCCTTTTCCATTTGGAAATCCAAATTTGGATCACACCTCTTCCTTACCCAAAGAGGAAAGAGTGGCCTTCCCCTTAAAAGGAAGTGCCCTCTTGTCCATTTGGGTAATCCACTACGAATATTCCAAGAATATTGAAGAAAAGGAGTCCAAAGAAGAATGAAATTGAAGATTTGAAGATTTGAAGATTGAGAGTATCCCACTCAAAATAACTTGCGTCATTACTAGGTTTAGAATCCGGGTTGTTGTCAGTGGTGCCCGGCCACTTTACTTTCTGTAATATTCCGGTTTGTAATAAGCAAGGCAATTCTGCCTATGGACATTTATTAATTAATTTGTATTTGATGTAATGATTTGATTGCCTTTAGGATTACTTGCTTTTACTAGTTTTTTGGCGATTGCATGCCGCTCTTTGTTTTCGCCTGGATACGTGAGGCTCGTGAGGGTGTGAAAGTTTTCTACTCATAATTCTAAGAGTCTAAAATTTTAGTGAGTCTAAATAACATAGAAAGATAACGAATCTAGGGAATTAGCCGGGGATCGACCCCGGGGTCGCATGCATATTTTTGCATTACTCTTTCCTTGCTTTAGACCCTTCCCCGCCTGCGGGTAGAGTCCGGATAGTCTGACCTATGAGGACGAGGTGCCGGACCTGGGGAAGTCCAGTCTTCTAAAAAATTATTTTATAAGCCTGTTTTTAAAATTTCAAGCATATTTGATTTGAGGTTGTTAACCAGCATGCATTGCATTAGATACAAATTAAAGAGTCAAAATTTTAATCTCATAGTCCTTAGCATTCTTGCACCCAACATAAGTCAAAGGGGCCAATTAGGAAAATCTCTAGATGTCGGCTCCGCCTCCCCAAAACTTTAATTATAACGTCCCTACCACTCTTTCATAAAAGACCGGATTCATCTCTTTTAAATCGGTTAGGTGGTTAGCTGGCTCCCCAATCCAGGCCGGGGTAAGTCCAGATCTTGCACTGCATTAGTTAGGATCGGACGACTGTGGTCCAGTGTCCAAAATAGATTTAGGATCCGGGGCAGATCTTTGATTATAAGACCCCAAACTTCGGGAATCTAATCCCAAATTTCTAATAAAATGCTCAACTCTAATTAAATATCATTTCAGTCCAAAACATAAAGCCCAACACTTAGATTAAGTTGGGACATTTCCGGATGGTTCTTGAATCTCAAAGTGTCCCCTACCTCTCATCCTTTAACTCCGTTAATAACTGCTCAATTTTGATCCATTCCCTTTTGATTTTCCAATAATTCTATTCATACTTTGATATCACTCCTAGAAACTCTAAATAAAATTCTGCCATTATTTTAATCGAGAGTTTTCGTAGGAGATTTTATCTCCCTACGATGTAATTAACTACGAGGGCTTGCGCTCGTAGGAGATTTGGAACCCCACACACACCTGATTTTAAAGAAAACTCAGTTTCTAAAACTTCATTAGATTTCTTTGGGAAAAGTTAAATAATGATCGTCATAGTTGCATTAGAAGGATTATCGTTGAATGGTCTCATTTCCCTTTGGGGAGATACACCCTTCTTCGATAAGGCTTTGGATGTGAATGCGACGATCATGTTTCTTGAATATTGTAATTGGGTACTTAGTTGAACTATATTGTGTCTCCTCGGGGCCATATAAAGTTCTTCTTAGAACCCGATCATAGTATTCAAGATGAGTTTACATAATTCTAAGTCTGAACACCGTTATGAAAGTTTATTTTCGTCCTTCGGGGTGATATACTCTTTCTAACGAGTTGATTCGACCTTAGAATTAGAACTTGACCTTAATCTTAAAATCCCCAAAGAAAACTAATATTTTCAAAACATGTTTTCAAAATTCCACCAACAAATCACAACAGTTCTCAATAATGAAAAAATATAACTTAATCAGCGGCGTTGAAGTGGTTTAAATGATGGAATTGATATAGCGATATCCCAACCAATGATCCTTCCAAAAAAAATTGTTACGATCACTAAGCCCCACACTTTAGAGTCACCATTTTTATAAGCAAATAGTCGGCTGCTTACCCACACAATACTTTGCAAACATAAACTTAGCTTAAAGACTCACTTTATTACAAAAGTAGTACCACAATTTAAAAGAAAATGCATAAGAATAATCAAACATACTCTTACAACCCAAGCCGCATTCATTCAAGACACCACAACATTTGTTTCAATAAGACAAAATAATCTTAGAAGTTCCATTGGTCCATTTCCAAAAAAAAATTATTTTAGAATTTTATCAATTTTGTTGCATACAGCACGAGTGGTTGAAGGGTTTGGAAAGTATAAATAGGGAAAGAGCAAAGAATACTTTTAATGAGAGTTAATCTATTTTCAGAACTCAAAAAATTAAACTCAAAGGATAAAATCTTGTTATGCACAGAAGCAATCAAATCAACATAAAGAAAGTTTTTCTTTGTACATTTAAAAAGAGGAACCCCAAGATATTTAATAGGCAAATGACCTTGCATAAAACTAGTGATACCTTTTATAGTGAAAATACGATCATTAGGCACTTTATTGGAGGCAATAAAATAACTCTTATGTTTACTCTGAGAAAGATCACTAACAATCTCAAACTTATGAAACAAACCCATAAGTAAGTTAATCCTATTTAAAGAAGCATTAGTTAAAAAAGTTAAAATCATCATTAAAACAAAAGTGGAAAATGGGAAAACCACCCAAAGTTCTAAAAAAGAGGCTAGGATGATTCTCAAAGAGGTGGGTAAGGTATTTAGATAGGTACTCAACAGCAATAAAGAAAAGGGAAGGGGAGATAGGGTCACCCTATCTTAAATGATGATAGGATTTAAAAAAGTAGAACTTTTTCCATTCACAATAAGAGAAAAATAGGATCCTTCAATGCAATTTCTGATGAGATTTATAAAAATCAATTTAAAACCAAATAAATACAAAATGTTGTAAAGAAAATTCCAGTCACTATTATCATAAGCCTTAAAGATATCAAATTTAAAACCATGTTACCACCTCTCACCCTAACATCAAGATCATGACAAAATTCCTGAGCGAGAAGGATATTATTAGAAATAGTCTGACCCTTGACAAAACCAATTTGGTTGGGTGAAATAATTTTAGGGAGGAGAGAAGTTAACCAATTTTTAAGCATTTTAGAAATCAGCTTGCTAAAAAAAGTACAAATACTAATAGGTCTAAATACATTCCAATTGCTAACAACATTACTTTTAGAAATGATCACAATAGAGGCAAAAGTAAAAAAAATTGGAATAATATGACCAACAAAAAAATATAAAATAGCAGAATGAAGATCATTACTAATAATACTCCCAGTTTTTTGAAAACATTTAGTGGTAAATCCATCCGAATCATCCATAGAATCCACATTCATATTATGAATAGTTTTATTGATTTCCTTAAGAGTGCTAGTTTTAGAAAGGCAATCATTATCATCTTGAGATATAAGGTTAGGGATAACATAAGGGTTACCAAAAGAGTCAAGAGTAAAATCCTTGTTAAGGTGATTTTGGAAGTGTTGAACTGCCAAAGTAGCAATTTCCTCAACCTGCTTATCAGAACCATCATCAAGAGTAATTTTAATAATGGAATTTTTGAAACAATTCCTCTTAACCAATGAATGAAAATAATTGGTTTTATTATCACCTTCAACAAGGTTCTTACCAGTTGATTTTTGTTTCCAAAAGGTTTCCTCTTGAGTTTGTAATTTAGAAAGACGGTCTTTAGCAGACCTAAAAAAACTAAATTTATCAACAGAAGGAAACAATTGACATTTAAGCTCAAAAGTATTAAGTTTATCTTAAATATTCAAGATATTGTGAAAATATTTTTGAAAACATATTTATTCCACCAATTAATTTTTTGCTTAAGTCTTTTCAATTTAAACCAAAACATTTTTATGCCAAAGATAGAATTATCAGGATGCAAAGGCGCATACTAATTTTCTTGAACCATGTCCAAAAATGAGTCATGAAGTAACCAAATGTTTTGAAATCTAAAGTGATGTGAAAGACTCATTTTTCTTGACATGAGGCTAAATAAAATAGGTGAGTGATTAGAAAGAGTTATGCTAAGATGTTCAATGAAAATAAAGTTAAATGAACTAAATCAGCTATCATTAAATAGCACATGATCCATTCTTTTCCATAAATGACCACAGTTCCAGGAACAATTATTACAAAAAAACTAATTTTCACTAAGTTACAATCCATAATCATATTGTTAAAGTCCTCCATAGAATGATAAATAGGATTAGATCCCCCAATATGCTCAAAGGGATTGGAAATAGTTTTAAAATCACCACCAACAAGCCAAGACAAGCTATAAATGTTATGAAAGTTAGTAAGTTTTGTTGGGTCTAGTAATTAGGTTGTTAAGCCTAACTAAATGTCCCAAGGCTAACCAAGAGGAGGGGTGAATTGGTAATTTAAATATTATTCTTCTACTCTTGGATTTTTAGAAAACCTTTTTAATTATTAATGCAAGTTAAATTTAAAGTTTAAAAAATAAACTTTTCAACCAGAGTAAATAACTTGCAATGAAATTAAATGCGGAAGAAAAATAAGAAAGAACACACCAGATTTATAGTGGTTCGGTCAAACATTGACCTACGTCCACTCCCCCGAGGCACCCTCCGAGTATTGCACTAATACCACAAAGTGACTCTCCTTTTGCCCCCACAGCAAGGCGGAGAAGCCTGTACAAAATCACTTTCACCTTCCCCGGTGCGGCGGAGTAGCCTGGTTCTTTGACACCAAAGAGATATTCTTCTCGCCAAAACTTCCCTCAAGACAACCCTTGAATCCGATGGTACTGAAGTGCAAGTTCGCCGGAGCAACTGTGTGAATATCCCCTTCACACTCCCTTGAAATCCCCTCCAAGGATCTTCTCCCTCTCAAACTCCACCCTTTCCTCTCTCCCTTTCAAGTTCTCTCTTCTAGTTTTCTCCCAAAGAATGAAGACACAATGACTGTCAAAGATACACTTTGTCGTCCTTTTACACTCTCCAAGTGTCGGCAGAGAACCGGACCAATGTTGTTGAACTTCACTTGAGAGCCTTCAAAGGAGATGAGAAGAAACAAAGAGTTCTTCTTCTTCAAGTAACCTTGTGAATCCCTCACAAACCCCTCACTTGATCTCTCACTCTTCACTCTTACAATCTCTCCCAAACTCTCACTCCCAATGATCCCTCTCAAGAGAAAACAACTCCAAAGGCACTTGTAATAGTTTCTAGGACTCCTTATATAGAAAGGACATGAAAAACCGCTTAACAAACTGCTAAAACATGTTTTTCTGCGCACCGGATCGTCCCGTACGAACCATTTGTTCATCTGTACGAACCAATTTCATCCTGGACGAAATTGGTTCATCCCGGGACGAAAAATTTTGTCCGGTACGAACAGTTATATCAAAAGTTGGTTCCGAAAACTGCAGAACATTGCCAGAAACTGCCATAGTCGGTTCCCATCGTCCTGGACGAACTAGACTTCGTCTGGACGAAATTTTTACAGTGAGAAACTCGTCCTGGGATGAAAAATGATTTCGTCTGGATGATCAGTCCTTAGAAAAAATTTTCCAGTTCAGTTCATGTCCGTTCCATTGCTCTTACAAGGAGATAATTGATCTGATCGTCCCGTACGAACAATGTTCGTCCCGTACGATCAGTACAAAAACTTTTTCAAGATCTCCTTTAAGTGTGTGTAAATTTATTCACTAAATTACAATCACTCCCTCTCAAATTTAATTCAAATAAAAAGTACAAGCTTCAAATCTCAAAGTATCTCATGCTGAATCTGATTTGAAGTCTTCATAGTCTAGGGTTCGATTTTCCTGAAATATTATTACACACAAGAGCAAAAACAAATCTTCCAATAATTGTTAGGAGATAACAACACATTAAACAATAATATTTGGTATCATCAAAACTATACAAGTTGCAAGAATGTAAAACATGCAAATAGCAACTTTCCTAACAAGTTTCTCCAAAAAAAACATTTCTAATACTTCTAAAAGAAGCAGCATAAAAAAAATTAGCACAATAGTTCACATTTAAAAATTCATTATTACAATGCAAAACTTTAGTAAAGTCTCTAATAACATCCAATTGAATAGGATCCTTCCAAAACACCCATATCTTTATGGAATAGTTAGCAACACTATGATAAAAACCCAAATATCTATTAGTAGTAAGTAATTTAATTGATGTAATGAGAGGTTCAAGAAAAATAAGAATATAAACATTTTGAGTACAGCATAAATTCTTAACCCTGACCCTATTGGCAGGATACCCAATGCCCCTAACATTACAAATAAGATATTTAAAAATAAGAAAAAAGGCTATTGACTAATTGGCGAGCGAGTGGTCATTAGGGATTATAAAAAGATGTTCAAGTTTTTACTACCCTTCAAATTAGGAAACATAGTATAACTAGTGTTATTATCACCTTTAGCAAAATATTTAGCCATAATATCCATATCCTCCATATTAGTAAATGCATTAATATGACACTGATAGTTAGTGGAATGCTTACTACCATTATACAGACCCGCTTGTCTTACCTACTAGCCAATTCTATTGCAAATATGGAATCAGATATTATAACTTTGATGATATCAAGCATTTCTGTCACTTTTATTTTTCTATGATTATCATGCCTACTAACTTTTTAGGTCTACAAGGTCAACTACAAATCAAGCCAGCTCAAGTTTGGGTAGATTAGGACTGAGTCAATCTGTAAGCATTCATTAAGTATTTTTACCTTTTCTTGAGTCAAATATATTAAAGTGGGTCGTGATGCTAAGATACATTGCACACACACACAAGAGAAAATTAAAATGGGTCGTGATGCTAATTAACCTTGCAAACTAGTATGTAGCCATTTCGTACTCTAGACATTGTCTGTATGAATGTAACTTCATACAGTACAAATGGTTTAATCAAAATTTTCTAAGACATGATTTGATTAACTACTTTATTGAGGAATACTCAGGTCAAGTCATCTAGTATGATACCATAATCGTATGATAAGATTAGTTTTAAAAATGCAAGTTTTTATCTAACTCCCCTAGTGTCTGTATGCACGGTAAACTAATTACATTCACACTCTCTCAAAGTCATGAAAAATAAAAAAGGTACAAACTTCAATTACAATAAACCCTAATCTAATATATCTTGAAGTCTTCAGTAGTCTGGAGTATAATTTTCTTAAAACATTAGTACACAAACAACACTACCAAAATTTCCAATATTTGTTAGGAGATACAATAATCAACATAATAAGATTTTTGAATCATAAAAAATACTCATGATATAAAAACATAGTTTTGAAAACTAAGTTGAAATAATAGGAAGCATCTATGGATTAAGAAAGTTCAATCTAATAGTCTGATATGCGTGATTAAAGATTTCATTCATAATTGCCTAGACACTCCTTTGCTAGAGATAAAAAATTGAAGAATACTAAAATAAAACCTCTAATACACTTAATCTATCATCTAGACCCTTGGAACATTTCTTATTTAGATGTTTCAACCCAAAGATGATTAGCTTAGATGTTGAGTTTTCATGGAAGATATCTTATTGGAGTTCACTCGAAGTACCTTGTATTGCTTACATAGACTGCTTGGAAACAAAGCAAAGTGCCCTTTCAATTTCAAGAAGCTTTTCAAAATAAGAAATATAAAAACTCTTCAAAGAAATTAAGGAGTATTTCTAAGTTTCTAAAGAGCATGTAAACAAGATTCTTGCTCTATTTTGGCTCTCTCCAACTAGTTAGTTGGGTCAGGAAAGCCATAGAGGGTTCAAGTAAAAATTCTTGAATCTTAGGGGGTTTGGGTTGGCTTGCATTTCAAAAGTGGGCTCAAACTTTTGGTCACATGCCAATAAATTTTAAGAAGATGGCTGGACTTGACCAAGCTAGGTGATTAGCAAAGGTTGTTAGCCTCTTAGAATATTCCCAAGTTAAATTTATGTGATAGTTGGGCTTAAGAAGGTCAGACATGCAAGCTAGATAGGTTTAAGATCTTTAGGTTATACTGAGGTTAATTTAAGATTTTGTCTTGGTCAACCCAAGGATTGGGCTGACCATGAAAGATGCAATAAGCCATTAAGTATCTAATGCATCCATTTTCTTGGGCCAATTTAACTTGGATTTAGAAATTGTTTAGTGGAAGTTTTTTTTTTTTGCACTTGAGTTAATCAATTTTTGTAGCTTAAGTAGACCCAATGGTTTTATAACTTAGGTTTGATCCCTAGGGATTCTATGGATAGGCATATAAGTCTAAATGAGTTTGATTATGCTTTAATTAATAAAAATGAAAAGGGTTTTAATATGTGCTTGCTTGGTTTACTTGGTCAACCAAGTTGACCCAAAGGTTGGGGTTGGGTTCATTGAATTCCAAATGATGTTTTGAATTTATTAGTGGTGATTACAAGATTTGGGATGGCCTTCTTATATAAAATGCTTGTTTAAACACTAAAATGAATGTTTGGTCAACCTTGGTTGACTAAGTCAATTGAGATAGGCCATGGGCAAAGTTTGGGTTTATACCATTCCAAATGATGTATTGAACACTTTGGAGTAGGTTTCATGTAATGGCAATGTTCAAACATGAGATGTAGCATTAGAGTTTAGGGGTTCTATATGGTTAACCATGGTTTTCTTTATCAATAATGGTTAGTCAAGACTAAGGTTATTATTTAATACATGTCAAATGATATTCTAATCTTTTTTTGTAGAAGGTCGCTTAGTCTAATTTAAATGGGCTAAATTGGGGTTTAAGAAAAAATTAATTTTCAAAGTATAGGATTTTAGGATTTTATGGTCAACTATGCTCAACCTAGGATCAGTATTGATTTAATGCATCATTCCAATGTTGATGATCCTGATCAATGAGTTTGGAAAGGCCTCCAAGTTTAAAAATCAAAAGATGTCATATTTAGCGGCATAGATTATAAATATTTGAAGGTTTTACACCCTATCAAAATGCTTTGAGTTTTTAGAGGTTAGAGATCTTAAAATCAATTAATATTTATGTGGTAAATCCTAGGGACTTGCCTAATTAATATGTAAGTTATAGACTATGTATCTAAAGCCATTTATTTAGGTTTCAAGGAAAAGAAAATTTCTCCAAAAAACAATTTTTAAATAAGGGGATTTTGGTTTTGTTTTAACACTAGGCTTGGGCTTTGAATTAATCACTAATTTTATTCACTTGATTGGATTCAATTTTATTATGGACAGTGACTTGAATAGATTCATGGTTTGAAAATGCATAAACTTTTTACCATCATGGATGATTATTTTTTATTGATTAATGAATATGGTGATGATCAATAGTGATTGTCCACTGATGGATTCATATGTTTTAATTTATCTTGATATGAATATAGTCAATGGATGTCAATGATTATCAAGAAATTTAGGTTTCAAATGATTATATCATAATCAATCATTTGGTGATTTTCATGTGTTAAATTTGATGATCAAATGATAGGTAAGAATGATTGTTAGATGATGGTTTAAGGATTAATGTTGAAATTACCATGTTGAGGCATAGTAATTGATTTGATTTAATTTTTAAAATATGTTTTAATGATTTAGGATTAAAGGTTATAGTTTGATAAGGGGAATTTTGACCTCATTGAAAAATGTGATCAACAAATGGACCCCCAACATGTGTGATGAACATGAAAAGTAAATGACATGTATTGGCATTAAGTGAAGTCATAATTAAAAATAGAATATTATTTTTCATTTAAATTTGATTTTAAAGTTATTTATATACCTGACTAAGATAGGACATTTTGGACAAGTAGAAAGAAATATGAATGGGATAGTGGCTCCTAAGCAGATCAAATTAATGAGACTTAAAGGTCTTCTTTCTAGTCTAATAATAAGATTGAAAACTTCTGGAGAGTCAAACCTATCTCAACAAGCTAGGGGACATATTCTAATAAAATGGAAAATTTGAGAGGATATTTTCACCTAAACTCAAAAGGTTTTGATTTGAAGATTTAGTTATGATCGTGCCACAAGGGCTTGCTTCATCAAAATCAACTGAACATGAAGAAATGATGCATTTATCATAGACTTATACCCATCAATAGAGGATTAGAAATTATGTTTTAAAATAGGATGGTGCCATGAGGAGATTGATCTACCACTAGCAAATTATTATGAAGAAGGATGTATTTATCATTGCTTTATACCCAACATCAAAGGATTATATGATCATACAAGAAGGAAGCATTTATAACAGACTTATTACTAATCATAGAGGATTGGAATTTTGATTTAAACTAGTGTAGTGCCATAAGGTGCATGCTCCATTATACACAGATTATCATAAAGAAGGGATGCCTTTAACACAGACTTATACCCAACTTCAAAAGATCTAATGATCATATGAAAAAGAAACCATTATTAGAAACATATTCCTAACCATAGAAGATTAGAATTTATATTCAAATTAGGATGGTGCCACGAGGTACATGCTCCATCCCTAGCTGATGATTGTGAAGATGGGATGCCTTAATTATAGACATATACCCCACTTTAAAGGATCGAATGATCATATGGAAAAGATGCCATTTTCACAGATATATTCATAACCATAGAGGATAAGAACTTAGATCTAAACTAATATAGTGCCAAGAGGGGCCTACTCCACCACTAGAAGATAATTGTGAAGAAGAGATGCCTTTATCAAAGTCTTATACCATATTTTATAGCATCATATGTTCTTACAAAAAGGAAGCCTTTACCATAGACTTATGTCAAACCATAGAGGATAAAAATTTAGATTTAAAAAAGGATGGTTCCACAAGAGGATTTCTCTATATCTAGTAGATTTAATAAAGCATATACAATACTATGTAAATGGGCGTATACCTAATAGTTGATTTAAATAAATATAGAATCCAAATGAGAGGCTACTCCTGAATTTAAATATTTAAAAGATCAATTCATCAAAACTTTGAAAGAAAAAACACCATAAAGGATTTTCTATTATTCTATTGAAGATATAGTTTAACAATATTTAGGGAAAATAAAAGTTATAAATTTTAGTATAAACTTTCAACGTAGCCTCATCCTCTAGAACTAATTTCCTTTGCAAATTTCTTATATTCAAACAATGTACAAAATCAATGTCAAGAAACTTTTGATTATTATAAGATATATCCTTTAATATTATCCACCATAATAGTGCTTGAGATAACCTCTATTTATAGATAATATTGGAAGATCTCCTTTTAATCAAGCAACCAACAAGATCCTCCAAGGTATGGTTTCTTTATTATAAAAGGACATTCCCAAGTTAGTTAAAACTTTTTCCCTATTTTTAAAATGCAAAAATAGGTCTTCACAGAACTAAAACAAAATCTCCTACTTTGTGTTATTTGATAAACCAGCTTGTCTTGAAGTTGAAAGATCTTGAATTTATATAATTTAAGGTTCCGCTAAGCTTGTAGACACATCTCCTACGAGTTCTTCTAGTTTGAGTTTTGTATTCTTGTCTTTTGTGATCTTACTATTTTCAACTACTCATAATGAAAGTAATTCTACCTCCAAAGAAAGAACAACCCCTGCTCCAAATACAAAAGAAATTGTCATAGGTTGAGTATGGGTTCAATATGTTGTTCTATATGCTCACAAGGGTTCTCTTAACTTTCATTCCATTTATGTTTATTACCATCCAATGTTTTCTTTAGAATTTGAACTTGTATTTTATTGAAGGCCTCAACTAATTCATTTTCCCTAGTGTAATAAATTATTGTGTAACTCTAATTAATGTAGTGGCATTTAGCAAGATTATTTATCTTAGTGCTCTTGAATAATATACCATTATCTAATATAAATTGATGAGAAACACTAAATCATTATACAATATGGTATTTAAAAAAGTTTAGAACATGATGAGAATTGAATTCAAGTAAGGGAACTATCTCTACACATTTTGAGAAGTAATTGGTAGCTTCTAGGATAACCCTATGACCTCTGAAGGATGGAAGATTAATTCGACAAACAATATCCATTACCAAGCTTTCAAACTACCATGATTTAACTATTAGGTGTTGTATATTTGGTGGTTGATGCAGAATTATACCATATATATGGCATTACTGACAATTATTGTTGTCAATCATCGAGGGGAAATAATAACCCATATGTTCAACACATATTCTTGCATGTATTTCTTCGATAAATTTTGGTGCTTCTGATTTACTCAAACAACTTTACCTCATTTAATTGAATGAAATTTTGTATAATTTGTTATAAAATAACATATATGACAGGGGCTTTCTTTTAATTTGATTAGATATCAATTTACCATGACATAGCTTATTTTATCGCAAGTATTTGATGAAGGATTTTCTCCAATTCACAACCTCATCTTTTGTTATTATTTACATATTCAAGGTCTATAGGTGATAAAACATAACGACCTTATATTTCTATTATAATTGAACATCCTTTGGGATAATACATAGATTTATCTAATTTTTTTAAAGCATTTTCTGCAGAGTTATATCCACGAGGAAACTTGTACAAAGTTAAATTTAGAATTTTCTCAAGGAGATGCGTTACATATTTATGATAATGAATTTGATTTGTTTTAGTACTTAACAAGTATGGACTATCAGATTAATCAGTAGCTGCGAGTCACCAAAAATTTTGATCTCATGAATTTCATTCAAGATTATCAATTCTAACTTTATTATTATTGCCTCATACTCTTCTTCATTGTTCGTACAAGGTTCTAACAAAAGATAATTATAATACATCACACCCATTTCTTGGGTAATAAATGTTATACCAACTCTTTCTTTCACTAGGTAAATATGATGAGTTGCATCTTATTGACTAGAAGAAACACCATGAAAATAGTATTCCTAGATAAAATTTTCATTTGTTTATAGATTTAGAATTTATTTATTTGGCCGTTCAACATTGATTGGACAATCATCCTCTCTTTTGTAAGCTACTAGAAAATCTACAATAGCTTTCCCTTTCAGTGTCCTTAAAGAAATGAATGTGATATTGAATTATGATAATATCATTGGTCATCTATGTTGAGATAGTTACTACTTAGCTCTATATATTTGACATTCTTGCAACTTATTTTAATTATTCAAAATATTATTGTTTTGATTATTATTTTCTCCTAACACATTTTAGAAGAATTAATTTTTCTCTTTTGTGTACTAACAGTTTAGGGAAATCATACTCTAGATTGTTGAAAACTTCAAATCAAGACCAGCTTAGAGTGTTTTGTATATTGAAGTCTATATTTTTTCATTTTATTGAGTCTGAGAGAGTGTGATTATAATTAAGTAACTGAGCACACACACACTAGGGGAGAGTTTTAAAATTTGCATTTTAAAATTGATCGTACAGTATGATACCATTTGTACGGGATAATCTGGTCAGTTATTTTCCCCAATGAACAATGGAACAAATAGAATATGGCAAAATTTTTTCTAAGTATAGATCGTACAGATGATATTTACTTTTGTACCAAGATGATCTGCTCTTATTTTTCCAAATACATAGATCGTACGGACGATTTCTTCAGTTCATACCAGGATGATCTTCTCTGGATTTGCCAAATGAACTATTCGTCTAGACGATATGTTTAGTTCATCTCAAGATGATCTTCTCCAGATTTGCCAAAGGAATTGTTCGTCTAGATGATATGTTTCGTTCATCCCAAGACGATCTTATCTGGATTTGGCAAATACGCTATTCATCCAGACGATTTGTTTCATTCATCCCAGGATGATCTTCTCTAGTTTTGGCAAATATACAGTTCATACGGACGATATCTTCAGTTCATACCAGGATGATCTTCTTTGAATAGTCCTCTAAAGCTATTCGTTCGAATGATGTTTTTCAATCGTACTGGGATGATGAGCTCTATTGTGTTATCGTACAGACATTCATACATATGTGCTTAAAAAAATTTCTGTTCGTACCAGACGAACATAGTTCCTATAGACGATGATCAGGTATGAATAGTGTTTTTACCCATTCACAATGAGTTTCGTACACAATAATTTTTAAATTGTTCGTACATACAAAAAATGATCCTACTGGATGATTGTGGATGGTCAAATTTGAAAATGTAGTTTTTTTAACTATTTTTTTGTGTCTTTTCTATAAAAGGTCTACTTATGACTGTCATTTAATCTTTTTGTCACTTGGTCTTTGTTAATGGTAAAGGGAAATTGAAGGAGAGAGTGAGAGAGAGTGTTTGAAGGAGATTTTTTTATTATTGGAGCATGAAGGGTTCACTCAATTACTCAATGGTAAAAATCTCTGTCTACTTTAAGTTTTATTTCACTCCTTTCTCTTTTCCTTCTAGATTTCTAGTGTGAAGATCTTTCAAGGAGTGTAAATAGTCGAAGGTTCTCTGCCTACACTTGGAGAGTGTGAAAGGATGAAGGTTCTCTGATTACACTTGGATGGTGTGAAAAGACGAAGGTTCTTTGCCTACATTTTGAGACTATGAACGACCGATGGTTCTCTATGACACTTGGAGGGTATGAAAGGAAAACGGTTCTCTGCCGCACCGGGAAGTGGTTGAAGAGATTTTTGTGAAGGCTTCTCCACCTTGCTACGGGGGCAAAAGGAGAAACACTAGTGATAATAGTGCAATACCTGAAGTGTGAGACTTCAGGGAGTGGATGTAGGTCTTGTTTAACTGAATTACTATAAATTTTTGTGTCTTTTTATTTCCGCTACTTTAATTTCTATCTTTTTATTTTTTGGTGGTTGAAAAAAAGTTTTAAAACTTGCTACAAAGAATCCATTGGTTTCAACCGATTATCTGATCCAAAGCCAAGTCGATCAAATGCTCCTCTGCTGATCAAAGAACTGATTGAATCTAGAACTCTAATTTCCACTCCTGTAGAAGGAAAAGGAAAGCAGATTTTGGAAGAGATGACTTCGAATACTCATCAAGGTATTCGTAACAGTTCTATTATGGAATTGTCATCCTCAAGCATGAAGTTGTTTGTGAATTGGTTTGGGAATTTGAAACCTGATTCTACATATGTAAAAGTGATGGGAAACAAGGAGATTTTGGGTGGAACATCAATTGGTGGTGGAAATGCTTCTTCACCGGCTCAACCAGAAGAAAATATAGTGACTCATTTGGAGACAGTGGAAAATCAACTGAAAATCCATGGTTGAAGTGTACATGCATGAAGGTTCATATGATGAATTTTGAATCCTATTTTTCATATGATGGATCGGCGGTTCAACTATATAAGCCTAATGTTCAATAAAACATATTGAAATTACAGTTCACTCTGGTAGTAAAAGTGTTTGGTAGATAAGTTCCTATCCAGGTGATTGCAGGAGAACTGAGAAGGCAATGGCTACAGTTCGAGAAATTCTATTTGATTGTACTGGGGTCAGGATGTATTCTTTGTTCCTTCTTTGCCGTGGAGATCATGGAAAAGGTCCTTATAGGTGGGCCTTGGTTTGTGAATGGACACATAGTTGGAATGGATAGGTGGAATCCTTCTTTCAATTTAGATTCTCGGAATGGGCTGGTTTCTCCCATTTGGATCAGAATGCCCATCCTCCCTTTATATTGCTGGGATGAAATAAATGTGTCGAGGATTTCCTCTAAGGTTCGTAAACCTCTCTTAATTGATGGAGACATGTTTCAATAGGGGTGAAGGGAGTTTGCAAGAATATGTGTTCGGGTTGAGCTTGATAAAAAACTTCCTCTATGAGTTTGGGTCGATGAAAGGGAGGGAAGATTTTTTCAGAATATCAAGTATGAGAAGATTTCTTCCTTATGTTTCCAGTGTGGTAAAACTAGACATGTTGCTGAATGTTGTCATGAACTAAAGAATCATATTTTAGCCAATAGTATGGCGAAGAAGGATGAGAATAGCAATAATCTTGGAGAAAATGTTAGGCAAATGTCAATGAAGAATATTTATATGGGTCGTGAATACTGGTCAAGAAAAAAATGAATACAAGGAGAAGAACAGGAGCTCCGAGAAACTTTTCCATTCCAAAGACTGGTGGTGTCTGGAAAGCTCGGGTGGACAAAGTTGCAGCTAATCAATCCGGGAGTACTATTGAAATGGGTGGAGAGGAACTTTCCTCTGATGCTGATTGTATTCATCCTTCAAAAGAAAATAATTCTAATGAGAAATTGTTGGAAATCAACAAGATGTCTTCAGCAACAACTACTTTAAATGAAAGAATTTACGTGGAAGGTAAAAGTCCAGCTGCCTCTCGTAGTATCGTAGGTAGCAAGGTATGTAAAAAAAAAATTGGTGATGGTTGGCAATGATGATGAAGATCCTGTTCCAGAGGAGCTGGTGGTAATTAGGAAAGACTTGGCCCAGGAGGATAATGGTATCATACCATCTTTCACTCCTAATTTGATTTTTGCTTGTGCAATAAGTTTGAAGCTCAGAATGTAACTATGGAAGAGAATATGCTTTTAAACAAAAATGAGGTGGGTAGTTGTGTGGAGGTGGAAGATGGGGAAGTGTTGGAAGTATCTGTTGAACATCCAGGCCAAGCGGTAAAGGAGGGAACATCCATTTCTAATAGAGATGGATCTGTAGAAGATAAAGGAAATGATCTTGCTTGCTTGGGTAAAATGGTAGCTGGAGGGAGTAAACCAAAGTTATCCAAAGAACTTAGAGACCTTGGTCCAATGAATGCTTCTTCGAGGCTAAGAAAAATGAATGTAAACAATAAAAGAAATGGCGGAATCTCCCCTTTCTTGTCCAACTGACTTCTATAGCCTTTTGGAATTGTAGGGGGGCTCATAAGAAGGAAGCCACCTTATACCTGAAGGAAGTTGTAGGAGAATGGGAAACTCTTTTTGTTGGCTTGGTGGAGACAAAAATCACTTATTTTGATAGGGAGGAATTTGATAAATTCATGGGGAGTGGTTGGGATTACTTTATCTTTCCTTTTAGTGGTATGTCTGGAGGAATTATGCTGTTGTGGAGAAAAGATTTGGCATCCTTTCAATAATGGAAGCTTCTAATAAATGTATTGTGGGAGAGCTCAATATTTTCAGGAAGGGTGTGTGGGTGATCTCAACAATATATGGTGGTAGAGATCTTTATGCTAGAAGGAATTTATGGCAAATTTTGGAATAGCGTCATAGGCCGGTTCTTCCTTATGTAGTTGGGGGAGACTTTAACTATCTCTTAACTCAAGATTACAAGAAAGGGTGTAAGAAGTTCTAATCTACCAATGGCCCTATGGAGACGTGGAGTTTTATGAACAAATCAGATTTCCATGACATTGGGTTCATTGGGCCCAAATGAACTTGGTGAAATAATAAGAATGGAATGGCTCGTATTCATGAAAGATTGGATAGATGTCTGTTAAACACCACGGCTTTGGAGTTACTCCCTCTAGCTGTTGTTAGACACTTGCCGAGGATCACCTCAGATCACAGTCCTATTGTTTTGAAGATAATTATACCGACGGTTTGGAGGAGGAGTCATCAAAAATTTGAGGATGTCTGGTTGTTATTACCGGCTGCTGCTGCAGTTGTTAGAAGATCATGGGGGAAATAATCTATAGGAGATGTAATGGAAATCTTAAATAAGAAGTTTTCAAGGGTGATGAAAGCATTGTATTTTTGGAGTAAAGCAAAACACCAAAGCCTTGAAGATATGAAGGTGATTTTAAAGAAGGGAATAGAAGAGATATAAATGGAGGAATCGGTGGATGTGAATTTTCCACAGGAAAAAATATTTATGCTCAGATCAAAGATGAATGAATATAATTGTACTCTCGCTATATTGAGTATGTGGTGGAGACAAAGAGCAAAAGCAAGGTGGATAGGAGAAGGGGACACAAACTCAAACTTCTTTCATGAATTTGCTAATGGCCATAGAAATGATAATCTCATCAAGCAAATCAAAGATGGAATGGGAACTCTAGTGGAAGAGCCGCGACGTATCAGGGAGATTTTCGCAGAATTCTTCAACAACAAATGGAGGCTGAGAAGCTGCTGACTGCAAGGTTGGCCTTCAAACCTGAGGTCTCTAAGGCAAAGTGAATTTGAGTTCCTCAACTCAGATTTTTGGTTAGAAGAATTAGAGCTAGTTATCAAAGAACTTGGGAATAATGTGGCACCAGGTGTGGATGGGGTTACATACTCATTCATTAAAGCTTATTAGAAGATAATTGGTGAGGACATTTGGAAAGCAATTGAGCTCTTTTTCTCGTCGAGTAAGATGTGCTCCAAATAGAAGGAGACATTGGTGGTCCTAATTCTTAAAATTAGTAGACCTCTTACGCCTTCTAATTTCAGATCGATTAGTCTGTGCCTTTCTATCTATAAGATTATTGCCAAAATGCTTTTAAACAGGTTATCCAAAGTGATTCATTATTTGATTGATGATGATCAAGTAGCTTTTATCAGGGGGAGATCTTTGTACAGTCATGTTTATTTCAGATTCCATGAATTATGTTTTGATGATTAGAAAACACTCTTGCTTCTTTTTTACTACCTTCACTACTGACATTTTCAGGATTCAAAGATCAGACGGAAATCAGAATTTGCTCAAGACTGGGTAGATTAGGGTTGAGTCAGTCTGTAATATTTCTTTTTTCTTCTTTGAGTCAATTGTAATTGTTTAAGAGACTGATGTTAAGTAACCCTACACACACACACACTTGAGAGATTTAGAACTTGTGTTTTTAACTCACATCGGCCCGGACGATCAAGTTCAAAATAGAAGATCTAATCAGGATTTCTTAGCTAAGGTAGCTGTAATTAACTGATCGTCTTCGATGATACCTTTTTCAGCCAGGATAATAAGCTCAACACAGAAAGAGATTACCACTATGATATATTTAGGTATTCTATATTTTTGGAAATTGGCCAGGACGATTCATTGATCGGCCTGCACGATATTGTATAATTATGCCTAATTTGATCCAGTAATCATGGGAGTAATTAAGGATGATTGATTCAATCACATCGTCCTGGACGGTCCATTTAAAAACCCTTGGTAGCTCCTGGACAATAAATATCAGATAGTACAAATTCAGGGCGATGCTCTGGCCGATTTGGATTGGACAGCTCAAATTTAGGGTGATGCTCTGATGATTTTCCTCTGATTTGAACTGATCAACCGGGATGATCGTGATATCGTCTGGGACGATCAAGAAAATTTTTAATCGTCCAGTTTGTATTCAAGGCGATGCTCTGGCCGATCTTATGAGATTTGTACTGATCGACCAGGATGATTTCCATATCATCCTAGATGATAAAGTCAGCAACTTGCAATTAATGAGCTCCTTTGAAGGTCTTCTATTTAAGAGCTCTTGTTCAACATTTTTAAACATCATTGGCTGCTGTCTTGACCTAAGAAAACCTAAAGGAGAGAGAGAGAGAGAGAGAGAGAGAGAGAGAGAGAGAGAGAGAGAGAGAGAGAGAGAGAGAGAGAGGGGGGGGGGAGTGAGAGAGAGAGAGAGAGGATCTTGTAAGGGGGAGCTTATGAGGGGGTTCACAAGGGTTGCTCCAAGAATTGTTCTACTTCTTCTTCCCTAGAATCTCTTATCCTTGGAAGGGTTGGGTGAGGTAAATTTAAGCAAGTGATCCTGGTTCTCTGCCCGCTTCAGGAGGAAGCAAAAGGAGTTGGGTTCTCTGCCTTGCCAGGTGTGGCAAAAAGGAGGTGTTTTGTAAGGGCTTCTCCGCCTAGCTGTTGGGGCTAAAGGAGAGTCACGTTCGTAGTGCAATACTCGGAGGGCACCTTCGGGGAGTGGACGTAGGTCAAGTTGACCGAACCACTATAAACCCTTGTGTTCTTTTACTGCTTTCACACTTTAATTTTCCGCACTTGTTTTTTTTGTGGTGATTTTGGTTTGTGATATTTCTTGTTCTTGGTTTTAAAGAATTTTCAAAAATAATAATTCACCCCCCCCCCCTCTTGGTTAGCCTCGGGACTATTTCATAGGGCCTAACATCCCTAACGAACTTTCAAGTGGTATCAGAGCGGGATTCATAAAAACAAAGTTTGAAAACTTCTCGAATTTTGATCCATGACAAAGTTTGGGAATCATAATACAACTAAAGGATATTCTATTACATGATCTCCTTTTTTTGACAACCTTCCTTTTGATTTTTGGAAAACTCGCATGGATACTTTTTTGCAATCAACTTACTATTGCATGTGGATAATTATTAAAGAAGAATATTCTCCACCTACTCATCAAATTAATGGAATTAAAACTAAAATTGTTTTTACTGAATGGACAACTGATTAAAGAGATTTAGCTCAATTGAATGCGAAGCGTTTGAACTATTTTTTCTGTGCTTTAAAGTATGAGGATTACATGCTTGTTTCTACTTGCTCTACTGGAAAAGAGATTTGGGATAAGTTGTGCATTACTTATGAATGAACCACTGAAGTGAAACAATCTCGTTTGAATATTCTCTTGCATGACTACGAACTTTTCATATGAAACCTTCTGAATCGATTTCTGATATGTATACAAGGTTTACTCACATTGTGACTTCTTTGCATGCCTTAGGAAGAGAACTTTTAAATTATGAAAAGGTTAAACAAGATTTTGAGATACTTGCCTTCCTCTTTTGATGCTAAAATCACTGCTATAATAGAATCTAAGGATTTAAACACCTATTCGATTGATAACTTACTTGGTTCACTCAATCCTTACAAGCAAAGGGTGAATCAAAGAAATCTTGATGCATGTAAGAAAAAGAAAGATAAAACAGTGGAATTGAAGGTGCACAAATCTGACTCTGATTTTTTCGAGTCTAAGAGCGATGACATTGCCTTTATCACAAAGAAATTCAAAAGCTTTCTAAGGAAGAAGCAAAAGCATCATCAAAATTGGAGAAAAGGTAAGGATAACAAATATTCTAAAGGATCATCTTATGTGGTTTGATATGAATGAAGGAAGCAAGGACACGTGAAAGCTGATTGCCCTACACTTAAGACGCACACAAGCAAGAAAAGAGTGAGGAGAAATCCAAGTTTAGAAAAGACAAAAAGAGACTTCAAAAGGCATTTTGGAGCGAATTTTGCATCAGATTCATCGGAGACAGAACCAGAAGATGAGACAACAAACTTGTGCTTAATGGCAAATGATAATCTTGATCAAGAAGAGGTATGTGAACTTTCCTACGATCAACTTCTTGAAGTTTTTGAAAAACTTCATGCATCATATAAGAAACTTAAGAAAACACATGCTAGCTTGAAATTGGAATTTTTGAATTTACTAAAAGAGCATGAATTTGTTCTCAAAGATCATTCTATGATTGATTCAAATCATATGATTCTACTTGATGAATTTGATGAGTTAAACAAAAAGCATTGTGAATTAATTGAAAAGCATGAGTCACTAAAAGTCTCACACACCTCACTTGAATCTGATTTTATAAATTTTAAAGAGATGGAGAAAATTTTGAGGATTGATTATGATGCCTTAAAATGTACTAACTTGAGGATTCAAAATGAATTGGATATATTTAAGAAAACTAGGATGACACTAACACTTAATCAGAAGCCAAAACCTAGGAAGCAGAATTATAACTAAAACCATTTAAGAAATCCATTTTTAGGTGTTAGATGTTCTTCATGTGGCATGCTAGGACACAATTCACACGCTTGCACTGTTCACCATAGTACATGTTGGGTGTGGAGACCAAAGGTGCATGATTTACAGCATACCACATATGCATTGCATTCTACTTTTCATAAGAAGGGACCCAAACTTGTTTAGGTTCCTATATCTGACATTTGATAATTTTGTAGGTGGGCTCTCACAAAAGGCCTCGTGAGAGTATGTGGTACTTGGACAGCGGATGCTCTCGACATATGATTGGTGATGCCAATCAATTTGTTTCGCTGGAGTCCAGGACTGGAGGCAAGGTTACTCTTAGAGATAACACCACCAGGAAGGTGGTAGGCTAAGGTATAATTGGTAATTCCAAGAACCTTATGATTGAAAATGTTTTGCTTGTAGATGGATTAAAGCACAACTTGCTCAGCATCGGTCAACTTTGTGACAAGGGCTTCATCGTGCAACTCTTTGCAAATTCATGCATTGTAAATTTAAGTAAAAATACTATTTTGAAGGGAAAAAAGGATCAACAACGTCTACATGCTTGATTTAAATAACATTGAATGCGCTGCTTCATTTTGCTTAAAAATAGTTATAGATGATTCAAGGTTATGTCACTGGAGATTATGTCATGCAAGTATGAAAACCCTTAGGAAAGTGACCCAAAAATACCTAGTTAGAGGTGTCCCCAAACTCAAGTTTTCAAAAGACCACCTTTGTGATGCCTGCCAACTAGGAAAGCAAGTCCACTTCACTTTTCACCTCACTAAGGACATTAGCACCTCTAGACCTTTAGAAGACCTTCACATGGATTTGTTTAAACCCATTAGCATGCCAGCTTGGGAGGGAAAGTTTATGGTTTGGTGATTGTTTATGACTACTCGAGGTTCACTTGGACTAGATTTCTTTCACATAAACATGAGTCTTTTGAAGAGTTTAGAACATTTTCTACCTGGATTCAGAAAAAGTTAGGTTGTGAGATTTTGACCATCCATAGTGACCATGGGGGAGAGTTTGAGAATGAAAGATTTTGAGTTTTTTGTGAGGACAAGGGAATTAGCCACAACTTCACAGCTCCTAGAACCCCTCAGCATAATGGGGTAGCTGAAAGGAAGAACCAGACCTTGGTGGAAGCCGCTAGAGCCATGCTTGCTGAGTATTCACTTCCAAAATACTTTTGGGCTGAAGCGGTTAACACAGCTTGTTATGTGTTGAATAGGGTGAATGTTAGAGCAAAACTAGATAAGACACCCTATGAGATTTTTAAGGATAGGACACCCAATCTTTCCCACCTTTATGTCTTTGGTTGTAAGGTTTTCATTCACAATAATGGGAAGTCTCACTTGGGCAAATTTTCTCCTAAATATGATGGAGTGTTCTTAGGATATTCTAGTGTTAGGAAGTCTTTTAGGATATTTAACAAGAGGACTTTGATGGTGGAAGAGACTACACATATAGTATTTGATGAATCTAATCTTAAAAAGCTTGGAGTTGAGGATGATGATGATGTTGGAGAGGTTACCATTGGAGTAGAAAATTTAGAGAAGGGAGTAGATCAGCAAAACATTGAAGGAGTAGGAGATGTCACCCAAGGAGTATAAAATATAGATCTGGAGGAAAGGGTTGGACCGCCTTGCCTAGAGATTGGAGATACTCTACAAGTCACCCCAAGGATTTGATCTTAGGAGACCTTTTTGATGGAGTTAGGACTAGACATGGACTTAAGAAGGAGGTGAACCACTCTACCTTTATCTCAATGATTGAACCCACCAACATAAACTATGCCCTTACTGATAAGTTTTTTATTTTAGCCATGCAAGAGGAGTTGAATTAATTTATTAGGAATGATATTTGGCAGCTTGTATAAAGACCTAAGAGACAAAGTGTAGTTGGAACAAAGTGGGTATTTAAGAACAAGGTAAATGATTCTGGAGTAGTGGTTAGGAATAAAGCAAGATTAGTGGCTAAGGGGTATAACCAAATAGAAGGGATAGATTTTGAGGAGACTTTTGCCCCTGTAGCTAGATTGGAAGCCATTAGAGTGCTATTAGTCTTTGCATGTTATAAAGGATTTAAGATTTTTCAAATGGATGTTAAGAGTGTCTTTTTAAATGGGGAAATAAAAGAGGATGTGTTTGTAGAACAACCCCCAGATTTTGAGAGCTCCCAATGTCCAAATCATGTTTTTAAATTAAAAAAGGCTTTGTATGGGTTAAAGGAGGCACCAAGAACTTGGTATGAAAGGCTTAGCACATTTTTAATAGAAAGGGAGTTTGTTAAGGGGAGCGTTGACACCACCCTTTTTCTTAGGAAAGTTGGAGATGATTTGCTAATTGTTCAGATTTATGTGGATGATATAATTTTTGGATCTTCTAATAAAAAACTTTGTGATGAGTTCTCTAAAATAATGAGTAAAGAGTTTGAGATGAGTTTGATGGAAGAGTTGTCCTACTATTTAGTTTTAGCATAAAATAATTGGATGATGGAACCTTTTTAAATCAAACAAAATACATAAATGACATTTTGAAGAAGTATGAGATGGATAAAGCTAAGCCAATTAATACTCCCATGACTTCTAGTGTTTCATTGGATAAGGACCCAAGTGGTTAGTATATTGATCAAAAGAAGTATAGAGGCATGATTGGATCCTTACTTTACCTGACTGCTAGCTGACCTGATATTATGTTTAGTGTTTGCCTTTGTGCTAGGTTTCAAGCTGATCCCAAGGAGTCCCACCTGACTTCTGTTAAGAGAATTTTTAGATACATTTTGAGGACCCAAAACTTAGGGATTTGGTATCCGAGGCACATCACTTCTTTTGAGATAATTGGATTTTCTGACTCTTATTTTGCAGGATGCAAGGTGGATAGAAAAAGCATTTCAGAAACTTGTCAATTTATAGGACAATCTTTGGTCTCATGGTCTAGTAGAAAGCAAAATTCTGTTGCACTTTTCACTGCTGAAGCTGAGTACATTGCCTTGGGGAGTTATGTGGCCCAAGTCCTTTGATTGAAACAACAGGTATTGGATTTAGGATTACCTGTAGGCACTATTTCAATCTTTTGTGACAACACTAGTGCCATATGCATTTCTAAGAATCCTATCCAACATTCAAGGCCTAAGCACATTGACATTATGCATCACTTTATTAGAGATCATGTGACTAAGAGAGAAAATGATTTACACCATGTGACAACTGAAAATCAACTGGCTGACATCTTTACTAAACCACTAGCCTTCGACACTTTCAGCTCTTTAAGGACCAGATTGGGTGTGATTGACATAAATACATGAACTTGATCTTTTACTTTCTTCCTTTTGCTTTTGTTTTTTTTATTTTTGATTTACTTTTCCTTTTTACTCTTTGTTGTTCTTTTCTTCTTTTTGCTTTACTTTCAATTTTTTGTTTGATTTACTTTACTTTCATGTTCTTTTGATTTGATTTTCAAAATCATCGTTGAAATGATATCATATGCCTTTTCCTTGGTTTTAAAAATATGTAGTCAATGTTTTACATCTCTTAAATCTATTAGATGGTAAAAATATATTGTTAATTGTGTCTCTTTCTCTAATCTATTTTAGTGGTACAATTTTCTTTTCTAATCAAAAATCTATTACAAAGTAACAATTGTGTGTGAAATTAAGATCTTTTCTAACCTTCCCAAAGCAAATCTATCTTGTATTTATAATGATTAAAGTCTTTTTGGCACATCAAGATTCCTCGTTACTCTTATCATTGGTTATTGATTCTATTTTGTGAATTTTTCTTCCCTATGTTAGTGAGAGAGCTCCTATTCTCTAATATCTAGAAGATATACTCACAACTAAGATTATTTTTAAGAGTTTTTGAAAGAGAATGAAGCTTGCAAAAATAAAAAATTTTGGCCAATGATGCCAACAAAAGATGCGCAATGACGCCAAAATTGAAAAATAAAATATACTCAAAGTGTATCAAAAATCAAAAGATGCGCAAAGCGTTATTCAATTGACAAGAGGCATAAAATGAGCACACCAAAAGCAAGCTCTCTTCTCCTTTCAAATCTTTTAAAACATAGAAGATTTCATATATCTAAGTCTTAATTTTGATTGTTTTGCGATTGTGACAAATTCACTTTGGTTCATTATTCTATACGAGATTTTTTTTTGGAAACAAGTGATGAATGGATCCTTTTTTTTCTATCCAATTGAATTCTTTGAGTTAGGCCATTGATTTCCAAAGACAATTCTACCCTAAAAGAAAGTCCGAGCTAAGGGTAATCATGATCAGATATTATATCGTTTTATGGATTTTTTTAATGTTGATTCATTTGCTCACAAAATTTTACAAATCAATCACATGGAGTACTACATCATGTTCATGCCTCGGTTAAAAAAAATTAAAAAAAAAGGTCTTTTGATTTATTTCTTAGTTTCATCCTCCTTTTTGAGATGTCAAAAGGGGGAGAGGGGTTCTTTTGTATGCTTGCAGTTTCAATTCTATGTCTTACACAACTATTTATCAATTAATTGTCAAAGTGTTTGCTATCATAAAAAAGGGAGAGATTGTTGCAAATTCCATGAATTATGTTTTGATGATTAGCCAACACTCTTGCTTCTTTTCGACTGCCTTTACTACTGACATTTTCAGGATTCAAAGATCGGACGAAAATCGGAATTAGCTCAAGAGTGGGTAGATTAGGGTTGAGTCAGTCTGTAATTTTTCTTTTTTTTTTCTTGAGTCAATTGTAATTGTTTAAGTGACTGATTTTAAGTAACCCTCGGCCAGGACGATATGCTCAACACAGAAAGAGATTACCTCCATGATCTATTTAGGTATTATGTATTTTTTGAAATAGGCCAGGACAATTCTTTGATCGGCCTGGACGATACTGTATAATTATGCCTAAATTGATCCGGCAATCAAGGGAGTAATTAAGGATGATTGATACGATCACATCATCCTAGAAGTTCGCAAGATCGGCCTGGACAATCCATTCAAAAACCCTTGGTAGCTCCTGAACGATAAATATCGGATAGTACAAATTTAGGGTGATGCTCTGGCCGATTTGGATCGGACAGCTCAAATTCAGGGCGATGCTCTGGATGATTTTCCTTTGATTTGAGTTGATCGGCCGGGACGATCGTCCGGGATGATCAAGCAAATTTTCAATCATCCAGTTTGCATTCAGGGCAATGCTCTGGCCGATCTTATGAGATTTGTACTGATTGGCCAGGATGATTTCCATATCGTCCTGGACGATAAAGTTAGCAACTTATAATTAATAAGCTCCTTTGAAGCTCTTCTATTTAAGAGCTTTTGTTCAATGTTTTTGAACATCCTTGGCTGTTGTTTTGACCTTAGAAAACCTAAAGGAGAGAGAGAGAGAGAGACAGAGAGAGGATCTTGTGAGGGGGAGCTTGTGAGGGGGTTCACAAGGGTTGCTCCAAGCATTTATCCATTTCTTCTTCCCTAGAGTCTCTTATCCTCGGAAGGGTTGGGAGAGGTAAATTTCAGCAAGTGATCGTGGTTCTCTGCCTGCTTCAGGAGGAAGCAAAAGGAGTTGGGTTCTCTGCCTTGCCTGGTGTGGCAAAAAGAAGGTGTTTTGTAAGGGCTTCTCCGCCTAGATCTAGGGGAAAAAGGAGAGTCATGTTGGTAGTGCAATAATCTGAGGGCGCCTCCGGGGAGTGGACGTAAGTCAAGTTGACTGAACCACTATAAACCCCTGTGTTCTTTTTATTACTTCCGCACTTTAATTTTCTGCACTTGTTTTTTCGTGTTGATTTTGGTTTGTGATATTTCTTGTTCTTGGTGTTAAAGAATTTTTGAAAATACCAATCCCCCCCCTCTTGGTTAGCCTCGGGACTAGTTCATAGGGCCTAACATCCCCAACAAACTTTCAATGTTCTCCTCACTCAAGAAGTATTTCACAAATTTAGAATTTCAAAAACTAAAAAAGAATTGGTGGCCATCAAGGTGGATATGGAACAAGCTTATGATAGCTTGTCTTAGGATTCTCTTAATCAAGTCTTTGATTACTTTGGGTTTCCAAGGAATTTCTCTAATCTTGTGATGGATTGTGTGATTGATCCTTTATTCTCGATTCAAATTATTTGAGTTAGTTCAAGTTGGATTGAAGCAAAAAAGTGGATTTAGACATGGGTGTCCTCTATCTCCCTATTTGTTCATTTTATGTTCCCAACTTCTGACGAATGGGTTTTTGGCTAAAGGCAACATGTTAGGTGTAAAAGTGACTCCTTCAACTCTAAGAATTTCTCATCTTCTATTTGCAGATGATATCCTCATGTTCTCTGGACGAAGAATGGGACAATTAAGGGAATTCAAAAAGCTGATTTTAGAATATTGCAGTTGGACGGGGTAGTAAGTCAACAAGCTTAAATCCTCAATTCTTTTTTGCAAAGCAGTGAAAAGCAATAGGAGAAAAAAAATTTCCAAATTTATGGGTTTTAAGTAAGTGAAGGAAATGTAGTATTCGGTCTTTCAGAACTCCTTGAGAAGAAGGTTTGGCTCAGATTTTCTTAGCCTTGTGGGGAAAGCAGCCTTGAAGTTAGATGTATGGTGGAATAAATTTTTCTCCCTAGCTCGAAGGATATTGCTTGTTAAATCAGTCATCCTTTCAATTCCTTTGTTTTATAACACTGCTTCTCTCATTCCCTTAAGCATTTTGAGGAGGTTTGAGAAGATATGTAGGGAATTTTGTGGAATAAAAAGGATGGGAGTCACGGTATTCATTTCATACCTTTGGAGGAGATATGTAAATCTATACAAAATGGAGGAAGAGGCATTCACTAAGTGATTAAACATGGTGGGTCCATTAAGGGCAAAGTTTGCTTGGGATTTTATTAAAAATCCTGACACCATGTTGAACAAAATGTTGGCTGCTAAGTATGGGATAAATATTTGGTCTAATGAGTATAGACCAAACTCTTCTTCTTCATGGAAACTTTTGTGTAGTGGTGCAAAGGCATTAAAACCATGTGTGAGATGGAAGATACATTCGAGTTCATCGGTAAACATTCTTAAAAATATTTAGCTATTAGACAAGAGGTTGGAAGAGTGGCCGACCTTCATTGCTGTTACTGAAACGGAATTTCCACCATTACATAACATTATTGCTAATGGTTTATGGATTAAGGATGAGCTGGAAAAATGCTTTGGGGTATCATTATTGGAGATTATTACTAGTGCTAAGATATTTCAAATATTTTGAAGGATGAGTTGGAATTAATTAACAGCTTTACAGGATCTTCTATGGCAGCAGCAGCATACCGAAAACATACAGAGCAATCTGTTCCTGTAAAAGAATGGAAATGGTTGAAGAAGCTTAAGATGAACCCAAGAGTTAATTACTTCTGGTGGTGGATTTTAAAGGAAGCAATCCGAACTACAGATTTTTTAATGAAGAGGAGATTGCTTAATGATAACCATTGTCCGAGAGGATGCTGGATGGTTGAAAATATAGAGCATGTGGCAACAAGTTGTGGCAAGATTACTGCAGCTTTAGCATTACTCAATCAATGGGGCTTTCGGATTCAAAGGTTCAATTCTACATTGGATTGTGTACAATTTCTGAAAAGGTGTGGCAAAACAAATTCTTTTATAGCACATCTTTACTGCTCCCCAATATTTTTCATATGGAAGAGTAGAAATCAATTAGTTCATGATGGCAAGGAAATTGGCTGGGTGAATATTATATCTAACATAGTATGTTATGCATCTTTCTCATCAAAATATACTCTCTATTTGGATCACTGGGATGCTAACCAGCTTTTTAAGCTTAATTCTTTTTGGCATCCCCCTTCAACCTGATGGATCAAAGTAAATATAGATGTAGCTTTAACTCAGTTGTATGATGCTAGACTTGGCGATGTTGTTAGAGATGATAAAGGAAGAATGCTTCTGGCCTTCGGGCATAAGTACTTTCATTGGTATAGTGGGTTCTTAGAATTATTGGCTTTTCGGGAACTAAAGATTATGATCAAGGAATGGATGCTTGATTATAATGGCATTATCATAGAAGGTGATAACTGGAATGTTATAAATTACCTCAACAAAGCAGTTGGTAATCTGGATTCACCTAATCGAGAGGTAGTTTATGAAGACTTTTCTTTTCTTAAGGATTTTGGGAGTTTTTTAATTTAATTTGGAAATAGAGATTGTAATAAATTAGTACATCTTTGTGCTAATTTAGCTTTAGAGGGTGAGATTTTGTGGGATAGTTTAAATAATGTTCCTCCTATTTTTTTTCTTTGGTTAATGAGGAAAGTGATAGGGTTTCTATCACTTAGTAGTTTGTATTAGTTTTTTTTATCTTAATACATTTGCAGATTCTCAAAAAAAAAAACAACCTAACTCATATAACTATATTTGGAAACCAAAACACACCAGATGGTTACTCTATAACTATACCTCCCTTGTTTAATAATATTCCTTTCAATTTTAGGAAAACACGCATGTCAACATTTTTACAGTAATTAGACTATCGTATGTGAATTTTAGTTCAAGAAGGGTATACAAAACCAACTAAATTAGTTGACGAAGTTAGAGTTAAAATTCCCTTTGTAGATTGGACTGTAGAACAATGCGAATTAGCATAACTTAACGCAAAATATTTGAACAGTTTCTTTTGTGCACTTAAATTTGAAGATTACATGCCGGTTTTCACTTACAAAAGTGGAAAGGACATATGGGATAGACTTTGTATAACTTATGAAGGGACTAATGAAGTTAAGAAATCTAGACTTAATATCTTTTTGCATGACTATGAATTATTTCACATGAAACCAAATGAATCTATTTCTTATATGTACAAAATATTCACAGAAATAGTCACCTCTTTACATGCATTGGGTAAGGAATTAACGAACGCTGAAATGGTTAATAAAATTTTGCATTGTTTACCTACTATATATGATGCTAAGATAACTATAATTACAGAGTCAAAAGATTTAAATGTTTATTCCATTGACAATCTTCTTGGATCACTAATTACTTACAAGCAAGGAGTGAGTCAAAGAAATATTAATGTAGGAGAACCTCAAACGGAGAAAAACATCATGTTAAAAGTGGAGGAGTCAAAAAGTGATCTATCATAACCTGAGGATGAGGACAACATCTCTTTGATGACTAGACAATTTAGGAGCTTTCTGAAGAGGAAGCATAAGAGATACCAACAATGGAAAAGAGGTAAGTTCAATATGATTGCTAAGGTTTCTAATGATTTCATTTGCTATGAGTGAAAGAAACCTAGACATGTGAAGTCAAACTGCCCAAAACTTAAAGCCACTCCTAGTAAAGAGAAGGTAGAGGAGAAACCAACTATATAGAAGGGCAAGAAGAAACTCCAAAGAGTTTTCTTAGCGGACTCCGCATCGGACTCTTCAGAGACTAAAAAGGAAGAGGAAGTCACTAATCTGTGCTTGATGGCCGATAATCTTGATCAGTCAGATCAAGAAGAGGTATGTGACTTAACATATGTTGAACTTTTTAAAGTCTATGAAAGAATACATGATGCATATAGGAAGCTAAAGAAAATGTATGCTAGTCTTAACCTAGAACTACAAGAATTACAAAAAGAATATGAGATCCTTAGGAAACATGATGCATTAATTGATAGCAACCACATAAGCTTATTTGATGAATTCGATAACTTGAACAAGGAAAATGTGAATTTAAAGTCATCTTATGTAGAATTGAAAAAAGAATTTAAGAAATTTAAAGATGATTCTAAGAGTAGTGAGGCTTACTTAAATTTTGATAAGCATGTACTAAAATATTTGAAAATTTATTTAAAGTTGAAAGTAAAAGCTCTCAAGGAAAAGAGGAAACCCCCAACACTTAAAGATTTCACTGATCATGTTTTGTATCAGAAATTTGTTCAACCTAGGAAAAGATAGAATACTTCTAGAAGATTAAGAAATCAATTTCCTGGAGTTAAATATTATAGTTGTGGATTGATTGGACATATAACACACACCTGTATATTGGATAAAAAAACCCATTTGGTGTGGAAAACTAAGATGCATAAACTTAGACATATCATACATGCATCTTTTAATAATTTACCAAAAGGCGAACCCAAACTTGTTTGGGTTCCCAGGTCTAACGTTTGATAATTTTGTAGGCATGCTTTCACTAGTTGCTCAAGACATATGACTGGAGATACTAATCACTTGAAGCTAGAAGGGGAGGCAGGGTTACACTTGGAGATAACACCACAAGGAAGGTGGTTAGATCAGGTATGATTGGAAATCATGAGAGTTTTTTTATTGAGTATGTGCTATTAGTTGAAGGATTAAAGCATAATCTTTTGAGTATAAGTCAACTATATGATAAAGGTTACAGCGTTAAATTTTTTCCTACTAGTTGCATATTAAGCCTAAACGGTAATGATATTTTGCATGGTATACGAGTAAATAATGGTTATATGCTAGATTTAAATTGTAACAAACCTCCTAATGCTTTCTATTTGAAAACTATTTTTGATGAATCATGTCTTTGGCATAGGAGACTTTGTCACTCTATCATGAAAAACCTTAGGAGGATTACCCAAAAGAACTTAGTGAGAGGTATACCAAAACTAGACTTAACTAAGGACCACCTTCGTGATGCTTGTCAACTAGAAAAATAGGTGAAGTCCCCTTTTCAGTCCAATAAGGATCTTACAATTAGTATACCATTGAAGATTTTGAATATAAATCATTTTGGACCAATTGGAATTGTAAGTCTAGGAGGGAAGGTGTACTGATTTTGTTATAGTTAAAGATTTTACTAGATTCACTTGGGTTAAACTTTTATATCATAAGAGTGAATCATTAGAAGAGTTTAGAGATTTTTTAACTTGGGTTTAGAGAAAACTAGGATGTGAGATTTTGAAAATTCAAAGTTATCACAGGTGAATTTGAAAATAAAAAATTTGAGGATTTTTGTTAGGAGGAAGGGATTGATCATAATTTTTTTGCACCTAGAACCCCTCAGCACAATTGGGTAGTCGAAAGGAAGAACAGAACACTAATAGAAGCCACTTGAGACATATTATTAGAATATTCACTTCTTAAATATTTTTGGGCTAAAGCAATTAGCACAGCATGATATGTTCTAAATAAGGTGAACATCATATCAAATTTAAATAAAATATCCTATGAGTTACTTAAGGGGGGAACACCTAATTTGTCATATTTGCATATTTTTATATTCAATGTGTTCATTCATTATAATTAAAAATTTATCTTAGGAAAACTTAATCCAAAATATAATGAAAAAAATTTTCTTGGATACTCTAGTGTTGAAAAATCTTATAGGGTATTCAATAAGAGAACTTTGATAGTTGAGGAGACCACACATATTGTATTTGATGAATATGGAATTTTGGAAGAGCCGATTGTTGAAGAGGATGAGATAGAAATTGACTCCTAAAAGATTGAGAAAATAAATTTGGATGAAAATTTGGAGATAAAAAACCCGTTGCCTAAAAAATTGAGATTTTTGAAAAACCACTTTAAGGAATTTATTTTAGGTGAACCTAGTGAGAGTGTTAGGACTAGGCAAGGATTTAGAAAAGAAGATAATCATTCAACCTTTATTTTTACCATAGAACCCACAAATATAAATCAAGCACTTTCGAATGAGTTTTGGATTTTAGCAATGCTAGAAGAGTTGAATCAATTTATAAGAAATGATGTTTTAGGAATTAATTGTAAGGCCAAAGGATCAAAGTGTAGTTGAGACTAAGTGGGTATTCAAAAATAAAATAAAAGACTCCGGAGTAGTCATTATAAATAAGGCTATATTGGTGGCTAAGGAGTATAATTAGATTGAAGGGATTAATTTTGAGGAGACTTTTTCCCCTATAGCTAGACTTGAAATAATTAGGGTTTTGTTAGCCTTTGCCTATTTTAAAGGATTTAAATTATTTTCAATGGATGTTAAAAGTACCTTTTTGAATGGGTTAATTCAAGAGGATGTTTATATTGAACAGACTCTACATTTTGAAAATTCTAAATACCCAAATCATATTTTTAAATTGAAAAAGGTATTTATAAGGTTTGAAACAGACACCTAGGGTTTTGTATGAGAGATTGAGCACCTTCCTACTTGAGAGATCTTTTGAAAAAGGAAGTGTGGACACAAATTTATTTTTAAAGAAATTGGGAGATGACATAGTCATTGTACAAATTTATATTGATGATATCATCTTTGGATCTACTAATAAAAATCTATGCGCTGATTTTTTAAAAATATTGAGTAGTGAATTTGAGGTGAGATTAATGAGAAATTTGAATTACTTTCAAGGTTTTAGCATTAAGCAACTTGAGGAGGGAACATTTCTTAGTCAGTCTAAATATATTAAGGACATCCTCAAAAAGTATGAAATGGATAAACTAAACCTGCTAGTACACCTATGAGTTCCTCAGTTCAGTTGGATAAGGACCCAAAGGAAAATTCTGTTTATCAAAAGAAATTTAAGGAAATTAATGGATCTTTGCTTTACTTGACAACTAGCTAACCTAATATTATGTTTAGTATTTATTTATGTGCTAAATTTCAATCAGATCCAAAAAAAATACATTTGACACCAGTGAAAAGTATTTTGAGGTGTCTCTTGGGAACTCAGAACTTATGAATTTGGTATACTAAGTACAGCTCTTCATTTGAAATAATTAAATATTTAAATTTGGATTTTGTAAGTTATAGGATTGATAGAAAGAGAGTACTTTTGGAATATGTCAATTTATTAGAAACTATTTAGTCTCTTGGTCCAATAGAAAATAGAATTTTATAGCCCTATCTACTGCAAAAGCTGAATACATTACCTTAAGAAGTTGTGTGACACAAGTACTTTGGTTGAAACAATATTTGATTAATGTAGGATTAACAATAGGCACAATTCCCATTTATTGTGATAATGCTAGTGCCATTTGCATTTCAAAAAATCCTAGTCAACATTCAAAAATCAAACATATTGACATCAGGTATCATTTCATAAGATATCATATATCCAAAGAAGAAATTGAACTCAATCATGTTTCAACTGAAAATCAACTTGCAGACATTTTTATAAAACCACCAACTTTTGATACTTTTAGTACATTATGAATAAGGCTTGGTGTGCTCTGAATGCTTAATTAAAATTTCTGCAACCTTGATATGTGTTTTTGTGTGTGTATTTTGTGTTTTGATTTATTTGTATGTTTTTATGTTTTTGTCATTTTATGTGCATGTTTTTTTTTTTTTTTTTTTGTCTTTTTATTTTATGTGTTTTCAAAATATTTTCACATTGAAATTCATGAATTTGATCAATCGTATGAAAATTTCAAAGTGTGCTATTCGTATTGTACAAAATTCATTTTGTACTAAAAAAATCTTGTAGCATATCGAACATTGAGTAGAACAGTCTATGTATAATTTTTAATATTTTAATACAGTTTGTCTATACAATCCCTAGATCATCTGGACAATGTGTATTCATTCGTAAGTACACATGTAGACAGTTATACAGGTAAGAGCAGTTATTAATTCTAATTGTACATATAAACCTTGAGTTTGTACATACAAACATGTGGCATTCTGTGTGGGGGATGATTCAAACTGTCATTAAAATGATCTTAAATAACCAATTATCCTGGATGAACACCTATTTGTCTGTACGACCATTTGGTCAAAAAGTCTTTACCGAAGGACGCCTCGTAACTTGCATGGCTATGAAAAGTCATTTCATTTTAGACTCATTTATTCGTATATATGAAATTTTATTTCATACGTACGAACTCAAGCATCGTCTGGTATGAAACCCTTTTCATATGTAAGCAAGATTATTTTTCCTTTAAATAGAGGACTTCAGAACTCTAAATTCATACACTTCAAAATCCCTTCCAAACCCTTGCATCTTTCCAAATTTGTCAAATGGCAAGCTCTAGTAAAAGAATTAGAGTGGCTAAGGAACTGACTAGGGGACCATCCTCTAGAAAGCATGAAGAAAGTTTCTGATCCAAAACAAGCGAAGAATCTTTTACTAAGTTCGTTTCTGCTAAAATCACCCCTTCTAGAGTTCTTCTTCAGGAGAACACTAACTTTCAAGTAATGCACCTTTTTACTTCGACTAAGTTTGCTTTTATTCTTACCCTAATCCATTCCTACAACAAGGAAACATTCCACTATTTCCTTACAAACATGGATTTCAATTCTGACCAGAGTAGGATTAGTTCCTATGTTCTGAAAAAGAGTGTAGAAATAACCAAGGTGGATTTAGGAATATTCTTAAATTTAAGGACTCAAGGGATTAGAGCCCATACCTTGACCTCTACCTCTAACTACGACTTAACTATAATAAACCAAGTTATTAGAGGGATTAGTGAAGTATACCATGTGCCTAAGGTGTCCACTCTTAATCATAATGCCCGGATCATCTAGCATGTTCTTCAAACTTCTATAATTCCTGAAGCTAGTGATCAAATAAATATTACTCCTCTTATTTCCACTGAACAAACCTGATTATGACTGGCCAACCAATAGATGAAGCCCAACTGATCATTGATTACATATATAGACTTTTTGAGATTGGCCATGCCTCCTATAAGGAAAGAAGAATATAGCCTTAGGATACCTTGTGACATACATTCTTGAAAAGAAGTATGATCTAGTTCATACTGTTCAACATCTAGAAGAGCCTATCTACTATAATGATGGTTCATTTCGAGCAATCTTTGCTAAACATGCACATCTAGAAAGTGATGACACTGAGGAAGAAAGTGAAAGTACTAGATCGCCAAGAGGGGGGGGGGGGGGGGGGGGGGGAGGGGGTGAATTACGAAAATTTATTGCAATAATTTAAAATCCTAAACAATTGTTCTAATATTTTTTTTATTTCAAATTTTGTACAAGAAAAAATTAACTAATGAGGAAGAAATTAATTGAAATCAAATTGTAATAATGAAATTCTTTTTCTTTCGCAATTATCACCAAGCAAATATAATAAAAATAAAGTGCAAGCAAAAATAAAAAGCGATAAGGAAAAAGCACACCAGAATTTTATAGTGGTTCGGTCAAACCATGACCTACGTCCACTCCCTGGAGTCCTCCACTTCAGGAGTTTCACTACTAACTATAGTTATCCTTTTTCCCCCTCGACAAGGCGGAGAATCCCTCACAAGACTCACTTTTACCAACTCGGCATGGCAGAGTGCCAAGCACTTTTCTCACCCTCCTAGCGATGGAAGCGTATCTTCACATTTTTCTCCCTCCTGGAGAAGGCAGAGTACCTTCAAGGTCATGGATATTAAAGAGTCTCCCCCTTACAGAGCCTCCAACAAGTTCTTCTTGGGCCACAGGAGGAGCAAGATACAACAAGAACGGAGCAACCATATGATCTCCCTCACACGACTTCTCCCTCACTAAGCTCACGCTCTCCTTCCTCTCTCAAACCCCAAAAACTACTCAAGATCTCTCTCCGAAGGATTCCCTCTCTATTCACGTTCCCCTCGTTCTATCTCTCTCTCTCAAAACGGGCTCCAAAATCCCTAAATTTTCAAAACAGCTGTAACTATCGTACAATATGATTTACTATCGTACAGTACGATTTATATAACAGGCTTCATCATGGTATGAAGGTTTATGAATCATTTAAAAACTTCTAAATATAGGCATATAGTATGATTTACAACGGTACGGTACGATCATCAACTCTTCTGTTTGTACAGGATGATAGTCGGGACAATCAAAACTCATCTCTGTACATCATAGGGTATGACCTACTTTGTATAGTATGAATAGTCAAAATCAAGGCATCGTCTAGGATGAAGTCCGGGATGATCAAAACTCATCTTTGTTCATCGTATAGTATGAACATGTTCATCTAGTATGAATCCCAATCAGTGATTAAACCTTGATTTACTCCGCTAATCATGAGTTAATTTAAGAAAGTATTCAAAATAAATCTTACAGTATGAATTACTCCGTACGATATGAACAGCTAATACAACTTAACACATCGTACCATATGATAGTGTTCATACAGTACGATCCGTCCACAGATAATCATTTTATAAGATTAGATCGTATAGTACAATTACTAGAGAAAATTCTTCATCATTTTTTTCTTTTAAACCCTCTCCCTCTGTGTGTGTGCATGGTTGCTCAGACTTACATATACTTTAATGCCAGACTCAAGAAAAAAAAATTACATTGTTTTAGAGTCACACTCCTACTTTACACAGTCTTGAGTCCTCCTGTTATCCTGAGTAACTTGTGATCTTTCTGAAATGTTAGTACTCACAGACAATAGTAGAAATCAATAGATATTCAATGAATAGAAGTTAAGATGACATTATTTGTCATCATTACAAGCTCAAACTATGGGTCATGGATTACAACAGAAACGAGAGGACCTGCACCTGCACATGATGTTGGACAAAACTTTCAAGAGATGGTCCAGCACTTTGAGCATCTTGAGAGCTACTTTGATCAATATTTTGATAAAATTAAAACTCATCTACAACAGCAGGATTATCAATATCAGTAGGATATGGGCTAGATACCTGGTCAATTTTACTCGATCAACACAAATATAACTATGATGCATAGCTATTTTAAACTCTTCAACCAGCCACCTCCTCTAGACCAAGGCCCCTCAGAATGATAGATGTGTTTCTTTTGTGATTTTCTTTGCGAGTTATGATGATGTGATGCATTGATGTTTTGTGTTTTTGTGACTATTTTTAGTTTTTGGTTTGATTAACTTTTGTGTATTGATATCAACTGACCTAAAATGTATTATCCTTATTTTGATATCAATAAAACATGCCCTATTTTTATTTAGTTTTTTTTTGTTTGTTGGTTGAAATGTTTGTTTGCTTATATGATAATCCTAACTTAATTGATCTTAAAGTGCTGTATAATTTGAAAAGCAAAACAAAAATTAACTTCATTAGAAAATCTAATTTTTTAAAATTATAAGTTAACTTATAACTCGATCAAGTTAAGGATATCATTCTCATATTCTTTTTAGGCATACAAAATTTTAATATTATTATTGCAATCCTGATGTCTTATTATTATTTATTTCTTTTTTCAATGTAATTATCTATGTACTTAGAGAAATTTGAGTTTTTAGATTATTGATTTTGGAAATAATAACTTGAAAATTTGAAAAGTGTACAAAGGTACCAAAATTGAAAGAATGCATAATGGTTCACAAATTGAAAAGAGATATAAAATTAACCCAAATATAAAAAGATGCACAAAGTGTGCCAAAAATATTAAAAAGATGGGCAATATCTCCACAAGTATATGTTTCTTTCTCTATCTTTAAATCTTCAATTTCAAATCAATCTAATGTTCAATTATAATTTGTATTGGAACTTGGCTTACATTAATTTTCATTTCATCACTATTGCAATAATTTTCCTTATCCAATTATCTAGAATAATTGATGACCTTGTTATATTTATCTTGTCTTTGTTATATATTAATTTAAATGATATGAATCTTTATTTTGCTTTAATGAATTAAACATGATATTACAATTATAACTCCATCCCTTTCAGTATCAATTATCAAAGGCATCTCATATGACTTCTTAAATTTTTATTGTCTTTTTATTCTTCTCTTTTTGTTGTTGTCAAAAAGGGGGAGAAATATTGTTTGAACTTTTGTGTGTTTTTTGTATTTTTGTTTGGGTTTGTTTAGCGTTTGGATTTGATTGATTATGTTTTGTGTATTTTGTTTTTTGTAGTTGTGTTTTGTTTTTGTTTTTGTTTGTGCTTTGTGTGATAAAAATTTAATAATTAAAATTTTTTAAACTATTCATAATAGAAAACTTCTTATATTCACATGCTTATTCATTCAGAGGGAGTTAAGGAGAAATTTAGGATTTCCAATTCTACTCAAATAATAATTGTTTTTTGATCATCAAAAAGGAGGAGATTGTTGAGATAGTTGCTACTTAGTTTTACATATTTGACATTCTTGCAACAGGAATGTTTTTGATGATTCCAAATATTATTGTTTAAATTATTAGTTTCTCCTAACACATTTTGGAAGAATTATTTTTTCTCTTGTGTGAACTAACATTTAAGAAAATCATATTCCAGATTATTGAAGAGTTCAAATCAAGATCATATGGATGATATTTTACATTTGTACAGGGATGATCTTCTCTGGTTTTGCAAAATACATAGATTGTATGGACAATTTCTTCAGTTCGTATCGGTATGATCTTCTCTGGATTTATCAAATGAACTACTCATCCAAACGATATATTTAGTTCATCCCGAGCGATCTTCCTTGGATTTGCAAAATGAACTATTCATCCAGATGATATGTTTCGTTCGCCCCAGGATGATCTTATCTGGATTTGGTAAATACATTGTTCGTCCAAATGACTTTGTTTTCATTCATCCTAGGATGATCTTCTCCAATTTTTGAAGATACACAGTTCGTACGGATGATATCTTTAGTTCATACTTTGATGATCTTCTTTGACTCATCCTCTAAAGATATTCATACGGAGGATATTTTTTAATCATATCGTGACGATGGGCTCTATTGTGTTATTATCCAGATGTTCTAACATATGTGCTTTAAAACATTTCTATTTGTACCGGACGAATATAGTTCGTACAGATGATGATCGGGTATGAATAGAGTTTGTACCCATTCACAATGAGTTTGTACATAATAATTTTTTAACTATTCGTACATATGAAAAATGATCATACAGGACAATCGTGGATGGTCAAATTTAAAAAATGCAATTTTTTGGATGATTTTTCATGTCTTTTCTATAATAGGTCCACTTATGACTGTCATTTAATCTTTTTGTCACTTGGTCTTCATGAATGGTAAAGGGAAATGGAAGGAGAGAGTGAGAGAGAATGTTTGAAGGAGATTTTTTATTATTGGAACGAAAAGGTTTCACTTAGTTACTCAAGGGTAAGGATCTCTGTGTGTACTTTGAGTTTTATTTCACTCTTTTCTCTTGTCGTTCTAGATTTCTAGTGTGAAGATCATTCAAGAAGATCTGATTCTTTGCTGACACTCGAGGAGTGTGGATAGCCGAAGGTTCTCTGCCTGCACTTAGAGAGTTTGAAAGGATGAAGGTTCTCTACCTACACTTGGAGAGTGTGAATAGCTGACGGTTCTTTACCCTCACTTGGAGGGTGTGAAAGGATGACTGTTATCTGCCGCACCAGGAAGTGGTGGAAGAGTATTGTTTTAAGGCTTCTCCGACTTGCTGTGGGGGAAAACGAGAGACACTAGTGGTAATAGTGCAATACATGAAGTGGGAGACTTTAGGGAGTAGATGTAGGTCATGTTTGATCGAACCACTATAAATCTTTGTGTCTTTTATTTCTGTTGCTTTAGTTTCTATCTTTTTATTTTTCTTTGGTTGAAAAATAGCTTTAAAACTTGCTACAAAGAATCCATCAGTTTCAAACTTTTTAAAGATTAAGAAGAAGAATATTTATTTAGATTACCAATTCATTCCCCCTCTTAGTTAGATTTTAAGCTTAGGTCTAACAACCTAACTCATATTCAATAAGTTTCAACAATCTAGCTAGTCTTCCTTATAGCAGTTGATGAGTAATTAGATATTACAACAAATTTATTATTGATAGTAGATTTACTATATGGGAGAGCATATAATGCCTTAGCTTCTTAATATTGGAGATTAAAGCTAAATATTATTTCTCTATTAGAGGATAATTTACTCTAGTTAGAAGGAAAGGTTTACTCTGATAGTAAAATGTATTCTGTCTTTCTTCCTCATTAATCTCAGTTGATAAGGTACCAAAAGATACACTTAAATCTATGGCATATAAAATAAGAATCTTCCATAAAATAGGAGTAGTTAAAATTGGAGGATTTATTAAATACTATTTTATAATATCAAATACTTTTTTATAGCTTTCATCCCACTTTAAATGAGCATCTTTGTTGCATAAAGTTGTAAGGAGCTAACATTTACATGAAAGATTTGAAATAAATCTTCTATAGTCAACCTTGGATAAATCTTAACTAAGTAAGACTATTATGCGATGGCATTTCTATTATAACTTTAATTTTGTTTTGATTTATCTAGATTCCTTACGTCAAAAAATAAAATCTAAAAAGTTTTCTGAAGTGACACTAAAATCACACTTCATTAAATTAATTTTCAATATATGTTAACGTAATCTTTGTAAAATGATTCTTAGGTAATATAAGTGATCGTCTCATCTGAGGCTTTTAATAACTAATTCATTGACAATACATTCCCCTTGATGGGAGATTTATTTGTCAAAAATCCTCATCATTGCTCACTTATGAGTTTCCTCAGCATTCTTTAATATGAATGACTTGAATTTATAACAGTAGACTCCTATTGGTGTTTTTGAAGCTATATAATTTTCATCCTCTGGAGCAATTTTAATTTTTTTGTAATAGAATGAGCCTTCTATAAAGGAAAATATTATATAGGAGGAAATAATATCAACCATAATTTTTGATATAGGAAGTGAAAATTTGTTTATAGAAAAACATTTATTTAGGTCTTTATAATTTATGTAAACTCATATATAACCATTCTTCTTCTTAACTAGCATGACATTAACTAATTAATATTACTCTACCTTAATAAAGCCTACATCAATTAACTTTTTTACTTCAAAAATTACTTGTTGTTCGATAAATAGTAGCATTTGTTGAGATTCTTATTTAACAGGAATCAATTTTGGTTGAATTTATAATATGGATTTTTATATTTTGAGATAATTCTATCAATTCTTCATAAGTCCAGGCAAAGTATTCTTTGAATTCTTTTAATAATTCCACCCTTTTCTTTACATCATCCTTATTCAATAATTAAGTATATGAAAATTAGATGAGAGCCTTATTCAATTGCAAGATTTATTTATTTTGTATCATAAATCATAGATTTAATCTCCTCTTCAAGTTTTGGAGGTTCATCTATAACTTGAGAATCATCCAGATCATATGAATTGTCTAAATATAGTTCATTAAGACTTTTAGCATTCCATGAAAGAGACTATCGAACTCTAGATTATTTAATATAATTAAGTAATATTTATTTTCATCAAACGAATATAGAGTAGTGATTCCCATGCTTAATCTTAACAAATGTTTGTGGTTTCTTTTATCCCATAAAAGGTTGAATTTTTGAGCTTTACCTCTAGTCCAATTTGATTTTAAACCTTGCTTAACGAACTTGCTTACATAAATGGAGTACCATTCCAAAGGGAGTTTTACTATTTATGCTATTAATGGTTTATTGAGGGCTACATCAATTTGAAAGGTTTTGTTTTTATAGTGTACAAATATGTTGGCTTTAATGCTTGGTTTAAAGGAATAGAGGTTTCTCGCTTTTTACATCACTCTGGAGAGTAGAGTAAGGGTAATATTTTCCACATAATTTTATAACTTCTCCATAGTAGATAGTTTTTAATCAACTTCCCTAGTGTCTAGGATCATTTCCATTTCACTATAAACTTCTTTAGAAATCTTAAACTTTAGTTGTTTTGCATTTTTCCTTTATTTTAGTGTATATGATTTTTTATCAATCACATAGGATTTATCCTTGAAACTAGATTCCAAATTAATATGTATTGTATGTGCCTTTACTTGCAAATACTACTTTTTATTTTCTTTGAATAGTCTACTGTGGAATCCTCAACCTCTTCCTCAAGAAGATTGAGCCATTATAAACTCTTTGTGAGGGAGGGGAATCTGACCAATGAACATCTTTTTGAGAAAAATATTTATTTTTCCATTTCTTTTTCTTTTTACTTTTTCTCTAACTAGTTTGAGATTATTAGAGAAAATAATATGCTTTTAGGAAGATAATATGTATCATCTTCATATACAGTGACTTTTTGTGTTGAAAATTACTACAAGCCACCTTTAATACGGTGCTCTTCTCCCACAAGTTCATATCTGATACAGTGATGAAGGGTGAAAGGCACCATTCTACCTTTATGTAGCCAATGTCTTAAAGGAGTACTAAAAGAATCTTTTGAATTTATTATATAAAATTTGGCTTCAGTCGTTAAGTTTCCTATTTCTAACAGCAAAGTGATTGAACCCAAAGCTCTCTCCTCAAGCTAATAAGAATGTAAAGAAATGTTTATGACCTTCCTATAATTATTCTATTTCCATAGACCTTAGAATACTAAACATCTGATAGCTAGGCATGAAAGTTTTCCATGTCAATTCTCTTATTTGTTCTAACATTCCTTCATTTAGGTAATGCATCACACTATACTTTAAATTGTATACATGGCCACTGTATAAATTAAAAATAGCATTGGAGATTTTGAAAAGCACTATTCATACTTTAAAACACAGGATTCTACATTAAAATTTACTAACGTTTTCATGTTTCAGTCCAAAACTATGAGTTTAGCCAACGATTAAATTAAAATTAAACAAAAAATCAATTTTGTAAATTTATCAAGGAAGAAAGTACAAGTAGAGAAGTTGAAATTAATATCACCCTTAATGAAGAATCCCAAACTTATTCTGGATGTACCATTTGCAAAGTCAATATCTTTAATAACATTGCTCTTTACACTCCTTTCCCCACCAATTGATTGTTTCATCATTATAATATATTAACCAACAACTCTAAATGAAATAACTCATTATTTCATGGCCTCTCTTAGACTTCTCTAAACATTCTCTAAATATTCTATAAAATATGGTGCATCTTTTTCTTAACTTCTTAACTTCAACATCATAAAGTTAGGCTCTGCAACATTGACCTATGTCATATGGCATTGAAGATGTTATAACACTAATAGTTTGTGAACCACAGTGCTTGCTCTTATCTTAATAATTTTGTCTTCTTCCTGTGACATTCTTCCTTAATATAAACTAAATCATGCATCTTTACATGTATAAATAGAAAAAAAAATAGTATGTTTGCAGGACATTCAGCTTTAAAGTGGTGTTTTCATCCAATGTTTAGCCATTCATCAATATATATATATATATATATATATATATATATATATATATATATATATATATATATATATATATATATATATATATATATATTTGCATCTATAATTGGTTAATTATTCCTTTCAATTATCTCAATGAATTATTTTTAATAGTTGAATTTTAATAGTCAATGATGTGTCATCACTCTATGCCCCAATTATGATGTATAAATTATAATAATCTATGAAATACTTGATAATATTTATACAAATTATGTTCATTAGAAAATCATAACTATCAAACTACCTAGTAAAATTTTTATATAAAATAGATAAAAAAATTTTGAATGATGATATCTATTACAGAACAAAAGTTATGCATTCGAAATTCACTAAAATGGGATACATCATAATTTTATCACCTTTAGGAGCGAGAAATAAACAATAATTAAATTCATTAAAAATTGATGTAGAGTAGAGGGCACTTGCAAAAATTAAGAAAATTTTTGTAATAAATGCGAAGGATATTGAAGCCACAAGTCTTTCTATCTCTTATCTTTCTTCTCCCTTACGTTATCTTTCTTCTCCCTTACGTTATCTTTCTTCTCCCTTACCTTATCTTTCTTCTTTCTTTACTTGGTTGGTAAGAAGATGGAATGAGTGGGTTTTGTTTTGGTGGTGGGGGATTTTTGTATTGATTATATTAAATACCTAATTTAGTTCATAGCACTAAGGAGCTTAATATCCCAGCACCATTGCGTTACTTGTTGATCCTAGATTTATTATAGAATAGAACCTTCAAAGCTACTGCAATGATTTCCTAAATTTTATTAAAGGATTTTAGCTTATTACAATCTTAAAATTTTAGAAAAATATAATCCTTCATATTTCCATAAAAAATAAAACTCATCCCTTATCACATCAATCATTAATCAAAACATATTTTCATTCACAAATATATGCATATAAATTAATCTATCAGGTGTCATATAATGCAATACATTTCAATAAAATAATAAACTTACATAACAATGTTTAGCATGAAAAGTCATACCATAAGAATTTTTAGACATTTTTTATCTCTCCTGTATACGAGTTTCAATACCAATCTAAAAAACCCTACAACAAACCTAGGCTATGGGAAATCCTTCAACATGTGCCCATAATTACCACCCCTGAAGAATTGAACTATCACTTTATAAAATTATCTTGCATTCCTTCTTCCACAACAGACTAATTATAGCGGAGGTGCTTTCACAATCTTTTTCTTACTCCCTTCACCTACTTTCTTGACTGGTGGAGATTATTGCTCAGACTTTTTAGCCAATCTTTAACTAACCATTTATGCAATCACATCATCAAACTTTATTACAAATTAAATTTTAATTAAATCTACTCATATAACTTGTTCAGTTAAAAGTTCTTTTTCATTTGGATTCATCTTCTTATACTTAACCAGTTCAACAAATCTTTTATCAAAATGCCTATGTAATGTACATTCAATTAATTATTCCATATATACTCATGTAAGCAACTCATCTTCGTGAATGCAAGAATGTAACTCAATGCTCCTGCAAACTACACCATCAAGAATAGTTTGAAAACTCAAGTAACAATTCAATTTTCTCAATAACCATTAATCTGATGCCTTTTAATCATGCCCAAAACATTAAAATTGGATGAATTATACATATCTTAATATTTTTAAATCAAGACATCAAGATTTGAATAATCAATCAATCAGAGTTGACTAAGTGCATTCAAGAAATATAAAATGTGAAAAACATGATTAAATTTCTATGGTCAGTATTTACATCGTAATCAATATATATATTGCCAACTATAGTACATTACTGCAATTATATCATGACTATAAAACATAACATGAAGATCAAAATATGCAAATTGAAACTCCAACTTGTATGCTTGAACCATCTAATTCTACAAGGTACTTTTCTTATCCTAAAAATATATAAAATGTATAATGACCACATAGCCCAATTAATAACTAATATATACAATTTATGTTAAACCATCAAGAAAAAATAGTAACCATTTACTGTAAGAATCAATAGTAGTTAATAGTAATTGTGTTCTATTTATTGTATAGTTCATATTTAATATTATCATGTTTATATCACTCATCTCCTTGACATATAACATATGCATCAACAAAATATCAGTCTAGCTACATATCGATCATGTTAAAAAATATATCCTATAATTAGTAAGCATGTCATATTAGTCATTTATTATTTTTATATCTCTCATATAAAACCTCAAATTATGTATGTTATCATGTATGTTTAAATGTGGAGTTTACTAAGGTTGGATATCCCAACTTTAAAGTGGTATTTTCATCCTTCCATTTATCAAATCTTTCCATCTATAATTGATTAATCATTCCCTTTAATTCTCCCTATCAAAAATTAATTTTTATCAAGTATCTTTCATAATAAATGAAAGTTCATTACTCTTTACTCATTCATGAAACTAGTTATTAAATTATAGGCTATCTTCCTAGACAAAATCTTAAACATTTATTTAAGGACAGCATTCTGGCCCTTTCTCTTATCTAGGGTAATAACTTTTTAAGCAAAGACCTATATTAATTATAGTATTTATTGTTAACCTTTCTTACTTAAAAATATTATATCAATCATGTATCAACCATATTGACTTCTTTATGCATCAATATTGAGTATAAAATGATATAATCTATGAAATGCATGAAAATCTATATTTTTTTCATTATCTTACAAAAATCATAACCATTAATGAGAAAAGTTAAATTTTCATATAAATCAGTCAAAATATTTTGAAAGATTATATCTATCATATACCAAAAATTATATAGTGAAATTTAACTAAAATGATAGTGTCACTTTTTAATCACTTTTTGGAGTGAGAAATATTTCAAACAAAATCATGGGAGTGATAGATGAAGAATCCTAGGAAGTCTCTTCGCTCTCCCTTCTCTTCTCCTTATCCATTATGTCTTCCCCCAGCAAGCAAGTGAAATTTGGTTAGGTTTTGGTGGTGAGTGATATTTATATTAATTATTTTAAAACCTTGATTCAATGCCTAGTATGGCATTGCCCAACTTTCTAGCTCCACTACACTGCATGTTGATGCCAGAGTTACTATAGCATAAATCCTTCATTGCCACAATAGTGGTTTCTTTGCACAATAAATCTAAAAAATCACTGTGCTTGCTAGCCCAGCACCACAATGATGCCTATTGGATCCATATTTTCATATTTTCAAATAAATTCATTTTAAAGGTTTTAGGTTATTACGACTTTTCATACTCAACCTACTAAGCAAGACCTTTGCCTTTGTGTGTAATATTTTAAACAATAATATGAGTATAAAGATCAATTGGATAACCTTTTTTTGCCAATATTAGGGTTTAATTCATATTTTATTACTAAAATTGATAAAATATAAAGGTTTTTACATACTCTATATGTGACATACCGAATAATGTTCGAATGCAAATGAAAAAATGTCCATATATTAAAACCCACTTCTAACTCCCATTCACTACTCCGACAAACATTGGGCATCTACAAAGGGGTGTTAGATTTGAGCAAAATATTTTCTATTCAAATCAGCTCATAACTAGATCAAAATATTCTATTCCATAACAGATATACATTTGAATTGGGCCCAAGCAAAAATAAATTATAACACACTTGAATTTTAATAATAGAGCTCTAGAATGTGATGAAATACAAACTAACATAATTCAACATACAACTAAATAGCTAAAGCATGTATATAATACCAATTTTTTCATTACATATTCAAATTTCATATATATTCCATTGAATTTTACCAATTTTATAGGGGTTGTAAATTGCCATTTTGACTAACTTTGCTATTAGTACTAAAGTTTAGAAGTGCTTCATTTATAAAGAAATTAAGATAGAGTAAATCAACTAGAGAAACTTTGTATTCTTATAGTCAAGTTATCTAAAATAAAGCAAGCAACAATATATTAAAATTTATATGGTGAAACCTTTTCCAAACTAAAAAAAAGAACATTTATAAGCACCACTTGTTATAATCAATTTAGTTTTAAAATTAAAAATAGAGTATGGGTTACTTACCTCGAGCCTAATAATTTCTCCAACTAGTTGAATGGAAGGTTTTAGGTTCTAACATCCAAACCTCTATTCCTCCTCTCTCCTCTATTTATTTCTACTCTCCCACCTATTTTTGCAATGTTTGATATCTAAGGGATTAATTAAAGTTATTTGAGATATTTAAATATTTAAAATCCACTAACATAAAAAAAAATTAAGGTGTTTAACTACCAGCTTCATTGCACTCCTGAAGAATCTTTTAGATTCTCCTAGAATATCAATACATTAAAGGGTCAAGCAAATCAAGGAACTAAATGCATACTACTATTTACCTTTATAATTATTTAATATTTGACTAATGGGTCATGATAGAGGAGCTCACCTTATTAAAGGTCTTAGTTAGTGAACTCAATTAAAACTCATAGAAGCACTTGCTTGTAATAACCCATAGGCCTCACTCACTTAGGCCTCCCTAGAAGCATTCCTTGTGTAGAGCTAATCAAGGATTCCTTTATAAATCAAGATGTTATGTAGTCATATTCATTGATGACATGCCAATTACTTTCTCTATCTTTGGTCAATAATTCTCACCAAACTCAGCTACATAAATTCACATTTTTATTGGACCCTCTATTCAAATTATTTTGACCATCTGAGCTAAAGTTCTCCCTTCCCATAATGACATCTTACTAACCTATCCCTTGTTTGGTTATCGTGGAGCTTCCTTTCATGTTAATGGACACATCAACTAGCTTACCAACCATCAACTCCCTTTCTTATAAGTGCTTTCCTACTCGCTCATTGAAGCACACTCATCATTGACAACTCCCAACTTCTAGTTCTAACCATTTGCAAATAGTTAAAACATTCTTACCATGTCCTTTTCAATAAATCAAGAGGTGATACATGTTTAAAATACTATATAATATTATATTGGTGTTATGTGTAGCATTATAGTTTTTCCAATTTAGCAGTTATTGTCACCCTAAAAATTCTATAAATGAAGGGAGTTAAAGAAATAATTATAGATTTTTTTACTGATATAATTGATACTATGCAAGTTTAAGACTCATACTATTTTGAGTATATAATAAGTTTATTCTATATTTTATCACTCTTTTAATTTTCTCATAGGTTCTTGTGTCACTCACTTGCTCTCCATTTCAACCTGCTAGTAGGACCAGATGTCTTCATTGGATAGATTTGTGTTTGGCATATGGAAAATTAATCACCCTAAGTGTTGAATAGGCTTTTTTATAGCCCTCATTTTTTTATTATCATTTCTTTATGGAGGTTTGTGCACCAAAACCTATTTTATTATATATAAATTTATTCTCTAGACCTTTATTATAGTTTTTTAAACAATAATCAATTAAATTTTATTGTACTTGATCATAGCCTAAATATATATCAAAATATTACACACAAAAATATTTTAAGGCTTTAAATATAAATTCTTGTATGCATGTTTGGTATTTAAAAGATAGCACATTTTGAAATAGGACAATTATCAATTAACCCCCACAGAAGAACTCACCCAAAGAATAACATTCCCATTCACCCAAACCCATAAAAGAAGACCCCCCTTCTTAGGGACACACAAGGTGCTCACTGACCAAGCAACCAATTGTTTATCCCAAATAAAGAAGTCATCCATTAGATAAATTTTTCATTACACAACAATGTTACCTTCATCAATTACATTGAAGAATAACTATGGAAAAGTGCCTACAAAAAAAAGCATTCAACCTACCCCACTATAACCATAAAAAAACTCATTTGCTTTGATGCTTTAGGTCACCTAATTTTCTCTTAAGGTGCAAAAGGCTCTTCACAAGTTTCCCATAATGTTATATTGATTCCCAGTTGAGAACACACTCTCAAACCAACACGTTTTGCCAACTAGGAGCCTGAGCACAAGTTTTGATGATGATATACATCACTATTTTTATTTAGATTATACTATTTTATTGTTCTATATATGTTTCTATGCATACTAACATTTAAGGAACAACATCACAAGAGCCACTAAAAGGATATGGGATCAAACTTGCAAGAATAGGTTAATATATGCAAAAGTTTATACTTTTATTTTTTGTTGATTCTATAAATTATATTTTGTGTCTGTTATCATAGTAATAATTCACAAAATAACAGAGGAAATAAAAAATAAGGTGTTAATTTTTTTGAGGATAATACTAGATGATATAGATCATACTGTATAATCTATTCATTTAGGTTTAGGGTTTAGGTTCAGGGTTTAGGGTTTAATGTTTAGGGTTTAGGGTTTAGGGTTTGGGTTTAGGGATTAAAGAGAGATCTTTGTTCTTAAGAGTCTTAACCCTAAACTTAACTTAATTTGTTCAAAAAGAGTCATTGGCAAATTTTACATTTCTTTTTTATAAGTTAGGGAATAAAGAGAGAGCTTTGTTCTTGATAAAGAGAGAGTTGAGAGAGAGAGTTGAGGTTTTGAGAGAGAAGAATCTAATGAGATCAAGGTAGTGTGAAAGAGGGGTTCTACACATGGTTTCTCTAGGAACATTCACCTTGTTACTCCAAGAGTCTTTTATTTACTTGAGGTAAACTATAGGAATAGGCTTATTAAGTCAAAGGATCTTTTTAATCTATCACATCAGGTTGGTGAAAGGGATTCAGCTACTCTGCCACAGTAGGTTGTTGAAAGAGAATCGACTTCTCTGTCACACTAGGTTGTTAAAATGGATATTGCTTCTCCACTGCATTGTGGAATGGTGGAAGTGATTATGTAAAGTCTTCTCCATCTTTATATGGGGTACAATATGAGTTATTAAATATTTTTTTTGTAATACCAAGAGAGGAGGACATTTGGGAGTCGACGTAGGTCAAGTTTTGAGCAAACCAATACAAAATTTATGGTATGCTTGTTCCTTTTTTTCTTTTCAAAATTTATTTTAAACATTTTTAATTTCTTTCATGTTATATTCTTGCAAATCTTGGTTGATCACATTGAGATTATTTTTTATCAATTTTTTGACCAAAACAATAAAAAAAATATGAAAATACAAAAAAGAAGAAAAAAGTTTCTCCATTCTTTTTGTACAAGTTCAAAAGAAATTTTATTGTTTTTTATTGTCTTTGGCATAAAAAATATTGTTTTAGAAAATTATCTTGGTGAGTTTCTTGAAAAATAAATTTTTTTATTAAAAACCAATTCACCCCCATTTGGTGTTCCTTTCCAGTTCAAGTGGTTTCACAACCTTTCCTTGAGCTTTAAATTGGTATTGTATCTATTTCTCTTAAATTATTAGTATAAAAAACTTGTGTAAATCTAATGGCTAACATTAATTGTAATCATAATACTATTAAAGGATACATAATTGCCAATCCATATATGTTTGATAATATTCTATTTAGCTTCTAGAAATCTTTATGTCTACTTTCATACAATATATTGACTATCACATAAGACATATGAAACAAGAATGATATACTATTCTAATTTTCATTGTTAATGACATCAAGGAAGAAATTCCTTTTAATGAATGTAGTTTTGAGGATAGAATTTTGCTTAACTCAATACAGAATGCTTAAACTATCTTTTCGATGGTTTTAAGTTTGCAGACTATATATGTGTTTCTTCATGTACAACCATTAAGAAAATTTGGGTTACATTATGTATCTCGAATGAAGGAACCAATAAAGTAAAACATTCTCATCAAAACTTATTGTCGCATGACTATAAACTCTTCTGCATGAAACCTAGTGAAACTATAACTAACTTGTACACTAGGTTTACTAATATATTAACCTCATTACATACAAATGGTAAACAAATGTCTAACTCTTAAAAGATTAACAAGTTCTTGTATTATTTAACTAATAGATTTGTTGCTAAAGTTAATGTTCTCTTTGAATTTAAGGATTTATCCTTATTCTATTTATGATCTACTTGGCTCTTTATTACTTAAGAGCAACATGTAAGAAAAAGGCTTTTGAATGCATGTGACAAATGAGAAGAGAAATATGTAGCTCTAAATTTCAATGTCTTTGCCACTAACAACTTAGGAGCATATAAAAATGATGACATTTCTTTGATGATGACTTAGCTAATAAATTTCTTGAATAGGAAACAAAAACATACTTTGAGAAGGGTAAAGGTAATATAGGTTAACCTAATAAAATTTCATCTAACATGGTGTGTTTAGAGTGCAAGAAACTTGAACATCTGAGTCCTGACTACCTAAATAATAAAAGCCACCCAAATATGTGTGGTAACTCAGGAATCAAGATTCAGATTATGATTTTTGATGATAATAAAATATTATTATTTTGATTTTATTATTCCTCCTAGTATATACTGGATATTTTTGTTTGCTTCTGTGTGTACTAACATTTTAGGAAATCACAGACTACTCCAGATTGCTTAAGACTTTAAGTCATGATAGAATAGGATTTCATTTAATAGAGTATGTATATCTCTATTTTTTATTTCTTGAGTCTTAGTAAGTGTGATTGTTATTGGGTAAACGTGCATACATACACACATAGGGGGAGAGTGATAATTTCTTTTTTTAAGAATAATCAAATTGTATAATATCTAATTGTACTATATAATTTGACATAGGTTTCTACTAGAATGTAGTTAATGAAATCATGGCTTAAATTTATTTTTCTATTTGTAATGTATGATGTAAAGTCATACAGATGACTGATATAGTACAAAATTATGTTTAAACTAGATCATACCAAATTTACACTTTTATTTTTTGAACTATTCATACAATACGATTTGCATTCATACAAATGATTAAATTAGTATGAAATTAAGTTTATACCAGATCATACTGAATGAACATTTTGGTTTTTTTAACCTATTTGAACAGTATGATCTTCATTCATACAGATGATTGGAAGAGTATGAAACAGAGTTATCCAAGTTTATAGCAAACGAACCCCTAATTTTTTAAATTATTCATATAGAACGATCTATGATCGTACAGTACAAATATAGGATGGTTCCCTTGAAAATTTTAGTTCTTGGAAATTTTTTCATTTCTTGTCTATATAAAGAGTCCTAAAATTTATCTTAACATCTACTGCAGTGAATCTCTCTTAAAGAGGGACCATTAAGACTATGTTTGGTAGAAATTTTTAGTGGGAAGAGTGTGAGATCTAGTGAAGGAGGATTGTAAGGGATTCACAAGATTGCCCAAGTGAGGATCTCTTTGTCTTCTTCAGGTTTTAGCCCGACTTGTTTGGAGGCCCTTAGGAGAAGATCTTCAACATTGGATCAAGGTACTCTACCTTTATTAGAAGGGTAAAAAAGGACTTGAAGGTACTCTTCCTTCACCAAGATGGTGAAAAATAATGTGAAGTTACTCTAGCTTCACTAGGAGGGTGAAAAATAATTAAACAATATGCTTCCATCACTACGAGAGTGAAAAAGTTGACAATTCTTTGCTACATTGGGTTGGTGGAAGAGAGTTTGTAAGGGCTTTTCCACCTTGTTGTGGGGACAAAAGTTCAGTTACTATTGTTTAGTGCAATACCTGTAGAAGACATTTCTAGGGAGTGGATATAGGTAAAGTTGGACGGCACCACTTTAAAATTTAGTGTTATTTTATTATTTTTAATATATTTTTGCATTTTTATTTTCTGCATTTATAATTTTGTGGTTACAAAATCCTCTGTAACAGTTACTTTTTTATAAATAACTACATGTTTCAGAATTAGTGTTTCAATTTTTTTAAGGGCCTAACAAGGTTTACAAAAGTCTAATAATTTTTTTTTTAAATAACCAATTCACCCTCCCACTTCTTGGTTAGCTTTAGGGTAATTCTATAAGATCTAACAACCTACATGAACTTTCAAGTGGCATTAGACCCATTTTAAAAAGTTAAGGTTTAGACTACTTTTTAAAAAATGATCATGGCTAATTTTGGAAACCAGAATACTACTAAAGGATATTCAATCATTAGACCACCTTTATTTGATAACATTCCTTTTGATTTTTGGAAAACTTGCATGTCTACTTTTTGGTAATCTGTTGACTTTAACATGTAGATATTAGTACAAAAATGATATATTAGACCAACTAGAATTAGTAATGGGGTTAGAATCAAAACACCATTTACTAAATAGACTTTAGTAGAAAGGGAATTAGTAGAATTAAATGTAAAATATTTAAGAAATTTTTTCTGTGCTTTGATATCTGAGGATTATATACATGTTTCAACTTATAAAATTGGAAAAGAATTTTGGGATAGACTTTGAATAACTTATGAAGGAACAAATGAGGTAAAATAATCTAGATTGAATATTTTATTACATGACTATAAACTATTTCGAATAAAAACAAATGAGTAAATTTCTAATATGTACTCAAGGTTTACTCATATTATTAACTCATTGCATGCTTTAAGTAGAAAACTTACAAATTCAAAAAAAGTTAACAAAATTTTACATTTTTTACCTACAACTTTTGATGCAAAGATAATTGTCATAATTGAGTTTAAAGATCTAAATGTATATTATATTGATAATCTACTTGGATCACTTATTGCTTACGAACAAAGAGTGAATCAAAGATAAATTAATTCAGGTGATAAAAGGAAAGAGATAAATATAGCTTTGAAAGTTGATAATTCATAGATTGATCAATCAATGGTTGAGGATGATGAAGATATTACACTTTTGACTATATAATTCAAATGTTTTCTTAAGAGAAAGCAACGATGACATAAGTACTAGAACAAGGTAAGTTCAACAAGAATTCAGAAGTTTCTAATGAAGTCATTTGTAATGAATATAAAAAGCCTTGACATATAATGACTGAGTGCCCAAATCTCAAAGCTAATCATAAAAGGAGAAAGTTAAGTGGAAAACTAACATTAGGAAGGGTAAGAAAAGAATGCAAAGAGCTTTCTGGGATGACTCAGCTTCAGACTCTTTAGAAATAGAAGCATAAAGGAGGTTACAAATTTGTACTTAATGGCAAATAAACTTGATCATTTAGATCAAGAGGAGGTTTGTGACCTTTCCAAATGAATTATTTGATGTTTTTTGAGAAAATTCACAATTCATATAGAAAACTTAAAAAATTGCATGCTAATCTTAGTATCGAGTATTTAAATTTATAAAAAGAGCATAAAAATCATATGATTGATTATACAACTATAGATAGCAATCATATGGTTTTGCTAGATGATTTTGATGAATTGAGAAAGAAGTATGAACTATTGAAAACATCTTATGTTGAGCTTGATAATTATTTTAAAAAATTTATGGATGAATCTGATCAAAGGGAATAATGAAGATTAAAAATTCAATTTTGGAAAATGGACACTCATATCTTCAAATAAAATTGAAGGCTTTTAATAAAAATAAGTCAGCTGCCGTACTTTAAAATTTTTGTAATTCTAACCAGAACCATACAAGTTCAAAACCTAGGAAAATATATTATAACTCATATAGATTATCAAATAATTTTCCTAGTGATAAATTTTCTTCAAGGGGAATGTTGGGGCATAATTTCCACAGTTGCACTATTCGTAGTAGAACACATTTAATGTGGAAACCTAAGATGCATCAATCACATCATATCAAATATACATATGGATTATAATTTTCAAGAGGAGAACCCAAATTTATTCAAGTTCCCAAATATAATATTTAGTAATTTTGTAGAAAGCTCTCATACAAGTTCTCATCAAAGCATTTGGTACTTAGATAGCGGATGTTAAAAACATATGACTTGAGATACAAATCAATGAAAAATTACTGGTGGCCAGGACTTGAGGCAAAATGATACTTGGCGATAACACCACTAGGAGAGTGGTAGGTTAAGGTATGATTCTTAACCCAAAGAATTTTTTGATTTAAAATGTTTTATTGGTAGAAGGCTTAAAACATAACTTGCCAAGTATTAGTCAGTTTTGTGATGAGGGTTTTAACATAAATTTTTTGCCAATAAACTGCATTATAAGCCAAAATGAAGTTGATGTGTTGCGTGGATAGATGGTAAAAAATATTTACATGCTTGATTTAAAATGTTTTAAATCTTCTAATGCTTTTTATCTAAAAATTACTATTGACGAGTCTTGGTTATGGAATAGAAGACTTTTTCATGCAAGCATGAAAAATTTTAGGAAGATTACCTAAAAGGAATTGGTTAGACACCTACCCCAATTAGACTTCATTAAGGATAACCTGCATGATGCTTGTCAATTAGGTAAACCAATCAAGTCCTCCTTTCATTCAATTAAATATCTCAGAACTAGCAAACCCTTAGAAGTTCTTCACATGGATCTTTTTAGACATGTTAACACTATAAGTCTAGGAAGGAAAGTTTTTGGGTATTTGATTATTGATAATTATTCAAGGTTCAATTAGATTAGATTATTATCACATAAGACTGAATCATTTGATGAGTTTAAAAAACATTAATTAGATTCATAGGAAGCTAGTTTTTGAGATTGTTACAATTCATAGTTATATTATGACGGAGAATTTGAAAATGAAATTTCTAAAGTTTTTTGTAAAGAGAAAGGGATAGATTATAACTTTTTAGATCTTAGGACTCCTCAGTGTAATGGGATTATTAAAAGAAAGAATAAAAGTTTGGTAAAAGATGTTAGAGTTATGTTGGCTTAATATTAACATCTTAAATAGTTTTAGGCTAAAGCGGTTAATACAGCCTGTAATGTTTTGAATAGGGTAAAATCAGATGTAAGTTGAATAATATACCAAATAAACTTTTTAAGGGTAGGACACCCAACCTCTCACATCTACATCCTTTTATATGTAATGTGTTCATTCATAACTATGGAAAACCCCTTTTGAAAAATTTGATCATAAAGCTAATGAGGAAATTTTTCTTGAATATTAAAGTGTTGGCGAATCCTATAGAATTTTTAACAAAAAGACATTACTATTAGAGGAGAACATTCTTATAGTTTTTGATGAATCTAATATTTCTGGAGGGTTAGGTAAGAAGAAGAAAATATTGAAGAAATTACCCAGGAAACTCAAAATGCAAATCTTGAAGAAAGGGTTGGAACAAAAAATACATTGCTTAGAGAATGAAAATTTTCTAAAAGTAATCCTAAGGAACTAATTTTAAGAGACCCAAGTGAAGGTGTTATAAAAAGGCATGGACATAGAAAAGAAGTGAGAAACTTAGAATTTATTTCAATGACTAAAAAAAATCAAGCACTTTTTGAAGAATTTTGGATTTTAGTAATGTAAGAAGAGTTGAATCACTTTCTTAGAAATAATATTTAGAGTTGTTAGAAATACATAAAAATCAAAGTGTTATGGAACTAAGTTGGTTTCCAATAATAGGATGAATGTTTGAGATGTAGTGGGTAGAAATAAGGAAAGATTGGTGGCCAAAGGATACAATGAAATGAAAGGAATTAATTTTAAAGAGACTTTTTCTCCTATAACTAGACTTGAAGAAATTAGGGTGCTTCTAGCCTTTGCTTGTTTTAAAGGATTTAAATTATTTCAAATGGATGTTAAAAGTCACTTTCTTAATGGGTTTATAGAAGAATATTTTTATACTAAGCAACCTCAAGGTTTTGAAAATTCCCAATTTCCTATTCATGTGTTTAAATTTAAAAAAGTATTGTATGGACTAAAATAGGCACTTTGGGTATTGTCTGAAAGGCTAAGCATATTTTTACTCAAAAGAACTTTTGTTAAAGGGAGTGTAGACATCACTCTCTTTATAAAAATAATAGGAGATGACATTTTCATTATTTAAATTTTTCTTGATGATATATTGTTTGGATCCTTTAATAAAAATCTTTGTGATGACTATTCAAAAATAATGACTAAGGAATTTTAAATGAGTTTGATGGGAGACTTGAGTTCCTTTCTTATTTTTAGCATAAAGTAGAAAGAGGATAAATCCTTGCTTCGTTAGTCAAAATACATCAAGGATATCTTTATGAAATATGAAATGAATAAAGCTAAACAAATAAGTACTCTATTGAGTTCCTCAGTTTAGTAAGATAGGGACTCCAAAGCCAACTATGTTTATCAAAATTAATTTATATGGATAATTAGATCATTACTTTATTTTATAGGTAGTAGACTTGATATCATGTTTAGTATTTATATTTGTGCTAGATTTTAAGCTTATCCAAAAGAATCTCATTTAATTGTTGTTAAAAGAATTCTGAGATATCTTTTAGGAACTAAAAACTTTAAGATTTTGTGTCCTAGGGAAAGGACTTCTTTTGAAATATTTGGATATTCTGATCTAGATTTTGCATAATATATGGTTGATAGAAAAATTACTTCTCAAACTTATCAATTCATTAGAAACTCTTTATTTTTTTAGTCTAGAAAAAAATTAGAATTCAGCAGCCCTTTCTAGTATAGAAGCTGAATATATAGCCTAAGAGAGTTGGTGGCGTAGGTTCTTTGGTTAAAATAATAATTTATAGATTTAGGTTTTTCAATTGGAACTATTCTAATTTTATGTGATAATAAAAGTGTCATTTGTATTTCAAAAAAATCCAATCCAACACTCAAGGACAAAGCATTATAGACATAAGACATCCTTCATTAAAGACCATATCACTAAAAAAACAAATTGAGCTACATCATCAAGCTACTAAAAATAAACTTATAGATATTTTCACAAAACCATTGGTTTTTGAAACTTTCAAAACCTTAAGAACTAGGTTGGGTGTTATTAAAATTCACGCATAAAAAATTGTAAGTCTGTAAAATGCAATTGTGTATATGTTTTGTTTGTTTATGAGTATATCTTGTTTTCTATTTTTTTATTTGCCTAATTTAGTACTTCATTATTTTGTCTTTGATTTATCCTCTTTTTTTTAAGTTAAATGGTTCTTATTTAATGGGTCTTATTTGGTTTATTTTAGAGAAGTGTCTTGATTATCATATGCAAATCCAAAATGTGATTTCCATTAATATTGTTTGAACCACTTTTGTACTATATGAATTTTCTAGATTTTTCATGATTTTTTTCATAGTTGGGTACACAAATTTTTTATATTCTTATAGCACAAACACCTCATCATCTATATGAATCATTAATCATTTATCTATACCAACACATTCCAAAAACACTTCAGGATAAATTCATTTAGGGTTTAGCACGGTTAATGTTCGAAAATCATACTGGACAAATACATATTCATCTATATTATCCACTTGTTGATTTGCATGAGGATGAATTCAATCAACATATATAATAATTGTTGATAAATTATCCCAGAAAAACACATGTACGTATGTATGATCAGTTTTGGTCAAAGGTCATACGAAACGACTCATCGGAAAGGTAACTTTACGAATTGTCATTTTATAGCAATAACTTTTCTTGATGGTTTATATTCATATATATGTACCTAAATTTTTATTGTACGATGTTCAAAGTCGTACGTACAAACCCAATTTTGTATTTTATGAAATTGTCAAATTTTTATAATTTTGAACTTGTTCTTTACATTTTTTTCTCAAACTCTTTGTCATTCAGATTCTCTTGTGTTCAATTCTCTTCAAATGGTATGTAAAGGCAAATGGGTACATCACTCCAATGGATGTTCATCACGTATTGAATGAGATGATAATTATCCTTCAAGTGAGAATTTTAGCCTTTGATCGTTTTATTCAAGCTAAGATTACTCTGTCCCGTCATCTTATTCAAGAAAACCTCAATTTTTCAATTATGCGTCTATTTGACTACACTTAGTTTTCTTTCATTCTCACATTTATCTACTCATTTCACTCTGACACTTTTTATTATTTATTTTCCAATATAAAAATGAGATAGAATAAAACCATAATGTCCTCACATGTCTTCAACCAACAAGTACAAATCACTAAAGAGGATTTGGACACATTTTACATCTTAGAACTTAAGGAGTATTGGCACATACTATGAAATCAAGAAGTTTTTTTGAATATTCTGCTATAAATCAAACTCTTAAGGGTATACCATCAATCCAACTCTTACACATTATTCATACTTTAAATCAAAATGCCATAGTCATCCAGCATAGTTTAAGAATCTCCATTATTCCTAAAGCTAATGATTAAATCAATATCACTTACTGGCTTACTATAGTAACAAACTATATAATTTCAAACAATCTAATTGATGAAGCCCAATTAATTATGGAGTACATCAATAATCTTACTAACATCAGACTCCCTATCACTAAAAGGAAGAAGAATGTGGCTTGGGATTCTTGATTTCCAACATCCTTGAGAAGAAATACAATCTTATTCATCCCAATCCACCAAATTATATGTCTATCTATTTTAGTAATGCTTCATTTTGTATTCTTTTCCACCAAGTTAAAGGAGGGGGGGGGGGGGGGGAGAGAGAAAGATGAGTTTAGTGAAGAAGAGAAACCTGCTCAAGCTCATGCACTAGGCCTTATTCCTCGACCTGATCATCAATTCTCCCAAGATTTGATCTAGAGAATCGATTACCTTGAGTCTCACATAGATCAATGATTTTATCATGTTCAGACTTGTTTCGACCAGCAAGACTATAGATACAATGAGGATAAAAGCTGAGTTAGAGGATAATTTGAATCACTTATTACTCAAGTAGCTACTATCAATAACAACTTTACAAAATTAAGTCCTCCACAACATCCTATAGATCAAGATCCTTCAATTTTTTTGTTTGGTTGTTAATTATTATATGTTTAATTAAATTAGTTTTTAAGATTTTGCATTTAGAGGCCTTTGTTTTGGATTAGTTGTATTTTCTTTATGCTTGAGTTTGTATTATTAAAAAAAAGTATTAGTTGTTGTTGTTTTTCTTTTTCTCTTAAATTGTTTATAAGTTATTATTTACTAATCTATAATGTTGATCAAAATGATGAAAATTTTAAATTATTTTCATTACAAACTTAATTTTTTTTAGTCAAATTGTAAATCAAATTAAAATTAGATTTAGATAAGGATATCATATTTAAGCTTTTATTGTTATTTATTTTATAGTTATAATTGTTGCAAAAAGGTGACTGCTTTTTCTTTTATTTTCATGTTCAATGTGTTAATTTTTTTTTATCTATTGGGTTTTGTTTTATGGTTTAATCTTCCTTATACGAGAAAGTTTTTCTTTTATTTGGAAGATAATTACACAAACCTTAAATTTACTAATTTAAGTTATGGAAAGAATAAAATGTCAAAAGATGCACAAAATGAGAAAAATTTAAAAAGCGAAATTAAATGAGCCTAACCTGAAAAGATGCACAATGTTTGTCAAATAAAGTTCAAATTCAAAAGATATGTGATTGCATCAATAAAAATTTCTCAATTCTAATTCTTAGAAAAATCCATACATTAAACAATAATTTCAACTATTGAATTTAAAAATATTTGATTCTTATTCAATTATTTTTTTTTAGAATTATTCTATTTGAGATTTTTGCTTTCTGGAATGAATATTAAACCTAGTATTCTTATCTTATTAGTTATGTAATACAAAATATGATTTTAAAAAGAGTTTTTGCACCATTTAATGTTGGTCTTGCAAATTTTAAAATTCTTTTCCTTATCAACTTTTAGATTTGTCCATAATAGATTTCATATTCATGGGGTTATTATATTACTTATTTTTTCTCTCCACTTTTTATTGATGTCAAAAAGGGCAGGTAGTTTTAGTTTGTTTAAAGTCTTCTTGGTAGTTTATATTTTTTGAAGTCTTCTTTCTCTTGTGTTTGTCTTTTGGTGATTGTGTTTTTAGTAGGTTTTATCATTTTTTTTTAACTTTTTCTTATGTATTTGTTGCATGTTTTGTATTTGTTTTATAAAAATAAAATTAAAAAGGGATGATTTTTATTTTTCATTCATTAAGGTGGAGCTTAGGAGAAAAGAATTTAATTTATAATTCAAATAATAATTATTTTTGTCATCATAAAAAAGGGAAGATTGTTTCAACTCAGAATCAAAATTGAGATTTTGATTTTTGATGATAGCAAAATAATATTTTTCTAAATTTATTATTTATCCTAGCATATATTAGATATTTCTATTTATTTTTGTATGTACTATTATTTCAAAGAAGTTATATACTACTCTAGATTATAGAAGACTTCAGGACAAGGTAGAATAAGATTATATATAGTAGAGTCTCTATTTCTCTATTTTTAATTTCTTGAATCTCAGAAAGTGTGATTGTAATTGGGTATTCGTACACACACATGCAGGGGGAGAGTGATAATTTTTTTAAGAGAAATCTTATTGTACAATATCTAATCATATTGTATGATTTGACATAATTTTTTTTTCATAAGGCAATTATCAAATCATGGTTTGAATTTATTTTACAATTCATAATGTATGATGTGAAGTTGTATAGACGACTAACAGAGTATGAAATCAAGATTATACCAAATATTACCGAACAAACACATTTATTATTTGTATTATTCATATCATATGATATGCATTTGTATAGATGTTTGACAAAGTATAAAATTAGGTTTATACCAGAACGTACCAAACAAACACATTTATTTTTTAAACTATTCATACAATATGATCTTTATTCAGGCAGACAATTGATATATACATAGCTGAGTTCATCCAAGTTCATGCAAAATGAAGCCATGATTTTTTGAACTGTTTGTACCAAATGATCCATGATCGTACAGTACAAATATAGAACAGCCTTCTTGAAAATTTTAGTTTTTTGGACTGTTTTTCATATCTTATCAATATAAATGGTCCTAAATATAGTCTTACCATCCTTTACTATAAATTTCTCTTCAAGAGAGACCATTAAGATTGTATTTAGGAAAAATTTGGAGAGGGAAGAGTGAGATATTAGTAAGGAGGGTTGTGAGGGATTCACAAGGTTGTCTAAAGTGAAGATCTCTTTACCTTGTTCAAGTTTTTACTCAAATTATTTGGAAGCTATTGGGAGAAGATCTTCAACATTGGATTGAGGTAGTCTACCTTCACCAGGAGGGTGAAAAAGGATGTGTCGGTACATTGCCTTCCCTAGGAGGGGGAAAAGAGACAACGCTTTGCTACCATCACTTTAAGATTATAAAAGGCCGGAATTCTCTACCACATCGGGTTAGTGGAAGAGAGTTTGTAAGTGCTTCCCCACCTTTCTATGGGGCAATAGAAGAGTCACTATTGTTTAGTGCAGCACCTAGGGAAGGAATCTCCAAGGAGTGGATGTAGGTAAATTTGGATCAAACAACAATAAAATTTAGTGATCTTCTCTTGTTTTTAATTATTTTTTTGTATTTAAAATTTTGTGGTTGCAAAATCCTATGTGTTAATCATTTTTATATAAAAAATAGCATGTTTCATATTAGTGTTGTGATTTCTAAAAGGCATAAGAAGGTTTTCAAAAATTCATGAATTTTTGTTTAACAATTCATCCCGCCACCCCCCCCCCCCCCCCCCCCCCCCCCCCCACCCCCCCTCGGGAAAGATCCATAAGGTCTAACAACCTACACAAACTTTTAGCAAGGAGAAGGGTGAGGAGAAGCAAAATATTAAAAGGGGCAAGCTAAGGACAGAAAGCTTTTTAGGCTAATTAAGCCTCAAACCTCTATGAACAAGAACCATTGTAGGAGGTAAATAATCTATGTTTAATATAAAATTACTCATTAGTTAACTCTAAGCAAGATGATATATGCAAACTTTCTTATGATGAACTCTTTATAATTTGTGAGAAAATGTGGGAGTCATACAGAAAATGTAAAAACAACATGCATACATAATGAAAGAATTTTTTTTTTCTTTGAAACTCAAGCATGACACATAATTAGATAGCATGATCATCATAAATCGTAACTTATTTTTTTAGGAAAGGAATTTGTATCATTATTAGACGAATATAATGAGTTAAATAGGAAGCATATTGATTTAAGAAATTCATACGAATCGTTGAAATTTTAGCATGTTGAGTTAGAATATGCATTCAAAGATTTAGAGACACTTGCAATAGAACTAGACACTAGTGAGTATGCATTAAAATTTGAAGTTGAAAGTTTTAAAAATACAATTGGATTTTTGCAAAAGAAAATAAGTACATTCTAGAATGGTACATAAGGGCCTACACTAGAACTAAAGCCATGTCTAGGAAACAATATGCATTACATGTACCTAGAAAGAGGCATTATCCCATTTCCTGGTTTCAGGTGCTACTATGATGGCATGCTAGGATACATAGCACGCACGTGTACCTTTCACCATAGAACACACCAAGTTTGGAGCCCCAAAATTTCATCACAGTAAAATATATATTCCACTCATTCATTGAAATATAAGGTGGAATTCTAAGGTTCCCAAATATATCTTCTTATTGAACTTGTTAAGATGCTCTCAAAAAAGTCCTAGTGATAGCATGTTGTACCTAGGTAGTGGTTACTCATGACATATGACTTGTAACATGAAGCTATTTATTACATTGGAGGCGAGGAATGGACTCAAGGTAACACTAGGAGACAACACCACTAGGAAAATGGTGGGCTCATGTATAATTAGAGAACAAAATAGCTTTATAATTGAGAATATTATTTTAGTTGATGGCTTAAAACATAATCTTCTTAATATTAGCAGTTATGTGATAATGGATTTGATGTTAAATTTTTATCAAATAATTTTTAATTATTTTAAATGAAAAAATATTTTTAGAAGGTAAGAAAATTAATATTGTTTATATGCTTATTTTATCCTATTTTTATGTTTATGAAAACTTATATTGTCTAAAAACTTTTATTGATGAATTGTGGCTATGACATAGGAAACTATGACATGTAAGTATAAAAACCAATAGAGAAAAAAACCTAAATGGACCTTGTTAGAGGCATACCAAAGATAGAATTCATTAAGGATAATCTTTGTTATACCTGCCAACTTAGAAAACAAACTATCTAATCCTACCATTCAAGTAAGGTTATCAACAGCAGTATACTACTTGAGATTTTTACTACTGCCTATTATGTGAAAAATAGGGTGAATAGTTAATCTTTGTTAAATATGACACATTTTGAGTTGCTTAAGGGTAGAATCATAATCTTTCTCATTTACATGTCTTTGAATGTAAGTGTTGTTTTTATCAATAGCAAATCTTATATAATGAAGTTAAATCTAAATTAGATGAGGGGATCTTCTTATGTTATTCCTTAGTAGGTAAAGCTTATAGGATTTTAAATAAAAGAATCTTAGTTATAGAGTAATCCACTAATGTTGTATGTGATTAATTAAATTTACTTGTTGGGCCTAAGTTTGAATAAGCTGAGTAGGTTAAAATTATATATGGAGTAGAGGCTATTGACTAAGGTGATAGAGAAGAACCTCATGATCTATTACCTAGAGATTGGAGATACTCATATTATCACCATTGGGAACTTATCATAGAAGATCTTTCTATAGGGGTTAGAACAAGGAAAGGATATTAGATGGAGATCAGTCATATTGCATTTATCTCTATGGTAGAACCATGAAATATATACCAAGCCTTAACTGATGAATTTTTTATCCTAGCTATACAAGAAGTGTTAAACCAATCCATTAGAAATGTTATGTGGTAGTTGGTTAGTAGACCAAAGGGTAATACTATAGTAGGTACCTAATAGGTATTCAAGAATAAATTGAATGAAACTTGGGAAATAATAAAAATAAAGGCTAGATTAGTCATTAAGGTTTATAATTAAATAGAAGATATTGATTTTGAGGAGAATTTTTCCAGTACAGCTTGATTAGAAGCCAATGGAGTACTACTAGATTTTGCATAATTTTGAAGAATCAAGTGATATAAGATGGATGTAAAGAGTACTTTCATAATGGAGACATTAAGGAAGAGGTCTATGTAAAGCAAACCCCCTATTTTGAGAATTCTTCTTTTCACAACCATGTGTACCAACATAAAAAGGCCTCATATGGGTTAAAATAAGCACCTAGTAATGATATGAAAGTCTTCATCTATTTCTCTTAAAAAATCATTCATTAAGGATAATGAATCAACCACTATATTCCTTCAAAAATTAGGAGATTACCTTCTCAGAGTTCAAATCTACTTAGATCATATATTGTTTGGATCCCCCAATGCAAATCTTTGTGATGAATTTTGAGAAAGAATGAGTAAAGAATTAAAATAAGCATGATGGGAGGGCTAAAATATTTTCTTAGATTTAATATAAAATAAATAGAAGAAGGGAGAGTCCATAGCCAAACAAAACATATTAAGGATTTCTTAAAGAAAATTGACATGGAAGGAGATAAACGGATAAATTTATTAATGTGCTCAACCATTCAACTAGACAAAAATTCAGATGAAAATTAGTAGATTAAATGAAGTATAGGGGATAATAAGATCACTTATGTATTTTACTTCTAGCAAAATAGATATAATGTTTAGTGTTTTCCTAAGTGCCATATTTTAAGCTGGCAATAAAGAGTCCCAAATAACAACCATTATGTGAATTCTGAGGTACGTTATAGGCAACCAAAACATAGGCATCTGGTATCTTAGACTTAAAACCACTTTTTTTAAACATCTAATATTCAAATTCAGACTTTGTAAAGTGCGGTGTAGATAGGAAAAGTATATGTGGTATGTTTTAAATTATAGGACAATGATTAATTTTTTTGGTATAGTAGAATGTAGTACTCAGTTGTCTAATCCACCACCAAAGTAAAGTATACAAATATATGATATTTTGTTTCCTAAGCCTTATAATAGAAGAAACAAATCCTTAACTTTAGACTCTCCATAGGAACAATCCTTTTAATGTGCAATACCATAAGTGCAATTTGTATTTCAAAAAATTTAATCCAATGTTCCTGCATGAAGCATGTTGATACTAGATGTCATCATCAAGGATTATGTTGAAAAAGAAGATATAAAGCTTTATCATATAGCTACTAAAAATCAATTGGCATATATCTTTGTAAGACCCCTTAGTTATGAGACTTTTAGTACACTTATGACTAGACTAGGTTTCATTCTTATCAATGCATAAAGTCAATAAGGTAAGGTTATAGAAATATTTAGTGTGTGCTTAATTATTTGTATTATGTGTTTATGTTCATAAATATTAGTATATATTTATTTCAAAAAAATTTTTTTTTTATTGTATGATTAATTATTAGTGTAATTTTTATAAATGTTTCAAAGGGTTATCTCATACAAAAGTAACATTTTCTCATACAGTATTGTATTATTTACTTTATATTATAAGAGCTCAATAGATCCTCACATTATTACCACACAACACATCATTGATCTAGATCTAACCAATTATTGGTGGCCATACTATACGGGCCACTAATTAGCACTATATGATACACATGGTAGTGATTATTGGTAACTTTTACTTGGCTGATAAGATATTTCATTAACCATCATATTTTATGAAGACCTGTTCATACTCTACAATCCATTTAGTCAAAGATCATGCAACTCTATTATACGAGATTAACATTATAATAAATATCATCTATTTTGATTCCAAACATATTGTATGATTTATATAACTTTTTTCATTATTTAGTTTGGTTGAATTGAATTCATTTTAGCATACTATATGGTATCGAATATACTATAAAATTTTCTAAGAGCTACATAAGGAAGGAAAGTTTATGCATTTCAATCACACCATTCTTCCTTTCCTTACCTTCTTGTTTCTATCCTGAGCCTTCTAAATCACCAAGGGAAAGAATTTGGGAAATCTAGTAGTAAGTTCTTTCCAAAGAAATGTTCATAATATTTTTGTAGTTGCAGTAGATGAAGACACCTACCTTTGATACAAAATTGCAATAATAACCCCTTCAAAAATCCAGAATTAAGAGACCTTGAATTCTTTTTGTAAGAACTACACTTTCATTTCTTCTCACATTGGCTTTTCCATTAGAATTTGAGGTTCTTATTGAATATTTTGTAAATCTAAAAGTAAACACTAAGGGCATCACACTCCAATATTATGTTTGTAAATGTCTTATAGCCATCACCTACCAAGACTTTGAAGAATTTTGACACATTACCACTACCAGCCAAAAATCATATAACATAGCATCTACTACTAACTATAATTGGAATCAAGTAAACATCGCTCTTTGAAATACACCAGAAAACACCACCTTCTATTTTTTTGTGCATTAATTCAAATTTTCTAAATCATCCAATACATTCTATGAGACATAATCATTTTTAAAGTAGGTGATCGAGTCAACATCACTCCTCTTTCATCTATTATAACTTTTTTTATTATGACTAAAAATGAGTTTAATGTAGCAGACTTGATTATCCATTACATTGAAAATCTTAGCATCATTAGAAATCCTAGGGTCCACCATAAGAAAAACATAGTATTAGGACACCTTATAGCCTATTTCCTATAATCTAGACATGACATGACACCCTACACCACTCGATCACCTTTCAATTTACTAATCTAACATCTCCTTCTACATACTCTATAGTGATTGATTTTGAGCGGGATGCTATGTACCATAACTTTAGAAAGATAAAGAAGGTGAGTACCGGCAGAGGCACTAGCATCTACACCTGCATTTGCATACCGGGCCTAATACTATGTGATAATGATTGAGTGAACATATTATTAGTAGATCTAATTAGACACACACACATATATATATATATATATATATATATATATATATATATATATATATATATATATATATATATATATATATATATATATATATATATATATATATATATATATATATATATATATATATATATATATATATATATATATATATATATTAGCAGTAGTAGAAGCATGAGGTAGATTTTTCATGGTTTGGAGAGCAATTTAATTTAGTTTACCAATACTTTTATCCACCTCTACCACAACCTAATCAGAAACCTTCCTATGGGTAGCATGTTATAAAGTATATATGTTTTCTTATAATTTATTTATAGTTTTTCTAATTTAAGCCATATAGAACAACAATACATATATAGAAATCGTACACCCACTCATACAGGAAAGTAAAACATCATTGTCCACAATGTCTCTCTGCTCTGGAAATTTTGATGCAATTTAGAGTTTTGCTCTCTCTCGCTTTTTCCCTTCGCTCTTGACATTGGTATTTTTTTTTGTTTTTTGTTGTGATTTATTCATAGTTGGTTTAGTTTTTGTGTCTTATAGTTTGTTTAGAGGTATTTTTTTCCTTTGTTGGTTTTGGGAGATGATGTCACCAACGTTTTCTCACCCAGCTCCATCTTTATTTCTCGATGGGAAATTGGGATCTTTTAAGGACATCTTTATGGGTGCTTAACTGACCTCTACTAAATTTAATTTTGTTCAAACTTTTTTTAAAGGGTGTCTATCTTTTATGTTCGATGACTCTGTTATCTTGCAACTAGTAGCACCTTTTTTTCATACTTTAGTCAGCAAGTTTGTTCTTTATAGGCCTAATTTGGATGTTATTCGATAGTTTTTTTGGTAACCCAAGATGTTTGGATCTTTTCACATTATCTTGTTAGACCCATGTCATATTATGATTCAATTGAAAAAGGATCTCAATTACAATCAAATTTTCTCAAGAAGATTTTTCTATATACAAGCTTAATAAATGAGAATGCTAAAATGGACACTGGATTTTTTTGTGCGGGAGGAATCTCCTAATGCCCCTATTTGGATTTAGTTCCAAAACTTACATCTTCATTTTTTTTAATTCTATGGAGGACCCAATTATTTGTCCCTTAACAGATAATGAACCATATTACATCCATAATAATGATCTGATTTATGTCTAGGGAGTAAATTCTATCCCTTTTATTAATAGTGATTGTCATAATGTGGATAAGCATATGTTGGCTATTACTTCAAATCAAAATATTGCCTCATCTTCATCTATTACTCATTGTGTTACTTATAAGACTTTTCTGATATGAATATCATGATGTCAAATAATAATTTCCCTAATATGGTGCCTACTCAAACTATTGTTCTTGCTAAGGAGTAAGTCCAAATCTGTATGGTGGAAGGTAATATTGTTAGTAATTTAAGAATCAAAACTAATGCAGAGGATGGTTGTATCTTTGAGTAGGGTGAATTGTAGTTGGAGATTAGACAAGAAGGTTTAAATGATGAGAGTAAGCTTCCCTTAAACACTCATTATCATACGGATGCTTTTACTAGTATATAGGAAATTGATATGATGGCTAAATGTTTTGCTAAAGATGATAATGGAACTAATAATATCAAGTTTCATAAGTAGGAGAGGTAGGAAGAAAATGAACATCATTTTACAATCGCCTAGAACCAACTATTAGCATACTTCTCATTAAGTATGTTTTTATGTTTAATAATATTATTTAGAATGTTAGGGGCATTGGGTGTCCCCCTTCTAGGTAAGAGTTAAGAATTTATGACGTATTTATAATACTTCTATTATTTTCTTGCTTGAACCTTTTATTTTATGTGCTATGTTGGGTAGTACTTCTCAATTTTTTGGGATTTAAGTATGATTTTTTGAATGTGGCTAATAAGATTTGGGTTTTATGGAAGGATCCTATTAAGATTGACATTATTGGTGATTTCACTCAAGTGATGCATTGTGATGTGGAGGATATAAATTTTCATTGTTACGCTTCCTTTATTTATGCTGCTTCTTCTTAATATACTAGGAAAATTTTATTGGATCAACTTAGTAACTTTTATAGTGTTTGTAATTACCTTGGCTTGTTGGTTGTTATTTTAACATTATTGTTAATCCTTCTAAGTATATAGGGGGCTCTTCTTTTTCCTATTATTCCATGGAGAAATTTAGTCACGTGATTATGGACTGTAATTAAATCGATATTGGTTTCTCTGGAAATAAATTTAGTTGGAAACAGGGTCATTTATGTAGCGGTTGGATAGAGTATTATTTAATGATTTCTAGATAAACCCTTTTAATTCTTTTTCTATAATTCATCTAAGTACGACTTTCTCTGACCATTCTCCCTTGTTAAATAGTATTAATACTAGGAAAATTAACTCTTTCCCTCAATTAAAATTTCAAAACATGTGGTTCCTTCAAGAGTCTTTTTTGGGTTTGGTTCATGAGAATTGGTAAGCTTTGCTACACCTCGATAACTCTATCTTGGCATGAGGAGATTTTGGTTTAAGCTAAAAAGGCTTAAGAAAGTTTTAAATTTGTGGAATCATAATATTTTTAAAAATGTTTTTACTAATATTTTGGAAGCCGAGCAGTCAGTGAACAATTTTGAGACTACTTGTCAAGTTAATCCTTTTGATGCTAACTTAAGCTTACTGAGTGAAGCTAAAGAATGGATTTTTAAATTACATGAGGAGGAGGAGGTTTTTTGGAAACAAAATGTCATTTATTTACACTTTTTTGAAGGTGATAATAAAATCAATTATTCTCATTCCTTGGTTAAGAGAAAATAAGGCCAAAAAATTATATTAACAAAATTCATCAGGATGGTTCTATGACTGAGTATAGTTAGAAGATTGATAATTTAGCATTTTAGTATTTTTAAAAACACTTCAATAAGGATTTTACTCCTGGTCATATTGATAATCTGTCTATTATTCCTAACCCTATATCTCAGGAGGATAATGAGCTTCATTTTAAACCTCCTTCTTTAGAGGAAGTTAAAGAGATTGTTCATGGCACTAATAATGATTCTATGGCTGGGCCGGATGGCTTCACCACTATGTTTTTTTAGAAGTCCTTGCATATTATTAGTAATGATCCTTATTCTGCTATTTTGTATTTTTTTTACTAGTAATTTGATTCCTGAGTTTTTTACTTCTACTTCTATTGTACTTATTTCCAAGAATAACTGTGCTAATAATTGGAATGATTTTAGACCTATTAGTTTGTGTACCTTTCTTACAAATTCCTTTCTAAAATTCATATGAATCGATTAACTTCTACTTTTTCTAGATATATACTCTGTATCAAAAGGGTTTTGTGAAAGGGTGTGCTATTGCTGATATTATTCTGTTAGCCCGTGAATATTATCAAGATCTAGATGTTAGGGTGAGAGGTGAAAACTTGATTTTGAAACATGATATTTCTAAGGCCTATGTTAACTTAGATTGGATCTTTCTTTATAATATTTAGCATCTTTTTAGTTTTGATTCTATTTTAAATAAGCTTCTTAGAAACTGTATTGAAGGCTCCTAATTATGAATTATTGTTAACAGTAATAGTAATGGTTTTTTCAAATTCTCTCATGGTTTGAGATAGTGCGATCCATTTTCTCCTATGCTCTTCATTATTGAGGTTGATTACTTTTCTAGAGGTCTTACCTACCTCTTTAAAAATTATCCTGGCCTTTATTTTGGAACCATTGGTGGTCTTCTTATTTCTCACTTATGTTTTGCTGACGACTTTATTATTTTTACTAATGCTTCTATTTACAGGATTAATAAACTTATGAATTTCTTTCATAAATTTGAAATGGTTAGTGGTCTTTCTCTGAATAAAAATAAGTGTTGCAAGAGAGTGTCTAACGACCGCATTGTGCATATTAAAGACTTAACTAGTTTTGTACATGGTCATTTACCTATAAAGTATCTTGAGGTTCCTCTTTTTAAAGGAAGAAAGAAAACTTTTCTTTTTGATGATTTAATTACTTCTCTAAAGAATAAGCTTTAATCTTCGGATTCCAATTTTTTGAGCTTTGAGGGTAGATTAATTCTTATCAAGAGTATCCTATGTTCCTTGCCTATTTATATTTTTCAAACGACGCTCCTTACTCAAGCGGTTTGTAATAGAAATGATAAACTTATTAATAATTTTTTTTGGAAAGCAAATAGTAGCAATTCAAAAATTATCTTATCCTCTTGGGACAATTATTATGGTGTGTTGGATGAAGGGGCCTTGGGTTATAAGAGTATGAACAATTTGGCTTATATTTTTTCATTCAAATTGGGGTATAATTTTCTTGCAAAAGTGAGGCTTTCGGCTAATTTCATGTCTGCTAATTATTGTGTGAGTAAACACCCTACTACTTGTTGTTTCAGTCAAGGAAATTCTAAATTGTGGTAGAGACTCTGTAAAGTTAAATGGGCTATTGAACCATTAATCTCTTGGGGGCTTGGTAAGGGTAATATTTTATTTTGGCAAGACCGGTGATTGGGTGACAAGTCTATTGATTCTATTATTAACTCCTCTTCCAATGCGGCCATTAAGAAAATTTACTTCATTAATGATAATTGTTGGGACTATCAAAAACTTGCTAACGTTATTCCTGACTTTATTATTCAACCAATTTTGAATCTTCCCCTCAATACAAACTCTCATGATTTAATTTTATATGATTTGTCGAAGGATGGTGGTTTTATACTTATGGATTCTTGGCATACTTTTAGAGCTAAGAATGATGTTGATAATATATTTTCTATGATTTGGTATAAAAGTATTCCTTCCATTGTGGTTGTTTTTTCCTGGAGGGTTTTGTATAAGTTCATTCCTATGGATGATAACTTAATTAAAAAAGGTTTTATTTTGCCTTTTAAGTGTCAATGTTGCTATTATTTGGAGAATATGCATCATATGTTTATTTATGGTCCTTTAGCTATTAAAACTTGGGTCTATTTTTATGACTTTTTCAATTAAATTATTTTAATGCTAAATTGCTTATTTATGCTATGCTTAATTCTTGGTTTATTAAAACTAAAGGGCATATCAAAAATGCTATCCCTTCTCTCAATTTGTGGTATTTATGATTGGATAGGAAAAAGTTTATTTTTAAGGGTGTTACTATGAACCAACATAGGATTTTTTAGAATGTACGCTCTTTACTCTATTAAACTTCTCTATGTTAAAAACTTTAAAAACTATTATTTTGTTGCTTCTTCTTTAGGTATTATTTGGGAGGTTGGTCTTAATTCCAATGAGCCTAAGATTATTTATTGGATCAATCCCCCCAATAATTTCTATTAGCTTAATGTGAACGGTGCTATTAGTGGTTCCTCCATGGAGTGTGGTAGGATTATTAGAGATAGTAATGGTACTCTAAGTATGGCTTTTGTTGGTCCTGTTCATAAGGGTGATTTGAATTATGCTATCATCACTACTATTATCTATGGGCTTTGGTTATGTATTTCTCTGGGCTTAACTAATGTTTGTATTGAAGTCAATACCAATTATAGCTTTCAAATTTTAAATTCTATCATTGATACAGTGTGTAACACTGAGTTATTTTATTTGGTGAGAGATATTAAGAACCTTCTCATTTTAATGAATTATTCCTTACATAATGTTTAGAAGGAGGGGAATGCTTGTGTGAATTGGCTTGCCAACTGGGGTTGTAGTTTGGATTGCTTTTCTGATTTATCAAGTACTAATCTTCCTGCTCCATTGAAAGGTCTCTTAAGATTAGATACTATTAATTTACCTTTTGTTACTCTTTAAGGGTTGCCTTTGGCTATGGTAAGTGTTTATGTTTTCGAAGGGTATAGTGGTTATTTTTTCATTTATTGGCTTGTTATTGTTAGTGTAGTTTTTGGGTTTTGTCCTCTTTATACATGTTTGGTTTACTGTTATTTCCATCGATATGGGTTGAGTTATCATAGAATTTTGGGTTTTTTGAGTTGTGGTGGCTATTGGGGTGCATTTCTTCCCTTTTTTTATCTCTTCCTACTATGGTGTCATTCCAGGCTTGTTCCATGGCAATGTGACTCTCTGGTTAATTGGTTTGGTCGCTTAATTTTGGATCTAATGGAGCAGTTGTTCTCGGTTAGTTTTTTTTTTTTCTGAGTAGGTTTGGTTTTTGGTACTATTTTGTGTATAATTGTGGTGGTATTTGGGGGGCTTTAGTTGGTTGTTCTTATTGTTGGGTCACTTAGTGTTGTGGTGTTGTTTCAGACTTGTTCCTTCACACTAGGAATATTTTGCTCTGGTGGAGCTAGTTCTGGCATTTTGCCTTCGCGTGTATGCATGGGGGGCCCTATATTGGAGCTGCTTTCCTGGATCTACATTATTTTTTTTCTTGGCTCTAACTTGTTTGGGGTTATGTGGGTTGGATCTATTTTTCTACTTTCTTTTTCTTCGGGCTTCTATTGGTTGATTTTCTTGGTTACCTACCTTTACGTATTTTTGTTATCTTTTGTTTATTACTGCTGGGGTGTTTTGGTATGTCTTGGTTATCGATTTCACTAGGTGGTGTGGTTTATTACTGGTCATGGTTGGGAATTTGGTGTCTTATGTTTTACTATGATTGTCATGTTGTATTCAAGCTTTATTGTGCTGCGGCGGTATTGCTTGTTGATGAGCCTCAACTAATAAAGGACCTTGTTTTGGTCTTTGATAATTTGTGTTATCCTTACTGTTGCTGGTTAGTCGGGTTTATTTGTAGCCGGTTGGTTATAATTTTGATGTTAAGTAATATCTTGTTGGAATTTTGGAGAACTTGTTGGACTTATAACTGTTTGAATCTTCCTTCTAATAGTATATATTTCTATTTTTGCAATATCTTTTTTGTGCATTATCCTGTTTTGCATAATTCCTTTTATGCAGGTGAGCGTAGTGACCTTATCTTGGAAGGGAAGCTGGATCATGTCAATATTTTTTGCTTCTCTAATCCTTTTGGGTGCTCGTTCTTGTGCACCGTAGTATGTACCTAGGGTATTTTTTACTTTTCTTTAGTAAGGACCTCGAGCTTTTAGGTTTTTTTTAATATCTTTTATGTAGCTCTTTAGAGTATTAGTGGGCTTGAAAGGGTCGTTTAAGGAATCTATACTACTTTTTCTATATTAACATGTAGGCCCCACTTTGGGTTTCCCCTTAAAAAAGGAGGGAATGTAAAACATAAGGTTATAATTTTTTTGAGGAGCAGAATAGATGATCTGGATCGTACTATATAATTAATGTAATCAAAAATAAAATAAACACCTAACTTAATTAAAAGCTAAGATGAATAAATCATACTATAAAATAGTAATCATATCGTATGATTGGTTTATTTTAAAAAATCCCCCCACCAAAAAAAATTAGTCCACATTTTAAGATTTGAAATTTTTCTATTAAAAAAAGTATGACGCTAATCATATCAAATGATATTTTAAAAATCTTTCCTAATTAAATCCCAAATATTAAGCAATCAAATTAGAAATTAAGTGTGATTAGTGATTATACGGTATGAATTTAGGTAAGTTTTGTACGAACTGAGGGAATCTAAGAAGATGATAAATCACTAAGCTTCATACAGGATGAATTTATTTTTCTACTGAATTAATCGTACTCTACGACCTTACGATCGTACTATACGATCAGTTAAAAACTTTTGAGTTGATCGTATAGTGAAATGTCCAAAATATCATAAATAAGGGAGAAATGAACTAATCATAATGTATGTGTTAAAAGAGTTGCTATTTGCATGTTTTAATTTCTTGCAACTTATAAAGTTTTGATGATTCCAAATATTATTGTTTTAAAGTTTTGTTTTTCTCCTAACACTTTTTAGAAGAATTATTTTTACTCTTGTGTGGACTAACATTTCAGGATAATCAAACTCCTGACTAATGAAATTTTAAATCAAAATTCAGCATGAGATAATTTGTAAATTGAAGCTTGTACTTTTCATTGTATTGAGTTTGAGAGTGAGTGATTGTAATTAAGTAGTTTAGCACACACACACTTGGGGAGATCTTTAAAAAATCATATTGATCATAAGGGACAAACCAGGTTTATACGAGGCGATCAAGTCAGTTATCCCCTTAGAAGGGCAATGGAATGAACAAGAAGTGAGAAAATTTTTCTAAGTCCTGATTGTCCAGAAGAATTTTTCAATTCATCCCAGGACGAAATACTCTATGGAAAATTTTCGTTCAGATGAAATCCTGTTCGTGCAAGGATGAAATGCTCTCTATAAAAATTTCATCCAGACGAACTCAAATTCGTCCCAAGATGAAATGCTCTCTGGAAAATTTTTGTTCAAATGAAATCCTATATTCGGCCCATGACAAAATGCTCTCTGTAAAAATTTCATCTAGACGAACTCCAACTCGTCCCAGGATGAAATGCTCTCTAGAAAATTTTCGTTCAGATGAGCTCCTATTCGGCCTAAGATGAAATGCTCTCTATAAAAATTTTGTCCAGACGAACTCCTATTTGTCCCAGGATAAAAATGCTCTATCTTTTCACATTTTGATAACATCCTGCAGTTTGTTGAAACTTACCCATGGTATAACTGTTCGTATCGGATGAACTTAGTTCGTACGGGATGGTAATCGAGTACGAAATCAGTTCGTAACAATATACATTGGGTTTGTATGCAACTGATTTAAGTAAATTCGTCTAGGATGATCCACGATTGTACGGGACGATCCACTATGTACAGACTTGAATATCAGCAGTTTTTGGATGACTTTTTGTGTCTTTCCTATATAAAGTCTAATTAAAGCTGCCACTTAATCTATTTGCCTATTTATCTTCATGCCAACTGAAGGGAGACTCAAGGAGAGAGTGTGAGAGAGTGTTTGAAGGAGGATTCTTACTACTAGAGCGTGAAGGATTCACTTGGTACTCAAAGGTATGAATCTCTACTTGTGGTTTGAGATTACTTCACTCTTTTCTCTTGTCCTTCTAGATTTCTTATGAGAAGATCTATCAAGGAGATCTGGTTCTCTGCCGATACTTGGAGAGTGTGAAAGGACGAAGGGTTCTCTACCTACACTTACATTGTGTGAAAGGATGAAGGGTTCTCCCACTACACTGGGAGAGTGTGAAAGGACAAAGGGTTCTCTTCCTACTCTTGGAGAGTGTGAAAGGACGAAGGGTTCTCTACCTACACCGGGAGAGTGTGAAAAGACGAAGGGTTCTCTTCCAACATTGGGAAGAGTGTAAATGGATGATGGTTCTCTATCACACTGGGTAGTGGTGGAAGCGAGTTTTGTAAAGACTTCTCCGCCTTACTATGGGTGCAAAAGGACAGTCACTAGTGGTATTAGTGAAATACTCGGAGAGTGCCTCCAGGGAGTGGATGTTGGTCGTGTTTGATCGAACCACTATAAATCTTGTGTCTTTTTATTTTTCGCTCCCTTTTATTTTACTGCTTAACTTATGGTTGAAAAACCATTTTCTACAAAATTCATTAAAATAAATTTTCAATATAAAATTTTAAAAGAGGGTAAAGTTTTAAATTACTAATTCACCCCCCTTGGTTAGCCGTTGGGACATAATCTTAGGTTTAACAACCTAATTCATATTGAATAAGTTTTAACAAGTGGTATCAGATCTTTATTTCAAAATCATAAGTTTAAATTACTTTTTGATTAATGTAGATGGCTACATTTGGAAAGCGAAATACACCCAAGGGTTACTCTATAACTAGACCTCCTTTGTTCAACAATATTTCTTTTGATTTTTGGAAAATAAGCATTTCTCCATTTTTTTCAGTCACTTGATTACCGCATGTAGATATTAGTTCAGGAAGGGTATATAAAACCAACTAGACTAGTTGACGGAGTTATAGTTGAAACACCTTTTATGGATTGGACAATAGATGAATGTGACTTCGCACAACTAAATGTCAAATACTTGAATAGTTTCTTTTGTGCTCTTAAATTAGAAGATTACATTCGAGTTTCTACTTGCAAGAGTGGAAAGGAAATATGGGATAGACTTTGTATAACTTATGAGGGGACTAATAAGGTTAAGCAATCTAGACTTAATATCTTGTTGCATGATTATGAATTGTTTCGCATGAATCCAAATGAATCCATTTCTGATATGTACACAAGATTCACATAAATAGTCACCTCTTTAGATGCTTTGGGTAGGGAAATAATGAATGCTGAACTGGTTAATAAGATACATCATTATTTGCCTACTATTTTTGATGCTAAAATTACTATAATTACAGAGTCTAAAGATCTAAACATTTACTCTATTAACAATCTTCTTGGATCACTAATTGCTTACGAGCAAGGAGTTAGCCAAAGAAAGATTGATGCAGGTGAACCACGAAGGGAGAAGAATATAACACTAAAAGTAGAGGAATATGAGAGTGAACTCTCATAACCTGAGGATGAAGACGACATTGCACTGATGACTAGACAATTCAGAAGCTTTCTAAAGATGAAGCAGAAGAGACGCCAGCAATGGAATAGAGGTAAATTTAATAGGAATGTCAAAGTTTCAAATGACATTATTTGCTATGAGTGCAGGAAAGCTGGACATATTAAGATAGACTTCCTAAAACTCAAAGCCACTCCTAGTAAGGAGAAGGTAAAAGAGAAACCAATTGTGAAGAATGGCAAGAAGATATTCCAAAGAGCTTTCTGGGCGGACTCAGCTTTGGACTCGTTAGAGATGAAAAAGGAAGAAGAAGTCATTAATTTGTGCTTAATGGCCGATAATCTTGATCAGTCAGATCAATAAGAGGTATGTGATTTGACTTATGATGAACTTTTTGAAGTTTCTGAACACTTACATGATGCATATAGGAAGATAAAGAAAATGCATACTAGTCTGAGCTTAGAAATTGATAAACTACATAAGGAATATGAAATTCTTAGAAAAGATCATGCTTTAATTGATGATAACCACAGAAAATTACTTGATGAGTTTGATGACTTGAATAAAAATCATGAAAGTTTAAAATCATCCTATGTAGAACTTGAAAAATAATTTAAAAATTTTAAGGATAAATTTGAGAGCAAAATTTATAGAATCAATTATTCAAATCGAATTTTGGAAGATATGAATTTATTTTACAAATTGACTTTAAAAGCTCTCGAGGATAATAGGATACCCCCTAAACTTGAAGATTTCACTAATCCTACTTTGTATCCTAAATTTATGTAGTCCCTAGATAGACAAATGAACAGTAGAAGACTTACGAATCCTTTTCCAAAAGTCAAATGTAATAATTGTGGATTGATTGGACACATAACTCATACATGTACTTTGAAGAACAAAATTTTTTTGGTGTGGAAACCTAAGATGCATAAACCTAGATATATCATACATGCATCACTTTATAAATTGCCAAAAGGATAACCCAAACTTTTTTGGGTTCCTAGGTCTAACGTTTGAAAATCTTGCAGTGTCGCTCTCACACAAGACCTCGTGAGAGCATATGATACCTGAACAGCGAATGTTCAAAGCATATGACTAGAGATACTGCACAATTCATATCACTAGAAGCCAGGAGTGGAGTCAAGGTTATACTTGGAGATAACACCATAAGGAAGGTAGTTGGGTCAGGTATAATTAGAAATCTTAAGAATTTTATAAATAAAATGTGTTATTGCTAAAAGACTTAAAGCATAATTTGTTAAGTATAAGCAAGCTATATGACAAAGGATATTCTGTAAAAATTTTCCTACTAGCTGCATATTAAGCCTAAATGGAAATGATGTTTTGAATGGTATAAGGGTAAACAATGTGTATATGCTAGATTTGAATTGCATTCAAACTCCTACTGCTTTTTATTTAAAAACTATTTCTGATGAGTCAGGGCTTTGGCATAGGAGACTATGTCACTCTAGCATGAAAAACCTTAGGATGATTACCCAAAAGAACCTAGTGAGAGCTATACCAAAACTAGACTTTACTAAGGACCACCTTTGTGATGCATGTCAACAAGGAAAATAGGTGAAGTCCTCTTTTCAGTCCAATAAAGAACTTAAAACTAGTAAACCATTGGAGATTTTATATATGTATCTTTTTGGACCAGTTGGAACTGTAAGTCTAGGAAGAAAGGTATACGGATTTGTGATTGTGGATGATTATTCAAGATTCACTTGGGTTAGATTTCTATTTCCTAAGAGTGAATCATTTGAGGAATTTAAAAACTTTTCAACTTGGATTCAAAGAAAGCTTGGATGTTTATGACTATATAAAGTGATCATGGAGGAGAATTTGAAAATGAAAGATTTGAGGATTTTTATAAGAAGAAAGGAATTGATCATAATTTTTCTGCACCTAGAACACCTCAGCAGAATGGGGTAGTCAAAAGGAAAAATAAAATATTAATAAAAGTCGCCGAGCAATGTTGATAGAATACTCACTTCCTAAATATTTTTGGACTGAGGAGGTTAGCACTGCATGTTATGTTCTGAATAGGGTGAATGTGAGATCTAAATTAAATAAAACACCCTATGAGTTGCTAAAAGGAAGAACATATTACTTGTCACATTTGTATGTTTTTGCTTGCAAGGTGTTTATTCATAACAATGAAAAATCTGCCTTAGAAAAATTTGATCCAAAATCAGATGAAGGAATTTTTCTAGGATACTCAAGTGTTGGAAAATCTTATAGAATATTCAACAAAAGAACTTTAGTAATTGAGGAAACCACACATGTTGTATTTAATGAATCTGAAATTTTGGAAGAGCCAAATGTTGTAGAAGATAAAATTGATATTAACTTCCAAAAGATTGATAAAATAAATTTGGAAGAAAATTTGAAAGAAAACTAGGAGATAAAAAACCCTTTACCTAGAGATTTGAGAATTTCTAAAAATCACCCAAAGGATTTAATAATTGGTGAACCTAGCGATGGTGTAAGGACTAGGCATGGATTAAACAAAGAAGTCAATCATTCAGCCTTTATTTCAATCATAGGACCCACAAATATTGATCAAGCACTTTGAAATGAATTTTTATATTTTGGATATGCAAGAATAGTTAAATCAAATTGTAAGAAATAAAGTTTGAGAATTAACTATAAGGCCAAAAGATGAAAGTGTAGTTAAAACTAAGTGGGTGTTCAAAAATAAAATGAATGACTTAGGAGTAGTCAATAGAAATAAGGCTAGATTAGCTACAAAGGGGTATAATCAAATTGAAGGGATTGATTTTGAGGAGACTTTTACCCCTGTAGCTAGACTTGAAGCAATTAGGATTTTGTTAGTCTTTACCTGTTTTAGAGGATTTAAAATGTACCAAATGGATGTAAAAGTGTCTTTTTAAATGGGATAATTCAAGAGAATATTTTTGTAGAATAACCTCTAGGTTTTGAAAATTCTAAATACCCAAATCATATTTTCAAATTAAAACAGGCATTATATGGATTGAAACAGACACCTAAGGCTTGGAATGATAGATTGAGCACCTTCCTACTTGAAAGATCATTTAAAAAAGAAAGTATGGATACAACTCTCTTTTTGAAGAGACTTAGAAAGGATATACTCATTGTACAAATTTATATGGATAACATCATCTTTGGATCTTCAAATAAAAATCTTTATGATGATTTTCTAAAATAATGAGTAGCGAATTTGAGATGAGTCTAATAGGAGATTTAAGCTACTTTCTAGGCTTTAGCATTAAGCAAATTGTGGAGGGTACATTTCTTAGTCAGTCAAAGTATGTTAAGGACATCCTCAAAATGTATGAAATGGATAATGCTAAACATGTTAGTACACCTATGAGCTCCTCAGTTTCGTTGGATAAGGACCCTAAGGGAAAATCTGTTGATCAAAAGAAATTTAGATGAATAATTGGATATTTGCTTTACTTGACAGCTAGCTGGCTTGATATCATGTTTAGTGTTTGTTTGTGTGCTAGATTTCAATCAGATAAAAAAGAATCATATTTGACAGAAGTAAAAAGGATTTTAAGATATCTTTTAGGAACTCAGAACTTAGGAATTTGATATCTTAAGTTTAGCTCTTCTTTTGAAATAATTAGTTATTCAGATTATGACTTTGCAGGTTGTAGGGTGGATAGAAAGAGCACTTTTGGAACATGTCAGTTTATTGGAAATTCTTTAGTCTCTTAGTCTAGTAGAAAATAAAATTCAGTAGTCATATCTACTACTGAAGCCGAATACATTGCATTAGAAAATTGTGTGGCACAAAAACTTTGGTTGAAACAACAGTTCATTGATTTAAGATTAACTATATGCACTATTCCAATTTATTGTGATAATACTATTGTTAATTGCATTTCTAAAAATCCAATTCAACATTTATGAACCAAACATATAGACATCAGGCATCATTTCATAAGGGATCTTGTATCCAAAAGAGAAATTGAACTCACTCATATTTCTATAGAAACTTAACTTGCAGACATTTTTACAAAACCTTTAGCCTTTGATACTTTCAGTGCATTAAGAACAATGCTTGGTGTGATTGATTTGAATGCTTAATTAAAATATTTCTGCAACATTGATTTGTATTTTTAGTTTATGATTTGTGTGTATTTATGAGTGTGTTATTTTCTGTATTTGTGATTTTATGATTTTATGTATTTCTCTATTGTGTTTTTAGTGTGTTTGTGTTTTAGTTTTTGATTGAGTGCATGTTTTTAAAAAATTGAGTGAAAATCGTCCAGGAAAACATTATTTTCATATGGGACAAACTGTGTTGTGTGTTAACTATCGGATTTGAACCATCTGCGCATAGTTTTTTAGTTTTTATTTTTTACTTCATCTGTATGATCGTCTCAACAAAAATTTTAAATGTCTATACGATTGATTGTCAGTTAAACGGATAAGATCGCTTTTAATATTATTTTCATACATACGAACCTTTGGTTCATCCGGACAAATGCTTGGCGAATCGATATTGGGGACAGTTTCAATTGCCATTAAAACGATCTTAAATTTCTGATCATCCAGGATGAACACCTGTTCGTCTGTACGATCAATTAATCAAAAGTCTGTACGAAAGAACGCTGCGTAAGTTATGTGATTACGAAAAGTCATTTCATTTTGGTCTCATTCGTTCATCCATACGAAATTTTTTTTCTACCGGACGAACTGAATTTTATACGAAACAAACAAAATTTTGTCTGCACGAACAACCGTATTTCATTAAATTGACTGGCTATGAACTCAACAGTCACACTCACACATCCCTTTTAGAACCCTTTCTTCTTTTAGATCTTATCCATGGAAAGTTCAAGCAAACATCAAAAAGTTCTAGCCAAGGGTCCACACAAAAATTCTAGTGATAACTTTCTATCCAAGGCCAATGAAGAATCATTTTCTAGATTTTCCTCCGCTAAGATCACCCCTTCTCGAGTTCTTATTCAAGAACAACTGACCTTTTAGGTAATGAACCTGTTTGCTTCAACTCAATTTGGTCTCATTCTCACAGTAGTCCATCTCTACAACAAAGAGATCTTTCATTATTTCCTAGCAAACATGTCCTTCAATTCTGATCATTCTATCATAAGGTCATATATTTTTAAGAAGAAAGTTGAAATCAGAAAGGCTAACCTAGGAATCTTTTTGAACTTAAGGACTGAAGGGATTATAGCTCATACCTTAAACACTACTTCTTATTTTGACTGGATTAAAATTAATGAAGTGATTAGAGGAATTATATTAAAGGAGCATATGCCTAAAGTGTCCTCTCTTGTTCTCAATGCTCGTATCATCCAGCATGTTCTTTAAACTTTCATAATTCCTAAAGTTGGTAATAGAGTCAACATTACTCCTCTTCTTTCAATAGTAATCTACTTGATTATTACTGACCAACCTTTAGATGAAGCCCAACTAATCCTGGACTATCTTTATGGATTTTTTGAAATTGGTCATGTCGCCCATAAAAGAAAGAAGAACATAGCCTTAGGACTTCTTGTTGCCTACATTTTAGAGAAGAAGTATGAATTGGTTCATCCAATTTAAGATTTTGAAGAACCTCTCTACTACAACGACGGATCTTTTAAAGTAATCTTCAATAAAGATGACTCAGAGGAGGAACCAGAATCTGCACCTACACCTGCTAGTGAACCAAATTACCAATATTTGGTTCGGAGGTTTGATCATTTAAAGTCTCATTCTGATCAAAGATTTGATCAAATTGAAACTCACTTAAAGCAGCAGGATGTTCAATACAATCAAGATATGGGATATATGCGAGAATTGATAAATGACATAAGTTCAAATATGCTCATTATAAGCAAATTTTTTAATTTCTTTAGTATTGTACCTCCTCCTGCTCCAGATCAAGGCCCGTCACAGTGACTCATGTACTTGGTTATGATTTTCCTTAGTTGATGTGATTGTAATATGGTAGTTTGTGATGTATTTTTCTTTTTGTTATGTTTTTGTTTCATTTGATATTTTAGTATTTAAGTTTTTATGTAGTATTGATATCATTTCTTAGATTATAATATTTATTATAATGATATCAATATAAGTTATCTTGTTTTAGTTTTAATCTTGTTTTAAAATGTGTGTTAGCCAATATGAAAATTTCTAAAAAAATTTATCCTATAAGTGTTATAACTTAAACTACAATTCAAAATTAAATTTATTAGAAAATCTAATTTTTCTAAGTTTAAGTTTTGCTTATAACTTGATATAATTAAGATTGTCAATTTCATGTTTCTTATTAGACTACATTAATGTTTAATATTATTATTGCAATTGTGATGTTTTCTTATTTTGTATTTCACTTATCAATAAATATTGATGCGCTTGAAAAAATTTGAAATTTTTTATTATTGATTTTGGAAAGATCTAGATTACTCTTGAAAAATATAGAAATGTACAAAAATTAAAAAGAATGCGCAATGGTTTGCAATTTAAAAAAGAGGCACAAAATAAGCCCACAAGTAAAAAGATGCACAAAAATGTTACACAACTATTAAAAAAGATGCACAAAGTGACATATGTGGTAGTTATTTCTTTCCACAATCTTTAATCTCTTTATTCAAATTGATCTTCTGTACATTTATATTTCGTATTGAAATTTGAAATATATAAATTTTATATTCATCCTTTTTACAATGATTTTCTTTATCTTAGTGTCTAAATTGATTCATATTTTTAATATATACTTTTTATTATCAATGTTATATCTCTTCTTAAATTATATGAGTCATTTTTATTTACCTAATGATTTGATTTTATTTGCAATATTTATTTCAATCACTTTCAATGTTCAATTATCAAAGGATTATCATATGACTGCTTACATTTCTATTTTTTTTTTCCTTCTCTTTTTATTGTTGTCAAAAATGGGGAGAAAATATTGTTTGTATCATATCTGTGTGCTTGTTTTGCATTGTAGTATTTTTTAAAAGGTTATTGTATTATTTATATATCTTCGTATAGTATTTTTTTGTATTAAAAAAAGGATAAAAGATAAAATTATTGTGCAATGCCTCCTTATTTTCATATGTTCATCAATTCAGGGGGAGTTTAGGAGATTCTTAGAATTTGAAATTTATACAAACAATAATTATTTTGCCATCATCAAAAAGGGGGAGATTATTTAGAGAGTTGCTATTTGCAAGTTTTACTTTCTCGCAACTTGTATAGTTTTGATGATTCAAAATATTATTGTTTTAAAGTTTTATTTTTCTCCTAACACTTTTTAGAAGAATTATTTTTGCTCTTTTGTGCACTAACATTTCAGGATAATCGAACTCCAGGCTAATGAAGACTTTAAATCAAAATTCAGCATGAGATAATTTGTAAATTGAAGCTTGTACTTTTCATTGTAATGAGTTTGAGAGGGAGTGATTGTAATTAAGTAATTTAGCACACAGACACTTGAGGAGATCTTTAAAAATCATACTGATCATATGAGACAAACCAGATTCGTATGGGACGATCAATTCAGTTATCCCCTCGGAAGAGCAATGAAACAAATAGGAAGTGAGAAATTTTTTTTAAACCCAGATCATCTCGATGAATTTTTCTATTCGTCCTAGGATGAAATGCTTTCTGGAAAATTTTTGTTCAGACAAAATTCTGTTCATGCAAGGACGAAATGCTCTTTGTAAAAATTTCGTCCAGACGAACTCAAACTCGTCCCAGGATGAAATGCTCTCTGAAAAATTTTTGTTCAGACGAAATCCTATATTCGACCTAAGACAAAATGCTCTCTGTAAAAATTTCGTCCAGACGAACTCCAACTCATCCCACGATGAAATGATCTCTGAAAAATTTTCATTCAGATGAGCTCCTATTCGTCCCAGGAAGAAATGCACTCTGTAAAAATTTCATCCAGACGAACTCCTATTCGTCCCAGGACAAAAATGCTCTATCTTTTTATATTTTGATAATGTCCTGCAGTTTGTCAAAACCGACCCATGGTATAACTGTTAGTACCGGACAAACTTAGTTCGTACGGGATGATAATCGGGTACGAAGTCAGCTCGTACCAATATACATTGGGTTCGTATGCAACTGATTTAAGTAAATTTGTCCAGGACGATCCACAATCATACGGGATGATACACTATGTACAGACTTGAATATTAGCAGTTTTTGGACGGTTTTTTGTGTCTTTCCTATATAAAGTCCAATTAAAGCTGCCACTTAATCTTTTTGCCTACTGATCTTCATGCCAACTGAAGGGAAATAGAAGGAGAGAGTGTGAGATAGTGTTTGAAGGAGGATTCTTACTACTGGAGCGTGAAGGATTCACTTGGTACTCAAAGGTAAGAATCTCTACTTGTGGTTTGTGATTACTTCACTCTTTTCTCTCGTCATTCTAGATTTCTTGTGAGAACATCTGTCAAGGAGATCTGGTTCTCTGTCGATACTTGGAGAGTGTGAAAGGATGAAGGGTTCTCTTTCTATACTTAGAGAGTGTGAAAGGATGAAGGGTTCTATGCCTACATCGGGAGAGTGTGAAAGGATGAAGGGTTCTCTGCCTACACTTGGAGAGTGTGAAAGGACGAAGGATTCTCTGCCTACACCAGGAGAGTGTGAAAGGATGAAGGGTTCTCTACCAACACTGGGAAGAGTGTAAAAGGATGACGGTTCTCTATCGAACCGGGTAGTGGTGGAAGAGAGTTTTGTAAAGGCTTCTCCACCTTGCTGTGGGTGCAAAAGGAGAGTCACTAGTGATATTTGTGCAATACTCGAAGCGTGTCTCAAGGGAGTGGATGTAGGTCGTGTTTGACCAAACCACTATAAATCTTGTGTCTTTTTATTTCTGCTGCCTTTTGTTTACTGTTTAACTTAAGGTTGAAAATCATTTTTCTACAAAATTTATTAAAGTAAAATTTTGGTATAAAATTTTAAAGAGGGTAAATTTTTTAATTACCAATTCACCCCCCCCCCCCTCCTCTTGGTTAGTCGTTGGGACATAATCTTAGGTTTAACAATCTAATTCATATTGAACAAGTTTCAACAGTATGATCTTCAGACCATGTTGTACAAATAGAGATAGCTGAATTGAAATGTTTTTTTTTGATCTTGGTATTTAAAGTACTCTTAATTTTTTTGTTGAGAGACTTTTGCCTATTTTTTAAGAGAGTTTTTTTTATAAGTTAGTGCTTGAAGAAAGATCATTATTCTTCAAAGAAAGAGAGAAAGAGAGAGTGACAGAGAGAGAGAGAGAGAGAGAGAGAGAGAGAGAGAGAGAGAGAGTGAGAGAGAGAGAAAGAAAGAGAAAGAGAGGTGATGTTTTGAGAAAAAAGAGCTACGTGAGATCAAGAGAGTGTGTGAGAGTGGTTCTACACATAGTTTCTCCATGAACATTCACCTTCTTCATAATGGCGTCTTTGTTTTGCTTAAGGGAAACACCGGAAGAGGCACGTGGCATCGAAGGATATGGCTACTCCGCTGTACTAAGTTTGTGAAAGGGATTTGACTACTCCGCCACACAAGTTTAGTGAAAGGGATTTGACTTCTCATCCATATAATGGAAAGGTGGAAGTGATTCCGTAAATTCTTCTTCATCTTTCTGTGTGGGGAAAATGAAAGTCATTAATGATTTAGTACAATACCCATAGAGGAGGATTACAAGGTGTGGACATACGTCAAGTATTGATCAAACAACTATAAAATTTCTAGTTCACCCGTTCCTTTTTTAGAACTTTATTTTATACTTTTTTTAATTTTCTGCTTGTTACATTCTTGCAAATTACGGTTGACAACATTGTGACTATTTTGGATTACATTTTATGACAATAAAAATGAAAATAAAAAAGAAGAAAAATATTTTTCCAATCATTTTTCTTCAAGATCAAAAGTAAAAAATAAAAATATAATAAATAAATTTGCTCATTTTATTGTATGCTTCTGCCTAAGAAAATTTGTTTTAAAAAAGTATCATTTTGAGTTTTTTTTTTTGGAAAAGAGATTAAAAAAAAACTAATTCACCCCTTCTTTGTATGTCTTGGGCAGTTTAAGTGGCTTAACATCCCTTCCTTGAACTATCAATGTATTCCTTCTTTGCACCACATAACTTGTTTGAATTGTTGATTTTGCCCAGAGATAGCTCATTATAACTTTGTATTCCCCATTCTCGCTCAACCACCGGAAGGCAACATGTGTTAAACTATTCTGTTTACTGTTCCAACTTTTTCTTTTTCGAGTGTAGCCTTATGTGTAACCATTGAAACTCTATAAAAAGTGGGTGAAATGATCTTTTTAGATATTTTGGCAAATTAATAGATCTCTTGATTTTTGTTAGCTAGATATTGATATTAACTTTTCTAAATTTTTATGGTTCTTTTCTAGCATCTCTCTCTCTCTCTCTCTCTCTCTCTCTCTCTCTCTCTCTCTCTCTCTCTCTCTCTCTCTCTCTCTCTCTCTCTCTCTCTCTCTCTCTCTCTCTCTCTCTCTCTCTCTTATCACAAGTTCTCAGATTATTCATTTATAGAGCAAGCCTGTTAATAAGATAGGCTGTCATCATCTGATGTCATCCACACAAAGATCTCAATTCAACGTTCAACAATTTCTTCAAAGCATAATTCCTTATTGACGTTTAACAAGATTTAAACATTTATATTAAATATTTTGGTTGAGTAAGGTTTAGATTTGATTTAGACAAAATGTAAATTTACCTTTAAAAAAAAAGTACATCAGTACGTAAGATTTTGAAGGAAGGTAGTACGGAGTCCCTTGTCTACCTAATGGTCGGACCGTTCGAACTCAAACGTGGCATGAGAGGGCGAGTGGGAGAAGATTTTTCGCTCTGCTAGGGTTTGCGCCGCTAAGGGTTTCTCTCTTCGGCGTTGCTTGGGAGGGCTTCTCCCTCCCAAGATGGCCGCTTCTTTTCCTGATTTCCCCCCGCTCCCTTCATCCTCTGTTCTAGGCCCGAATCTTGGGGGTCTTTCTTACGCAGCCAATGTCTCAGCTTCTTCCTCCAAGCCAGCCAACTTTCCGATAACTTTCTACAGCCCAGCACAAAAGCTGTCCTTCAAAACTGATGATTTATCTGAAGGGAAAACCATCTGGACTTCGACCTTGATTGGTTACTCATTAGGGCCCCGCCCTTACTATGAGAGACTTCTTAAAGCTATGCTGAAGTTGTGGATTCTTAAAGGTTCCATGAATCTTCTCTCACTTGCTGATAGATTTTTCCTACTGAAGTTTTCCACTGCGAAAGATATGGAAATGGTTCTTTCGGGTGGCCCCTTGTTTTTGCTGGGGAAACTGTTTATTTTGCAACGATGGTCTCCTAAATTCAAGCCAAAACGCGACGAGGCAGCCCCGATTCTGATTTGGATCAAAATAGTTGATTTTCCTCTTGTCCTCTGGACTCCAACTGGAATCTCCAAAATTGCAAGCTACGTTGGCGTTCCTATTTCTGTCGATAATCTCACTGCTAACCGTTCTCGGTTGACGTATGCCAGGGTATGTGTTCTTATCTCAAAGGATTCTGCTTTACCTGAAGAAATCTCGCTTGAAATAGAAGGTGAGGATTTAGTTTTAAAAGTTTTATATGATTGGAAACCAGACAAATTTGAAGGTTGTGGCTCGTTTATCCACCCATTCTCTCTCTGTCCCAAGAATCTGAATCCTCAGCCAGTCCTCCCACCCCAACCTCTGAGAAATCGGGGTCGCAGCACCTCCAGGCATCATTCTTCTCGGCCCCATAGATCCCCTTCAAACAGACCTCCCCCCAAATCCAAAAACATAGTTGATAAACCCATTCCCTCCCCTGCTTTGGTATCCAATTCGTCCCCTCTGGTTCAGCCCCAGGCTATCCAAACTGATATATTACTGGCTTCTCAAACTCCTCTATTGGTTCAGACTCAAGCCAATCAAATGAATGTCTCTTTGCCCTCTACTTCTAAAACTATCCCAATCCCGAACCTAAACTCGCCTACCGAGGATTCTTCCTCTCCCAGGCGGCATGCTTCTCCTAAACCTTTGCTACCACCCAAAATTCCACTTCTTAATAAGTTTGCCTCCTTGTAAGAGGATGACAATCACATAGCTGAAACTATTGAATCTGTTTCTGAATCCGAATCAGCTTCTGTTTCGGTTACTGTTGATGATCCCGGTCAAATAAGAAAATCTGATAAGAATCAACACAATACCAAATCTTCATCTGACAAAGTAAAAACTCCTACTTAGCCCAAACAGTCGAAAGGAAAGTCGGCCAAGAAGGCCAAAGGTCAAAGTTCTTAATGTCTCTCCCAAAATTTGCTAGCTGGAATGTTCGGGGTTTTAATAACCTGGAAAAAGCGAGTTTTTGCAAATCTTTGATTAGTTCTCATAATCTTAAATTGTTATGTATTTTGGAAGCAAAGATTTCTTCTTCCTCTGCTGCGGATCCTTGGTTTTTACTTTCTCATCACCTCTTTGAGCAACTGTCATAATTTTGGGGATTCTTCGTTGGGTAGGATTTGGATTAAGTGGGATAGCTCGGTTTTCTCCTTTAATCCAATCTCCTCCTCACCCCAGTTTATTCATGGTATTCTTTCGGTGGGACCTTTCCCACCAATCTTCCTCTCAGTGATTTATGCCTCCAATGCTGTGGATGACCGAAAACATCTCTGGGAGTCTCTTACTTCCTCATCTCCGCCTCTGGACCAACCGTGGGTCATTATGGGAGACTTTAACTGTTACAGATATGAAACTGAAAAAGCTGGGGGCACCATGTCTTCCAATGGTAAATTGGGAGAACTTAATAGCATGATCTTTAATTGTGGAGTTCAGGATCTTTCCTCCACGGGTCTCTTTTTCACTTGGTTCAACCAGAGAGCGGACAATCCTATTCACATTAAACTTGATAGAGTTTTGGTTAACAATGCCCTATTGGACTTTCTACCTACTGTTTACTACACTGTAGAAGCTCATCTTGGCTCTGACCATTCACCTTTAATCTTCAACTCCACTCATGATAAGTCGTTATCTGTTAGATTTATGTTTAAAAATTTCTGGATCAACATGGAGGGTTACTAGGATGATGTTCTAGAGGCTTTTGCTTCTAGATCGGCTAGAAGTCCTATGACATCTTTCTATCATAGTTTTCAAGTTCTTAAAAGGGCTTTCAAAAACAGGAATTGGGCATCCTCTTCTTTTCTTTCTAATGCTTTGTTAGAAATTAAGAGCAAACAAAAACAATGCTTGGCGAAGCTGCAAGCTAATCCGCTAGATGTGGAGTTAAATCATAACCTGAAGAGAATTAATGAAGAGTTGGCTACTTTTCAAGCTAACTGGACTTCTTGGTTAGCTCAAAGAGCCAAAGTATTATGGCTTACCAAAGGGGAAGATGACCTTGGTTTTTTGTTTGCAAAAATTAGAAGTAGAAACAATAAAAACTGTATCAAGGAAATTGTTACTTCAGAGGGACATATTACTACTTTCAGTGACATTTCTAAAGCTATTATCAAGCACTTTGAGGGCCTTTTCAACTCTATCCATACTACCCCTGTTTTACCTTTGAATATTCCTTCAGGTAATCTGGTTCCTCCTCAATTTTGTGGCATGTTGGTGTCTCCTTTATCGTTTGAGGAAGTTAAAAAGGCGGTTTTTGATGGGAATGAAAATACTGCACCTGGTCCGGATGGTTTCACTTATGCATTCTATAGAAAATCATGGCATCTCATTGGTTTGCAAGTGTTTAATGCTGTCAATAATTTTTTGTTACGGGCTCTCTTCCTAGAGGTGTTAAAGCTACAACCATTGCTTTAATTCCTAAATGCTCTCATGCTGCAAACATCAATGATTTCCGCCCTATTTCTCTCTGTAATCTTCTCTACAAAATTGTTGCAAAAATCCTTGCCAATAGACTAAAAGTTGTTCTCGCTCACATCATACATGATAGCCAATCTGTTTTTATCACTTCTAGATGCTCTACGGACAACATTATTCTTGCTGCTGAGATTTTAAGAGATTTTAAAGGCTCCTCAAAAAATTTATGTGCGAAGCTAGATTTCAGTAAGGCCTTTGACACTATCTCTAGAGAATACATCATTGCTAGACTTTTGCAAAAAGGATTCCCTGATGCCTTTGTTGCTTGGATTAAAGGGTGCATAAGTGATGTTCATTTCTCCATTTGTTTTAATGGTTCCCTTGAAGGCTTCTTTAAATATAGCTCGGGTTTACGACAAGGATGTCCCTTGTCCCCCTTCCTTTTCTGTGTTTCCATGGATGGTTTATCCCAAACTCTTTTTGATTCTCACAATTTAAAAGGTATTAAATGTAAGGATGTCCATATCAGCCATTTGATGTATGCGGACGATCTCTTGGTGGTTGGGGAGGCTTCTATTGATAATGCTAGGCATCTGAATAGGTGCTTACAGGATTTTGGTTCATTATCTGGTCTTCATATTAATACCATTAAGAGTGCTATTATTTTCTCTCATCAAGGCCCACAAAATCAACGGTTTTGTGAGGAACTTGATATTCATAATATCAATCCTCACTTAACTTATTTGGGTATCCCCATTTCCACAAAAAAACTTAAAGCCTCTCACTTCCAACCTCTACTGAGCAGAATTTCTGCTCTACTTGCAGGTTGGAAAAACAAGTTTCTCTCTTTTGCAGGTAGGGTTCATTTCCTTAAATTCACTCTCTCCAACACAATTGCTTATTGGATTAGAGGATCCATTATACCTAAAGGTTGTTGTGCTTCTATCAACAAGCTTTGCTCAAAATTTTTATTTCAAAACAATTTGGTGGAGAGGAAACTACATCTTATTTCCTGGTCTAATGTTACTCTTCTTAAAGCTAAGGGAGGGCTAGGTATCCCTTCGATTGAGGCTCTCTACTTTGGTGTTTCCTGCTCTATTATTTGTAGATTTTATAACTCTAAAAATCTCCTCAGCCGCTGGTATAAATCAAAATTCATATCTCCTTGGAAACCTCTGCCCCATTCAGCTTCTAATTACTGGAAGAAAATCTCCACTGCTGCTTTCAAGATCCAATCTGAGATTCAATTTTCTGTGTCTGATTTCAGTGAATTTTCATTCCTGTGGGATCCCTGGCTTCATGGGCACCTTATCGGAGAGGCTTCTTTTGCTGTTGATGTCTCTCTGCTAAAAGATTTTTATTTTAATGATACCTGGCACCTTCCTAGCTCAATTCTTTTGGTTTTAAGGGAGAATATTCTGGCTGTGCATATCAAAGGAATTAATGAGGTTTTATGGAACGGTTCTTCTAAATGGCTTTTAAAAAAATTTACTGAAGTTTATCATTCGTCTATTCCTAATGTGGATTGGTGTAATGCGATTTGGCATAAGAAATACACTCTTAAATATGCTTGTTTTGCCTGGATGGCTAGGCTGGAAAAATTCAAAACGGCGGATAACCTTCTTATTCGTGGTATACAAGTGCCTCAAAACTGCTCTTTATGCTCGGGAATGCTGGAGAATCATTATCATCTGGAGAGAACGAAACAACCGCCGCTTCTCTAATGTTAGAATTAATGTGGTTAAGATGATTTGCAACATCTCATCGGCTGTTAGAGTTAAAACTTCAAAATGGAAAGACAGAGCTCATTTGCTGCAAAGATTTACGGGAATTTAATTAGGATTCTTTTTAGCTTGTGCTGGAGATTCTATGTCATTCTTTTTGCTGGAGATGATACTTACGGTTTGACTTCTTCGCTTCCATTCTCTTATGAAATGATGGTTCAGGTTCAATTTTGCGATTTTCCTGTTTTTTCTGACCCAGGTTGGGAATTTTTTGGGAATGTGGCTGTTTTGTTTAGTGCTCACATTCCAGCTCGATTGTGGAAAATTTTCAATACTTCTCACGGGTTTACTACAAAGACTATGGCTGCAATATTTTGGTGGATTTCTGGCATCCAGACAATGATGAGTATGGACTGTCTCTCCGAGCTATGGATGGCTGTCTTGGCAACCTGGCTCTTTTTTGTGGCTCGTTTTGGCAGGCTGGAAGGTACTGTGATGGCCAGTTTTGCGGGGATCTTTTTTCAGCTTACTCAGGTTTTGTGGGCAACCGGTGCCACCGCCTGCTTCAGTTGGATCTATACTTTGAATTCTTATGATGAATGAGACAGCGTCTTCTTTCTGAGTCTTCTGATTGCCTTTTCCATCTTTGTTTTAGCTATAGTCTTTGTGTAATTTTGTATTAGATTTGCTTTCTTTTTTAACAGGTTACATGTAATTTGAACTTTCTTTTCTAATATATGGGCTCTTGCCCCGGGTTTTCCCAAAAAAAAAAAAAATAACCTAATGGTCGAAGGACGGTATTGAGGATAATTTTGGAATTCAATATGTTAGTACATAATTTATTTAATTTTTCCAAAAAGTATGTATTTAATAACCAAACAACTTAAAATAAAATTAAAATGTTGTTAGCAGTAAAGAATTAATTAATAAAAAGTTTGGCCCGCATGAAAAAGAGGAAACTCGCAGTGTTGAATAAACCGGCTCATTTATGTGGCAGGTTGAATTTCATATACACTTCAGGTTTTTTTCTCTGTTTGTCATTATTTCTTACAGATAATAAGTGACACATGACTTTTGATCCAACTAATTAAATATTATAACATAAACGAAAAATCTATTATGGTCTACAAAAAAAATGTCAGATATATTCTAAAATATGTATTTCTGAAGCTATTGTAATAAATATAAATTTGTTATTCAACAAAAAATATTTTGGGTTCTAATTGCTAAATGATTATAAAAATCATTTTCTCAATATATAATATTTTAAATTAAAAAATTCAAATAAAAATCTAATAGATATTTACAAGAAAAGATTATAAAAAATCCTTCACAAAGAAATCAGCAATATGAATGCCTTGAAAGATCCGTATATCAATGGAATATTAATGGAGCCAACGTATTTATTTATGAAAAAAATAGAAGAAAAAAAAAAAGATTCTTATTTGGAGCTGTACTTTGAAAGAGTTGGTCAACAAAGTAGATTTTTCTGACAACAACAGAGCTTATATGACCGAATGGTCTTATTCGAATAGACGTTAGATTGATGAATAAGCATTGGTAGACACTTTGTTGGATGTTGGTGAAAGAATTGCGATACTAGCCTTCCTCTTGACTTCTGGCCATTCAATGTAGAAAATTTCATATAAACGCTCATTTATTCAATATTAAGAGTATCTTTCTTCGGCATGATTGCCGGTTTTGATAAGACATGTTTCAATTAAGATATTTGAGATGATTTTCTCTCTGTTTCTTAAAGAAAATTTTTATTTAAAAAATTAAAACTTTTAATAAAAAGTTATTTAAAAAAATAGTAGAAAGCCGTCTCAAAAAAATTTAAGATATTAGGATGACTTTTTTTCTGCATTTTAAAGCAATTTTTTATTATAAATATATTAGTATCAAAGTTGTCCCAAATGAAACTTAAATGATGTAGGTTGTATGAGAAAAACATTATAATTTTGTTTTATTTTATAACAAGCAGGGAAAAAATTCATTGCTAGGGGTTGCTATACAAGTTGAAGGGAATCCAGCCAGCTATTTACTATTTTGTTGCCGACAGAATAGTCATTTTAAATTAGCTATTTTTCATAGTTTTTTATAAAAGTATATTGACATAACTCAAATTTCTTATATTGTGTTAAATTTATGATCTATTTGTTAACTATAAACATAGATCTATACGCCGTCTTGGATTTCAGACAGCTCCAAAAAATAGAGGGATAACCTCAATGCTTCAATTTTCGTTGAAATAAAAAAATAAATGATATAAGATTTTTTCTTTTTATGTATAATATCCTTCAAGAAAAAAATCCTTCGGCAGCACTTAATTTAAGATTTATTGGCGTCTTTAATGGGCACAAATTTTTTTCAGAGGTTTTAAATGCCCTAGTTGTTGTCCGCTTCAGTATTTTTGTCCAACAATTTTACGATTGTTGTGGAAAAAATTTGAAGCGATTGTTTTTGAAGCGGTTTAAACTGGCTTTAAAGTTTCAGATTCCATGCTAAATTATGAGCTTTTTTTTTTAAATATACTTCCTTATCAAGAACTTTTCTTGCCCATAATGATTGTAATTGTATTATTCAAGCACCTTCAAATGTTACATATTAAACCAACTGAACAACAACCAAAGAAATAATACAAAAGAGTGGGGGCTTAAGAATAATGAAATCAAACAATACATTCACTCAAAGTTTTAAAGCATATAGTATTTGAGCCACAAAATTTTTTGTTACATTGATGATCTAAATGAACCATGATAACTTGTTGTAACACTGAATTTTCTAGAGATTAATTGAACTTAATCACCATTGCGAACACTTATAGGAAATTTAATTAAAATAGCATGAAGCTTGCCAAGCGCAGACTCTCTTCCCAAGATGTTTTCCAAGCAACTTTATCAAATCAATAAAATTAAAATATATTTTTGCAGCTTTGCTAATTTACTGTTATTACATAAAAAATTTGCTTATCTACATTTATTACGGCTGATTTTAATATAGTTAGTTAGATGTAATTAACTGTTATGACATTCATTAACATTAAAAATTTACTAACAATTAGTATCCAATCAACAATAACAGTCTAATAACCAGAAGTAAATCAATAAAAAGTGATTAATCATTGTGTCGAATAACATAAAATAATTAAGTTCGAATTAATTACTATGACAATTGACTTAGATTGCAAAAATAACTAGTTACTGTGATTAGCATATTTGATGGTAAAAACTATTTTCTTATAATTTATTGTTGTTATTTTTTTTTGAAAGCAAAGATTCTAAAGGATACTATGCATTGCAGTCAAATCACATCGATAAACTTATATAAGCAAGAGTCACATAATGCACAGGTTAGGACTATAGATAATTTTTTTGTGGGGGAAGGACTATTGATAAATCATGAAGAACTGTAAATCTCTGAGCAATTTAATATGACTCCATTTTTTGTATTTATTATATGCATCCTAAGTAGTGAAAGATAGAAAATTCATTAAAGTTGTACCCTGATAATCTAATCTTCGTAGTCCATTTCTTGGCTATGTAGATTAATCTGAGGTTAAGATTTTTTTTTTTTTTTAATTAAAACCCCACTAGGGGCTTACGTGTTAATCCAAAAAAAGTACAAGGTCCTTAATGGAGTCCATCGGCTCACTATTGCCCAAAAGAGCTACAAAAAAATTCAAAAGATAACCTACGAGTCAATTAACTCTCCTAACAAAAATTACAAGGAAGCCTAGTAACAATCTACTGATGTTATAGACTATCATTCAAAAAAGAAAGATAGTAGTAAAGCAGTAAACCTCAATCTTTCTACAAAAATCCTTGAGAAGAGAGTTTGCGCTTTAAAAAGCCATTCATATCTTGAGAAGAGAGTTTGCGCTTTAATTCATATATTGTTTCTCATTGTAACTTCTAACCAACTATTTTTTTCACTAACAAATTTGGTAAAGAAAATCCACATTTGTATCATCCATATATATATATATATAGATAGATAGATAGATAGAGGAAAGCCTAAGCAATTATTTTCTCAAAACAGGAATAAGCAAATTATTTCCATTCTTTTGGCACAGCTCCTCTAGTGATAGAGGCTCAGGAAACTTTTCAAGTCATTGATATTTCAAAAAGGGAATAGTATTCATCATTCATATTTATTATTTGGTAATCTATAATATATATATATATATATCAACATTCCAAAAAATTAGGCTTTCATACCAAGATTCTCTTTAAAACAATTTGCAAAAACCTGGTTTATCTTTGAATGCTCATTCTCTTTCTTCCATAACATCATCTTTTATAAGAAGTTTCATTGCCAGCCTATTAAAAATAAGAAGCTTGTAAAATATTTGTATTCAAATAACTAACATTAAAATTAGAATGTGAATTTTTACATAACATTTGTGAGCTTCCTTTAGGTGAATGCTGCATTCAAAATTGTTAAATGAATTCTCACGTTTTAGCACTTAATGAGTTGACCCCCTTTCTAAGATTTACTATTAAACTTAAAATACTTCTGTAGCTACTCTTACCTTCGTTCGTGCTATGAAGAAAATAATGTGTAGGAGTGACACAAGACCCTTGGGTTCCGACTTTGCCTTGGTGTTCAGGTCCAATAATTATATTGAACACCCTTTCGTTGGCCTCCACATTTCCACTCTCTTGTGCTAACCCATCCTCGGCCAAAAGCTCACAAGCTTGTATCTATATTAAAGTAACTTTTAGTTAAGTTTTGTTTTAATGAAACAAAAATTAGTAACAAATCATTTATATAAAAATTACAACAAAAGTGAAATTACCCATATGGGTTTAACATCTTCATATGACTAGTTGTCATCTTTGTGTAGTATGTTAATTCTCCAGAATAATAATCTGTCCCTGATAGCTTATAGAAACAAACTTGATCATTAAGTAATTATTTATAAAATCATAATATTAAATTTATATAAATCTAAATATATACAATGTCTTGTTGCCAGCAAACAAAATTCACAGTTCCTATAGTGTGAGGACAAATCTGTTTCACTAAATTTGCAACATTTATGGTGGCCCTCTCTTATTTCATATGAATCTAACTCCAAACTAATTTTTAAAAAATATATAATTTTATATAATGATGTTACAAATCTTATATTTTGGTTGTGACCAGTAGGTGACTAGCTAACACCATTATGCTGCAGCAACACCTGTTAGAATAAACTCCATAATTTCTTCAATAGGTCAACTATCCCAGTGCTCGTCTTTTAAATTAGTCATATGGTTACACCACTTAAATCCAAGAGATTGAGGAATCCAATGACGTATATGTCCATGAAATCCAATCTTTGACTGCAATATAAAAGAAACATTTTATTACTCATAATATAAACATTAATCTTGAATTTTACTTAAGATTTTGACTACCTCCACTTCAGCTAATATTTTTTCTTAAAGGGTTCCATACTCTTATTTCTCCAATTTGGAAAGGATATGGGTACCAGTATAGGAACTTTAGCAATGCCCCAAAGATATGATCCTAATAGGATTGACTCTGAAATGTTTCCTATCACATTATTCTCATTCACCACTATAAGAGCACATGTACTTGGTAGCATGTTTTTTATGTCAATGCATGTCGTGCGCCCCCTAAGGCATATATGTACACCATGTTCATCTATAAATAACACATATCATAAGAATATATACAAAATTACATATACTTATTCAAAGAAATGATTAAATTAAACTTATGAGCTATATCACATCATTTGGAGTTTGAGTTTGAACATAAGTAAAATGATGGTGTGATTGTTAAGTGCCACTACACTCTTTTGCCTCTTGAATTTGCTCAAAAGTAGAATCTGGGTGGATTGGAGTAGGAGTTTCAGATCATTCTTTAGACCCAACCCTTGATACAACCTTCATAGCTCACTTTAATGTATTTCCTCTTATCGTATACTACAAATGTAGAATTTTATACAATATTATTTCAACTCAAGAACCCGAGTTTATATTTTTGATGATAATAAATATTGTGGCTCGCATCCTTATGCCTAATTGTATTTGCAATGTATATTAATTTGTGTGTGTACTAACATTTCAGTAATGCCATTAACCATCCAACAAAGGTTCCTGGCTCAAGATTGGGAGAATATGTTATGTTGTACAAAAGTTTGTAATATTTATTGATGTATTTTTACTTTCTTGAGTCAAGTTCTGTAACGGTGTATACTAGCTTGGTGACCATGCACACATAAACTTAAGGGGAGTGAGATTGAGTCAAAACTAGAAGTTCAATTTTTGAACTAATCATATAGCATGATTTATTTTGTATTATATGATCAACTCATCAAACTAATCATATCGGATGATTTAGATTGTCTAGGACGATCAGTTATGATCATGAAAAATAACTGCTAATCATAATTTAGGCAAGGTTTTGAATTTTATATTTTGTTCTAATTGTCTATAATGATGTGTATTGTACTGGACAATCTATAAAAATCATGCCTAAATTGAACTTGTAATTAGTCAATTAAATCTACTTAATTTTGATTTTCGATAGTACTGTACAAACTAAACAATACTAGATGATCAACATAGATAATTTTTGACATCATAAGTTTCACCCTAGACGAACTAAAATTTGATTGAACTAATCATCCTGAATGATCTAGTAATCATATTGGATGATCTGCATAAACGAATCCTACAGGGCAATGCTGATCATACTAGCTAAAAGGATTATTTTGAACTAATCTTACCAGACGATCTAAGGATTATACTGTACAAACTTTTTTGACAGAATTGAATTTTTAGGTTTTTTCAAAACCCATTTATTTAAGCTTACTAAAGGCACTTGGTAAACATCTTTGGCAGCCATTATGTCTTTATTTTTATAGAAAAAAACTTGAAGATAGAACTTTAAAAGGAGAGAGGAAAGGGTGGAGTTTAAGAGGGAGAAGATCTTTGGAGGGGGTTATAATGGAGTGTGAAGAGGATTTCACATGATTGCTCTGTCAAGCTTGCACCTTAGTACCATCGGATTCAAGGTTCCTCTTGAGGAAAGTTTTGGGAAGAAGATTAGCTCTTTGGTGTCAAACGAAATGATTATTTCACCACACCAAGGAAGGTGAAAGGGATTCTTGGTTCTCTGCCATCTCCTGGGGAAGAAAAAGTAGTCATTGTTCTTTACTTGTGAAAGGAGTTTCAGTTCTCTATGGCATTGGGTTAGAGAAAAGATTTATTAAGGGCTTCTCTGCCTAGCTATGGGGATAAAAGAGAGTCACTAAATGTTTAGTGCAATACCTGGAATGGGAGGTTCTGAAGAGTGGAGATAGGTGAGTTTGGACCAAATCACTATAAATCTGTTGTGTTTTTTTTTTCTTTTATTATTTATCCATTTATTTTTCCTGTAATTAACTACATTGGTGAAAACATTGACTTATCTTTTTATTATGAATTTAATCAATTCCGCATCAAGTAATAAAAATATATTTCTTCAACATTAAAGAATTTTTGAAATACTAATTCACCCCCTCTTTACTAACATCGAGACTACACTTGTAGGGTTTCACAACACTTACAAACTCTTAATTGGTATTATAGTAGGTTTCATAAATTAAGTTTTATAAAATTTTTTAAAAAAGATCAATGAAAACTTTAAAAATCATAACATTGTGGAAGGTAATTCAATTCTGCGACTACCTTTATTTGAAAATATCTCTTTTTATTTTTAAAATATTCACATGTTTACTATCTTGTAATCAATTTATTATTGAATGTGGCATATAATTCAAATTGATTATTCTTTACCATCATATATTATAGATGGAGTCAAAATTGATATTCCTTTTGTTGATTGAAGTAGAGGAGAACAAATCAAAGCTAAATTGAATAATAAATCTTTAAGCTATTTATTGTGTGTTTTAAATTTTGAAGATTATATATTAGTATCCATATACACTATTGATAAGAAAATTTGAGATAAATTATGCACTGCATATGAAGGTACTAGTGAATTCAAATAATTTAAATTAAATATTTTAATGCATGATTATGAATTATTTTGCATAAGACTTTATGATATTATTCTAAAAATGTATACTAGATTTTTTATAATAGTGGCATTATTACACACCTTAGGTAAAGAACTTTCAAACTTAAAAAAAAAAAATCAATAAAATTCTACCTTGTCTACTTGATAAGTTTGATGCCAAAGTTGTTGCTATTTGCGAATCAAAAATTTGAATGAATCTTCTTTTGATAATTTAATTTGCTTAATCATTACTTACGAGTAAAGTTTGGGTCAAAGATGTTTGGATGCATGTAATACAATAGTGATAAAAGCTAAAGGGATGGATAAGTATAGCTTATTTAATAATGAGAGCAAGGAGATAGCCTCAATAATAAGTGAATTTTAAAAACTTCTGAAGCATAAACATCAAGAAAAGCGAAACAAAGGTAAAAATGATAAAATGCCATGATTTCTTCTAACATTATTTACTTTGGGTGCATGAAACCTGAACATATGAAAATTAAATCACCTAATTTAAAAACTCTTCTAGCAAAAAAAAGTTCTAAAAATAAGCTAATTGCATTAAAGATAAATGATAAAAAGAAAAAAAATCTCTTACGCAGACCTAGTTTATTAATCATCAGACCATGAATAGGATGATTGAAATTACTAAATGACAAGAGGGGGGGGGGTGAATTGTGAAAATCTTTTTCTTAATAAAAATAACCCTAAACAAGAGTTCAAATTTTTTTATTATTTTTGAAATTCTACAACAAAATCTTATGCAATTTTTCTTCCACAAATTTCACCATGCAATAGTTATGAAAATTAAATGCAAGTAAAAAGTAAATGACGATAAGGAAAAAACACACCAAGAATTTTTATAGTGGTTCAGTCAAAATATGACCAACGTCCACTCCCCGGAGTCCTCCGCTCCGGGATTTTCACTATCAAAATAGTTCTCCTTTTGCCCCCCTCGGCAAGGCGGAGAAGCCTTTACAAACCTCCCTTTCACCAACCCGGCGTGGCGGAGTGCCAAACTCTATTTTTGCCCTCCTGGCGACGGCAGAGAACTTTCTCATTTTTCTCCCTCCTGGAGAAGGCAGAGAACCTCGAGGTAACGGATGTAGACGAGCCTTTCCCTTGGAGATCCTCCCTCAAATCCTTCTAGGGCCACAGGAGGAGCAAGATGTAGCAAGCCTGGAGCAACCGTGTGATCTCCCTCACACCTATTCTCTCTCACAATGCTCACCTCCTCCTTCCTCTCTCAACCCTCAAGAATTTCTCTATAGCTCTCTCCCTTGGAATCCCTCTCTAACCACATTCACCCCGTCTGTGTTTCTTACTGAAAAAGGGCTTGATTGACATCCAAAACGGGCTCCAAAAACCTCTAATTTCAAAAGTAGTCGTTATTGTTCATATAGTACGATGAAACATCGTACAGTATGATATGTATAAACAGACGTTGTCCTGGTACGAAGATGTACAAATAGTTAAAAAACAATTCGTACTGTACAATATAATATCGTACGGTACGATCCACAAAACACTATTCGTACAAGACGATGGTTTGGATGATCAGATGTCGTCTTGTTTATCGTATGGTACGATCCAGTTCGTACAGTACGATGTTCAAAAAATTAATTAGGCATGGATTACATGCACTAATTACGGATTAATTTAAGTAAGTATTAAAAATTGATCGTACAGTACAAACAAGTTCGTACAGTACGAACGGCGCAAAAATCACTTACTCAAATTAAACTACGGCTAGGGTTTTGGATCTGAACATATCGTACAGTACGAATATGTTCGTACAGTACGATCTATTCATAGAATCGTCCACATAGCTCTAATCGTACAGTACAAATTAAAATCGTACAGTACGATCTCCAGAGAAGAATTTCTATGACATTTTGCATTTAAAAACAAACTCTCCCCCTGTGTGTGTGCATGGTTGCTCTTACTCTTATGCATTTTGTGGCCAGACTCAATAAAATAAAATAAAATAAATAGAAAAATACAATGTTTGACTCATACTCCTAATCTACCCTTTCTTGAGTCTTCCTTTCGCCTTAGTCACTTGTGATCTTCCTGAAATGTTAGTACTCAAGGACAATAGCAAATAAAATAGTATTCAACGAAAAGTTGTTCCAAAACACTCATTATTTGGCATCATCAAAATCTCAAACTCGGGGTCATGGGTTGCAACAATGATGAGGTCTAAAGTTTTATTTTGGTTATTTATGTGTTGTAGTTAATAAATGCATATATATTCTTTGTTTGGTTTTGTTCATTATAAATATCTTATGTACTATTTTTGATATTTTTTGTTTGTAATCACTTTATTTTATTTACTTATTTATTTATTTTGATTTATCATTGATTACTGCACTCAAATCACTTTTTACATTATATCTATATAAGAGAATCTATTCACTTCTCTCATTTTCTTTAATGAAACTTTTACCTCCTTTAAACATAAAAATTTTAAGTAAGTGGTGATTAACGTTTCAAAATTATTAAAGGAAGGAAATTCAGGATTATGTCTCTCCTTCTCAATTTACTTAATCAGGCGATTGCACTTTTAAATAAAAAAACTATATCAATTTAAGAATTAGACTTTGAAATTAATTTTTTTTTTATTCTACATTTCTTCTATCTTATAGGAATATTTAGCAAGCTCATAAATCTGATTCATAATTTTCTTAATCAAGCCATTTGTTTTTATCATTGGATCGAGTTTTGTTTGAGTCCTTACATATTAAGAAAGGAAGTAAAATTACAAAAATAAAATGAGATATGAAATGAGCTCAAAAAAAAAAAGATGCACAATGTACAACAAAATAGAAAGATGGATAAAAGTATAACAAAAATCAAAATATGCATAAAGTGCATCAAAATTTGATAAAAAGGCACAAAATGAGCCCACAATAAGTTAATTTACCTTTAAGTTATTTTTAAATTTTAGAAATCCCATGTGTCTAATGATACTTTGGATGCTTGAGTTTGAAAATCTTTATTCCTAACTCACAATTTTTGCATTGATATTCTATTAGATAAATTTCATGTAAAAACAATAAAAAATATATTTTTTTTTCTTTTCTAAATCTTTTCTTTTCAAATTAAATTTTTGTTTAGAAAGGACTTTAACCTGTAAGGAGCCTGAGCTAAGATTGATAAAATTCATTTTCCAACCTTTTTAGATCTTAGTACGATCAATTCATTTCTTATTATATTTTTGGATAAAATTAAGAGGTAACTTTCTCATTTTAAGAATTTTTTTGAAATTAATTCATTCTTCTTAAACATCAGCATTACCTCCACCTGATATTTGTCTATTATGTGTGTTCCATTTTTGGTTTTTGTGTGCTTTCCATCAATTTGATAATGTTAAAAGGGGAGAATGTATTTGACTGCTTGTATTTGTATTTAAGCTGCATATCCTCAACTTATATTTACATTAGTTTAGGTTCTAAAAGTTTTTTTATTTTTTATATATTTCTATGATTAAAAAAAATAAAAAAAAAAGAAGAAATATTTTTTAATTTCCCATATTTTTAATATAATTGTCTTAGGTGTGAAGGAGAGATTAGCAAAAAAAAATTTTAATTTTTATAAATTCAGCCAGTAATATTTGCCATTATTAAAAATAGGGAGATTGTTCTAAATTGAGCTCACAAGTTTATATTTTTGATGATAATAAATATTATTGATTACATTCTTATGTCTAATTGTATTTGTAATATAAATTTATTTGTGTGTACTAATATTTCAGGAATGTCATGCACCATCCAAAAAAGATAATAATCTCAAGATTGGATAGAATAGGTTATGCTGTAAAGTTGTTTGTAATATTCATTGATTTATTTTTAAATTATTGAGTTAAATCTTGTAAGTGTGTAAGCTAGCATGGTGACCACGCACAAACAAACTCAGGGGAAGTGAGATTGAGTCAAAACTAGAAGTTTAATTTTTGAACTAGTCATATTATACAATTTATATCATTTTATATGATCAATTCATCAAACTAATCTTGCTAGATGATTTACATCATCCAGGGAAATCAGTTATGATCATGAAAAATAGTCGCCATTCATAATTTAAGCAAGGTTTTAAATTTCAGATTTTATTTTAATTATCCAGGATGATGTATATTATACTTTATGATATATAAAATTTATTCCTTAATTAATCTTATGATTAGTCATTTAAATCTTCTTAACTTTGATATTTTGATCGTACTGCATGAACTAGAATATACTAGATGATCAATAGAGATGATTTTAGCCAACCTTGGTTTCATCCAGGATGAACTGCATTTCGATTAATCTAATCATCCTGGAAGATCTCATAATCATACTAGATGATCTATGTAAACACTTGAATGTATCGTACATGACATTGCTGATCATACTGGCTAAAAGGGCTATTTTTTTACTAATTATATAGGACGATCTCATGGCTGTACTATATAATCTTTGTCGATAAAATTGACCTTCTAGGATTTTTCACCCTTTATTTAAGATTTTTCATGGCACTTGGTAAGTGTCTTTGGTAGTCATTATATCTTCATACTTATAGAGAAAACTTAAAGAGAGAACTTGAAAGGGAGAGAGGAAATGTTGGAGTTTGAGAGAAAAAAGATTATTGGTAGGGGTTTTAAGGGACTGTGAAGGGGATATTTTAGGGTTGCTCCAGTAAGCTTACACCTTAGTACCATAGGATTCAAAGTTTGACTTAAGGGAAGTTTTAGGAAGAAGAAGATCTACTTGGTGTTAAGGACCTGGTTACTTCATTACATCAGGGAAGGGAAAAGGGATTCTTGGTCCCATGCCATCTCCTAGAGGGAGAAAAAGAAGTCAAGGTTCTCTGCCTGTAAAAAGAGTTTCATTTCTCTATCACACCGAGTTGGTGGAAAGATTTTGTAAGGGCTTTTACAGCTAATTGTGGGGACTAAAGGAGAGTCACTAAATGCTTAGTGCAATTCTTGAATGGGAGATTTCAGTGAGTGGACGTAGGTTAGGTTGGACCGAACCAGTATAAATCTATTGTGTTATTTCCTTTTATTATTTATATATTTATTTTTCTTGTGATTAACTATGTGGGTGAAAATGTTGATTTATTTTTTGATTTTGAATTTAATTCGTTCCCGCATCAAGTTTTAAAAAGATTTTTCTTCATCATTAAAGAATTTTTTAAATATCAATTCACCTCCCTCTTAGTTAGCCTCGGAACTAGTTCTATAAGGTTTGACAACCCCCACAAACTCTCAAATATAACATGATTTTTCAGCAGATAAATACATTCATACATTTTGTAGACTGATGTTTTAGCATTCCTTATGACAAGTTAACTACATCCTCACATTATGAATTTGTTGTTTCTTCCAAAACTTTGAGCAGCATCGCATGCTATAATAGATATTTATTTCACACTAAAAATAGTCTAGTCCAATTCTAATCAAGTAATTATTTAAACTTTTATATTTTTTAATATTTCATGCTACAACTTATGGTCCTAGTGAGATGATTCATGTTTTTAGTTTTTGTTTTATCCATCATATCCCTCTTTAAATGAATAATATATTTTTACAAATAGAATTATCTTGTTACTAATTATTCACATTGTATTAGATTTTGTCCATTCGTTCTCAAGTTGAACAGTTGGATTTTGATAAAGAGAGCTTTTCCTATCTTGAAGAGATAGGGCAACGTGCATCACTAATAATTTATTGATCTCTTCTATTGTGCACTTTATAATTAGTTTAATTCAATATTTTATTTAATGACTTAGTCTTGATCTTATCTTCATATGGAAAATCCTAACTGGTTAATGTAGGCATGTTTATATTTGGTTGTTGCATTTTTACCTTGCCCATGCCTTCATAACTTACACATGTTAATAAAATGGCCATTTTCCATGAAAGGGAACATAAAGAACCACTATTTTTATAAGTCAATGCCTTCTCCTATGTGTTTCTTTATGCTCATAATTCAAATTTATTCCACCTAATTTTTGTATAAAGCATTTTATTTTAATTTGCAAGATAACGCCTACTCCATGTTTTAAACCTCATTTTATTCCTGCAATGGTGGAATTCTTTGCCATGCAAAACCTGAAAGTAGAATACTTGCTCAACTTGTGATGAGAGAATATTATAAAGCATAAAATTTTATAAAACAAAAAAGTGTAAACATGTGTCACTACTTACATTTGTTTGCTGTGAGAAATACTTGAATCATAAATATCCATAGGCTAAACAAACAACAAAAATTTAATTTATATTTTAAGGATCTTGAATGTAGAGACTGACTCAACATATGAAGAGAAAACAAATGGATCATGTTCTAGTTTATGACTTGCGTGAAAAAGATGTAAGAAACTCACCAAAGTATAACCAAATTGATCCATCTTTACACTGGTACAAGTTGTGATAGTTCGAATAGGTTGTTAGACCTAATAGATTTGTCTCAAGGCTAATCAAGCTGGGGATGGGGAATTGGTAATTTAAAATCTCTCTTGGTAATTTTTAAAAAATGATATAAGTTTTTATGCACAATGTTAAATTTTCTCAAAGTAAAATTTTCAATCACAAAATGTAAATATGCTGAAAATAAAAAGCAGTTAAAAGTAAAGAAAAATGAATACCAATTTTTATGGTGGTTTGGTTCAACTAGACTTACATCCACTTCCTGAAAACACCTTCTTTAGGTATTTCACTATACCAAAGTGACTCTCCTTTTGCTTCTATAAAAAGGCTGAGATGTCTTTATAATAACCTCTCTTCCACCAACACCAGTGTAATAGAGTACCGTTATCCTTTCTCACCCTCCTGGTGATGGAAAAAAACTGGCATTCTTTTTAACCCTCCTGGTAATGGTGAAATACCATCATCCTTTCTCAACCTCCTAGTGATGGAAAAAAATTGGAGTCCTTTCTCACCCTTTTGGTGACGGCAGAGTACCAGTGTTCTTTCTCACTCTCCTGGTGATGGCAGAGTACAAACATTCTTTCTTACCCTCCTGTGATGATAGAGTACCAATATATTTTCTCACCCTTGTGGTGATAGCAGAGTACCTGAACTTCTCCAAAGATCTTCTCTCAAGAGTCTTCAAATAAGTAGGGAAGAGATTCGAAGAACATACAATGAGATCCTCACCTTTGGGAAACCTTGTGAACCCTTCATAATTTCCACTCAAAAAGATCACTCAATCCTCACTCCCAAACACTCTCCCTAAACACTCTCACTCTCACTCTCAAAAGAAAATTCACAGAAGAATAATTTTGTAGTCCATTTTTAGGACTATTATATATGAAGGACAAGACAAATCATTCAAAAAATTAAAAATTTTAAGTCAAACATACATGGATTGTATAATACTATTGTACTTCATACATACAAATAGTTCAAAAAATATATATACGATCCTATACAAATAGATTTCATACTCTGGCAGTCACATTTAAGAACTAACATCATACAATATGAAAAGTTCAAAATTGAACAGGTTCGTCCGGTACTATTTCATATAAACACCTTTCATACTCTGGCCAACGTTTGTACAAACCCTACATCATATAATATTAACAAGTTAAATTAAATCATGCTTTGTATGGTATAAAATTGGATGATCCACTTTATACTCTGGATGTCATCTATATCAAATTAATTTTGTATAGTATAAATAGTTCAAAAAAAATTACCTGTTTGTATGGGACAAACTGGTATGTACTCATTTCATACTCTAGACATCATTTGTATGACCTCCACTTCGTATAGTATAATAAGTTAAAAAACTAGTGAGTCCATTCGAGGCAAAATGGTATATATCCATTTCATAATTTGGACGTCGTATGCATGAAGCCAACTTCATACAGTATGATTAATACCAAAATTTGTTAGGTATCATTTGATTAACTTCTTTCGGGAGGAACTTTTAGGTCAAATCATCCATTACGATTCTAGAATCGTATAGTGCGATTATTTTTAAAAATAAATATTTTGACTCAGTGTCCTAGTATGTGTGTGCACGGTTACCCAATTATAATCACACTATCTTAGACTCAAGAAAAATAGAAAAAGAACAAACTTCAATTACAATAAAATCTAATCTAATGAGTCTTACACTTTTTAACAGTCTAGAGTATGATTTCTCTGAAATATTAGTACATACAAACAACAAAATTTTTTTTTCTAAAATATGTTAGGAGAAACACTAATCATCACAATAATATTTTGGTATCATAAAAATCTCACATAATATAAAGACATAGTTTTGAAAACTAAGTTGCGAAAATCTCTCCCTTTTTTATTATGGTAAAACAATTATTATTTGAGTTAACAATTAAGGCAAATTTTCTTCTAAGCTCCTCTTGAATGAATGATCAATTTAAAATAAGGAATTCCAATGAAAATAAAAAACATAAGAAACATACACATAAAGAAGCATATACAGCCAAACATACACACATTAACATAATACTCAAATAAAAAAAATAATAAATAATAACATACACACAATAATACAATACAGAAATCAAAAAAATCACACAACAAATAATCATAACAAACATCAACCAACATCAAACAAATAATACATTAAACAATAACTAAGAAATCTCCCTTTTGACAACAACAAAAAGGGAAATAGCTCTTAAAAAAATAAGTTTTGATTGACAAATCAAATTAGTTAATGAATAACAAGAATTTAAAGTACATACAACATTAACTTAATAAGAGATAGAATGGTAAAGGAAATTTTAAATGAAGAACAACTAGGATAAAAAAAAGTCAACTAGGTTCACTGTTCATTCTATACTTATCAAATAAAATATAATTACTACGTAAATGATAAAATAAAGATTAATGTTTTTCTAATTCAATAGTGAAAATAATTACTGATTATATGGATTTTTATAAGAGATAGAATGGTAAAGGAAAGAACAGTATGAATGTTTTAAATGGAGACATTGTGCGCATCTTTTTGATTGTTTGTGCACACTTTGTGCAACTTTTCAGTTTGGGTTAATTTTGTACCTCTTTTAACTTTGGCGAACATTACGCATTTTTTTAATTTTGGCATGCTTTGTGTATCTTTTTCCTTTTTTTGGGTTTCCGATTTTAATTAATTTAAAACAAATTCCAATAATTAATAAAAATAAAAACAATAAAAAATAAATAATATAAAATTAGGACATCTATTTTGTAACAATTATAGCTAAGTAATATTTATCTATAAGAACATGAAATTGATTTTTTAAACCGCATCCAATCATATTGTTATTTAAAATTTTAAGAGATTAAATTTTACAAGGAAATTACTTTACAGAGCAAAATAATTCAAAATTCCATTCTACAGATTAACTACAAGTGATTTGTTGCTGAAAACATAAACATTTCATGATGAGTACGTTCAATACACATCAAAACATCATTTCATCATTCCATTCATCATTTCAAACACATGCACACATTCCATCTTATTAGAAACTAAAGGAGCAAAGCATGAACAACCAACATATGAAATCACAAGAAACCTCTCAACAATAAGTACAAGAACTCAACAACAAGTATAACATATAAGTAAGAACTAGTATCCTATGGGGCCTTGATCTGGAGGTGGTGAAGGGTTGAACATCGCAAAGTAACTACTGATCATAGCTATATTAGTGTTGATCGCGTTTAATTTCTATTAGGGTTGATCATGTTAAATTTTCCTCAGATCCACCCCATATCTTCATTATGCCTCACATTCTACTAGTTAAGATGAGTCTCAATTAGATCAAAATGTTGATCAAAATGAGATTCTTGTCTGTCAAAGTGTTGGACCATTTCTTGATAAAATTTTAATTAGGTAGAGGTGCAGGTGCAGGTGTTGGTGCTGGAGCAGGGGCTCCTTCTTCTCCCTCTGAATCTTCTCCATCTAAACTCTGATCCCAACTAAAAAGTGTTTTAAAAGAGGCATCACTAAAGTAAATAGGAAGCTCAATGGGAGGGTTAGATTTGATCAGGTTGTATTTTTTCTTTAAAATATTGGCAACTATGTGTCCTAAGGCCACATTTTTCTTCCTCCTATTATGAGGAAGTAAAATATTAGAAAGTTTGTAGATGTAGTCCATGATTAATTCCACTTCATCAATAAGAGTTTCAATCATGATCAAGTATGTGATAGTAGACAAAAATAGAGTCCGATTTATATGATCACTACCCTTGGGAATAATAGAGATTCTCAAGACATGTTGGATGATCCTATCATTCTAATTATAAGTGTACACATGAAAAAGATATCTTCCTTATATAATGCCTCTAAGTAACTGGTTTATTTCTGACCAATCAAAATCTGCTCTAGAGACGATCAAAATTGAAATGTATAACATGAAAAAAACTCTTGTGTGATTAAAAAACTGGTTTTTTTTGTCTGTATGATTGTGTGATTAAAAAACTCTTATACATACAAAAAGAAACAATCAAAATTGAAATGACTTTTTGTAAAACATCATTCCTAATGCATCCTTTCATAAAAGCTTTGTGACCATTGGATCATACAAATGAACATTTGCTTGTCGAGGATGATTAGAATAATAAAGATTAAATTATGATGGTTAGGTTCATCCATATAAGAAACTTACAACATGATCATATAGATGAAACATGATTTTGTACGTACGATCTGTGATCAATAACTAACTTTTTGGAAAATCGTCCCCAATCATACAGACAAAAAAAAAAAATATTGTATAGATGATGATGACATCATACAGTACGTTATGCAATAAAATTTCTATCTTGCAAGCTTAACATAGAAAATTTTATTTCTATCTTGCAAGTATAACATATTATGTACAATTTTCAAATATCACTTACACCTAATTTAGTTTTTAAGGTGCTAAACATGTCAAAATCTAGTGGTTTTGTGAAAATATATGTAAGTTGATTCTCCGTAGCAACTTGATGTAATTCAATTTCTCCCTTAGCTACATGATATATAATGAATTGATGCATTATATCTATATGTTTGGTTCTAGAATATTAAATAGGATTCTTTGAAATGAATATGACACTTGTACTATCAAAAAAAATTGGAATAGTGCCAATTGAAAATCCTAAGTCAATCAATTGTTATTTTAACTAAAGAACATGCGCCACACAACTACCTAAGGCAATATATTTTGCTTCAATATTATAAAGGACAATTGAATTCTATTTTTTGCTAGACTAAGGAACTAAATAGCTTATTTTGAATTGATAAGTTTCAGATGTACTTTTTGAATTGAACAGATTTTTCCATAGAGGACTAGAGTCCTTATCTAACTACATAGAGGAACTTCTTGGTGTAGTCACTGATTTAGCACTATTAATTTTATATTTTTTAAGGATGTCCTTAATATAGTTTGATTAACTAAGAAACATTTCTTCCTTATTTTTATTTATACTAAAACCAAGAAAATAACTCAAATCTCCCATCAAAATCATTTCAAATTCACTACCCATTATTTTTAAAAAATTATCACAAAGATTTTTATTGGTGGATCCAAATAAGATATCAGCAATATATATTTGAACAATGAGTATGTCTTCTCCTATCCATTTTAAGAAGAGAGTAGAATTCACACTTTCTTTAACAAATGAACATTCTAATAGGAAAGTGCTTAACCTTTCATACCAAGCCCTAGGTGCTTATTTTAGTCCATCTAATACCTTTTTCAGTTTAAATACATGATTTGGGAATTTTGAATTTTCAAAACCTGGAGGTTTCCCAAAATAAAAATTCTCTTGTATCACCCCATTAAGAAAGACACTCTTAAAATACATTTAAAATAATTTAAAACTTTTAAAATAGGCAAAGACTAGTAAAACCCTTATCTCTTCAAGTAAAGCTATAGGTGCAAAAGTTTCTTCAAAATTAATTTCTTCTATTTTATTATACCCCTTGGAAATTAATCTTGCCTTATTTTTAATCATAACACCTAACTAATTCATTTTATTTTTTAACACCCACTTAGTTCCACAAACACTTTGATATTAGGCCTTTTATTCAATTTCCAAGTATCATTTCTAACAAATTGATTTAATTCTTTTTGCATGGCCAAAATAAAAAATTCATCCAAAAGTACTTAATTTATATTAGTGTGTTCAATCATTTATATAAAGATATAATGGTTCAATTTTTTGTTAAGTCTAAGCCGAGTTCTAACATTCTCACTAAGTTCACCTAAAATCAACTCTTTAATGTGACTCTTAGGACTACAGGGGGGGGGGGGGGGGGACGTTGCAAACACTGGTTATTTTGAAAATAGAGCTCCTTAGCCTTCCAACAAGAAAGCAAATCTTGTAGTAGAGAGAAGCTCCATAAATTAAGGAAGGATTTGGAAGAAGATCTTGAAGAATTCGCTATCTGCCACGAGTCCAATCATTTTGGATTCAAAAGCTACATTCTCCTTCAAATGAATCTCTTCTTTTTGGATTTTGGAATCCCCTCTAGTCATAAAAGAGGGAGGCTTAAATGCTAGGGAAAAACCTTTGCTGATTTCAGGCAAAGGTAAGGAAATAATTTTGTTTTTAAATGATAAGCCTAATCCTTTGGAGGCTATCATTGAAGGAACAAATGATAAGGAAGCATCTTTATTAAAATCAGAGCTCCTTAGCCTTCCAACAAGAAAGCAAATCTTGTAGTAGAGAGAAGCTCCATAAATTAAGGAAGGATTTGGAAGAAGATCTTGAAGAATTCGCTATCTGCCACGAGTCCAATCATTTTGGATTCAAAAGCTACATTCTCCTTCAAATGAATCTCTTCTTTTTGGATTTTGGAATCCCCTCTAGTCATAAAAGAGGGAGGCTTAAATGCTAGGGAAAAACCTTTGCTGATTTCAGGCAAAGGTAAGGAAATAATTTTGTTTTTAAATGATAAGCCTAATCCTTTGGAGGCTATCATTGAAGGAACAAATGATAAGGAAGCATCTTTATTAAAATGAACTTATAATAATTGAAATGAGACCCACTGTTTCCCATTTTAAAACCCTTGAGAAATTTAAAAATTTTGTATTCAACTTAGTATTTAGCTTTTTGAGTTTCCTATATGCACTATGAATTTTCTTAGAAATTTTAAATAACTCATCATTGGTTAAGTCACATGCTTCCCCTTGATCTGACTAATCAAGCTTGTCAGCCATTAAACACAAGTTTATGACTTCCTCCTCTACTACTATTTCTAAGGAATTTGAAGTTGAGTATGTCTAGAATGCTCCCTACAATCTCTTCTTGGCCTTCCTAACATTAGTTTTCTCCTTTTCCTTCTCCATGTTAGGATTAGCTTTGAGATTTGGGTAATCATATTTAATATGTCCAGGCTTCCTACATTCATAACAAATAATATTATTTGACATTACTATATTTTTATGGAACTTACCTTTGGTCAACTATTCATGTCTTCGTTGCTTCCTTCTAAGAAAACTTCTAAATTGCATTGTTATTAAGGTAATATCATCTTCATCCTCAGGTTGAGACTGGTTACTTTTCGAGTCATCCACTTTCAATACTATATTATTTTCCTTTTGCTTGTCGCATATTTCAATCTATCTTTGAGTCACTCATTGCTCATAAGCAATTATTGATCCAAGAAGATTAATAATAGAATAAATATTTAAGTCTTTTGACTTAGCTAAAATAGCTATCTTTGAATCATAAGCAGTAGGAAAATAATAAAGAATTTTATTGACTTTCTTAAAATTTGTTAGTTTCCTACCTAAAGCATGCAATAAAGTGACTATCTATATAAATTAAGTATACATATTAGTGATTGACTCAATCATTTTTATGTGAAAAAGTTTAAAGTCATGTAATAGAATGTTCAATCTTGATTGTTTCACCTCATTGGTTCCTTCAAACATTATGCAAAGTCTATCCTAAATTTCCTTTTTAGTTCTATTTGTTGAGACACGTATAAAGTCCTTAGATTTTAGTTCACTTAAAAGATGGTTTAAACATTTAGCATTTAATTGAGCTAGTTCTTTTTCCTCTATTGTATAATCACTAAAAAGATGTTTCAGTTCTAATATCATTTACAAGTCTAGTTGGTCTAGTATTGCCTTCCTGTACTAAAATTCACATGTGATAGCCATGAGATTGAAGAAAAGTAGACATACAAGTTTTCCAAAAGTTGAAAGGAATGTTATCAAAAAATGATGAACTATTGATCAAATATCCTACAAGTCTGTTATGGTTTCCAAAAGTAGTAATAATTAATTCCAAAATGTTGTCTAAATCTTAATTTTTAAAAATAAGCTATAATATCACTTGATAATTTGAATACATTATTATGAAATTGTTGACCTTGATTTTGTCAAGCCCCTGGGTCCCATGGGTCAGACCAAGCTCTTTGTGCTCAGACCCATGCCCTGGGTCAACCTGGTTGACCCAATTATCCTTAATGTGTTATTTTTTATTCAAATCAAACTCAACCTCATCCATGGCTTTCTCCCCACTCCCCATTGACGTAACTAACTAATTTTACCAAGTCAAATGTTGACTTGGTCAAATCAAGCCATTAATTTGTCATAATAACCTATTTAAAGCCCAATTAAGGCTCATTTAAGGCTCTAATTGACTCCCTTGGATTCAAAATTCAAAACCACAGCTATCATGACTTAATCTCCCTCCCAATTGCTCTGAGATTTGATCCTAGCTGTCTGTTGGAACCCTAGGGCCTTAAATATGCATTTTAGATGTATTTGGAGGGACTTTTTTGCTCTCTCTCCCTCTCCAAGCCCCCTCAAGCTCTGAAATTTTGTGTGAGAGTCCTTGGAGTGTTTCCGACCTTCCTCTACTCAAATCTAACGAGCCCAAGATGCCGCCAACGAGATCCATGCGAACCCGAGGCCTAGGACGTTCAAGGCTTCAATCCGTCTAATCGAAAGCTCATTCGATTGTGGTTTTAAGAGGAGAATTGTTTGTGGACGATCCACAAGTTCAACAAGCCCAAGAACGTGAAAATCCAACAGTTAGATCTCTCAAAAACACTTAGAAAATGTCACAACACATAGGGTAAATTAGCTTTCTGAAAAGCTACTTTTAAGCCAAACAAACACTTCCCCATGAATGCTCTTCATGTATAGAGCCTATGTTTCAAATTTCATTGTGTTTGGTTGAGTATTTTGGGTGAACGAAGCAAAATACCCCTTAGGGTTTCGGTCCGGTCCCGTGTAAGGATCAGATCTGGGACCGTTGAATCCGTGATCAAATGTCCCGATCGCGCTGTCTAAGCCCTCAGATATGCCCGTGTTCGCTCGGTTGCTGGATTGAATAGTTCAGCTTGATCAGAGCCGTCCGTTCGGGATGGGGGGAGATCGGACGGCGCAGAGGCCGTCCTACGTGGATAAGTGCCACTCATTACAACAATCATTGCCGCAATCATTGGCAGCGGTGCCAATGATTCGCGCTGACCATGGGGCCAACCCGGTTCTGCCACTTGTCGCGCAGAGGATTTATATGAGACTTTTTTTAAAAAAAATGTTTTTTTAAACTATTTTACTTAGAAAATTCATAATAAATTCATTTTTAACCCAAAAAATACGTATAATACCTCATTTTTTTCATATTTTCATCCTCTTTATTTTAAAATAAATTTTAGTAAAAAATTATATTTATATTTTATTTTATCTTAAAAAAATAGTAAAATCCTTTTTTTATTATTCTTTAAAATACCTAAAATATTATTAATAATCAAGATATGACCATTATTATATTTTGAACTATTTTCAAAATCCAGAAACTTGCTTATCTTATTTTTTTTATTTAATAACTATTTTAAACATTATTTATTTCCAATTATTCTTTAAATAGCATTTTATTGCATTAATCTTGTAAAAATCAAATCTTTCTCGTTTTAAATCCGATTTCGGCGTGCAACCCCTTGAAATTTTTAGAATAATATAAATTTTATTTTAAAATTAGTTTCAAAAGATGATTTTGACTGTCTGGTAGATTTCTATTTGGATGTGATTATTTGGGTATTTTAGTACTATTTGTATAATGTGAAAGTTCGTTAGGGATGTTAAGCCCTATAGAACTGGCCCAAGGCTAAACAAGAGGGGGGGAGGGGTGAATTGGTATTTAAAAAAATTTCTCTAAGAAAAGTACGAATACAAACCAAATCACCTCAAAAAAATAAATGCGGAAGCAGTAAAAAACAAGAACACAAGGGTTTATAGTGGTTCGGTCAACTCGACCAACGTCCACTCCCAGAAGGCGCTCTCTGAGTATTGCACTACAATCGTGACTCTCCTTTAGCCCCCATAGCTAGGTGAAGAAGCCTTTACAAACACCTCTTTTTGCCACACCCGGCAAGGCAGAGAACCTTCCTCCTTTTGCTTCTTCCTGAAGCAGGCAGAGAACCTTGATCGCTTGCTGGAACTTACCTCTCCCAACCCTTCCAAGGACAAGAGACTCTAGGAAAGAAGAAGTGGAACAATGCTTGGAGCAACCCTTGTGAATCTCCTCACAAGCTCCCCCTCACAAGATCCTCTCTCTCTCTCCTTTAGATTTTCTCAAGTCAAGACAACAGCCAAAGATGTTCAAAAATGTTGAACAAGAGCTCTTAAATAGAAGAGCTTCAAAGGAGCTCATTAATTACAAGTTGTAGACTTTATCGTCCAGGATGATATAAAAATCATCCTTGTCGATCAATACAAATCCAATGAGATCGGCCAGAGCATCACCCTTAATGCAAACTGGATGATTGAAAATTGGTTTGATCGTCTAGGATGATCTCATGATCGTCCCGGCTGATCAGTTCAAATCAGAGGAAAATTATCTAGAGCATCACTCTGAATTCAAGCTGTCAGATCCAGATCGTCCAGCACATCGCCCTGAATTTGTGCTGGCCGATATTTATCATCTAGGAGCAACTAAGGATTTTAGAATAGATCATCCCGGATGATCTTGCGATTGTCCAGGATGATATGATCATATCAATCATCCTTAATTACCTCCTTTATTGTCTGATCAATTAAGGCATAATTGTGAATATCGTCCAGGCCGATTACCAAAAGTACAGAATACCTTAATTATTAATGGCGAAAATTTCTTTCTGTTTTAAGGCTATCGTCCTCACTGATACAAGTATCATCCAGGATGTTTGGCTAATGACGACTGCCTTAATTAAGAACCCCTGATTAGATTTTTTTGTTTTAAGCCCGATCGTCCAGGACGATGTAAATGTTATCTTGGCCGATTTGAGAAAAAATAGAAATTCTTAGTCTCTCAAGTGTGTGTGTAGGGTTACTTTTCACACATAAGATTACAATTGACTCAAGAAAAGGAAGATTACAGACTGACTCAACCCTAATCTACTCAATCTGTAGATGATTCTGATTTTCGTCTGATCTTTGGGTCCTGAAAAGCCAATAGAGAAAACAGTAGTTGTAGTGAAACAAGATTTGTTTGCTATCATCAAAATCATAATCCAAAAATAGGTTTGTAACAATCTCCCTCTTTTTAATAATGACAAACATATCAAAAATAAATTCTAAAATAGTAATGCAAAAACTGAACAAGCTTTTAATTTTTTGTACTATAACAAGTACAAACAAACCTGAACAAGTACAAACATACTAAACAAGTACAAACATACTACTCCCCCTTTTGACATCTCAAAAAGGAGGAGGAAACTTCAAACTAAAGCAACCAACTAAAAAAAACATAAAACGATAGCAATCTAAAAAAAACACTAAAATTAAATGAACGAGGGATCCTGATCATCAGATGGAGGTGGAGGTGGTTGAGCCTGTTGAAAGTAGCCAGCTAGCATAGTTAACTAAGCATTGAACCAGGCTATTTCCTGGTCGTGCTGTTGCTGCTGTTGAGTAATGTAGCTATCAAAATGGGCTAAGTCCTTTGTGTGGTGCTTCTCGTAGCGAGCCATGTACTCATAATGTTGCTGCTCCTGTGCGGCAATATAAGCATCGAAACAGGTCTCCCAATGACCAAATCTCTCCACTAAATGGTCAAACTATGAGTGCTGGCGAAGAGGAGCAGGATCAGGAATGGGAGCGGGAGCCTCCTCCTCCTCGACCCCCTGAGGTTCCCTATCCCCTGGGTGAAGACGAGAACTGTGAAGGATATTGAAAGAGCTATTTGAGTAGCAGGGAGGCTGAAGGTCGTGACTAGCAGGATATTAAAGATTATATTTGGTTTCAAGAGTATAGGCTATGACATGTCCTAAAGCAAGGTTGGGTTTCCTCCTATGGCCTAGATTGCGAATAGTTGTTAAATGATCAATGTATCGAAAGATTAGATCAGTAGCATTAAATTCTCTCCGGGCCATGATGAAAAAGGTAGTCAGTGAAATAGAGGAGTGATGTGGATTCGGTCCCCGAATTTTGGAATAATGAAGGTGCGAAGAATATGCTGAATTATCCTAGCATCTTTGACTAAAGAGCTAGTCCCTCCAACATAAAAGGGTGTGTTGGTTTGGCGAAGAAAATAGTTTACCGTGGACCAGTCAAAATCAGGATCTGAAATGATTATATGTAGCTTATCCCCAGTGGTGGATAGCTGCAATAGTTCAGCACAGTCCTGATATGTAATCTCGACCAGACGTCGATTCACATAGGAGGTCAGGGCTATGAAAGTAGAATTTATACAAAGATTTGTATAAAATTCTAACAGAAGTTCTGAGGAAAAAGGGACAGCGAGGGCAAGAATGAAATAGAGAGAAGTGTGAGCAAAAAGATCCATTACCGGATATGAAAGGTGGGAAGGATTGATGGTTTTGGAAAAGATGATGCCACATTCTTTGTAATGACGGTAAGCTACTTGATCCTCCACTTCCCTGAATCGAGGGTCCATAGTGGCCCTCGAGGAACTTCTAGAAGCTTGTCGGACTCGCTTCCAACCAACTATAGCAAGAAATCAGTAAGTAAACACAAGAGAAGAGGTAGGTTGAGATGAAAACAATGGCTAGAATAGCCTGTATTTAAAGAAACGGTCATATCGTCCAGGACGATCGCAGAATCGTCCAAGATGATTTAGTTCAATTATTGCGTACAGGCTGATTGGTCAAAAAGGCAATCCGATCATCCAGGTCGATCAGATATCGGCCAGGACGATTAGACACTGGTGATCGTCCCGAGGAGTCAAGCCGGACGCCATTGAAAAAGTAGATCGTCTGGGCCGATTAGGTGTATCATCCAGGATGATGCATAATAATTGATCGTACCAGCCAAAGTTAAAAAGTTTTAAATATGTGCCACGTGTATCGTCTAGGATGAACAGTGGATTGGCCAGGATGATTGTCCAATAATGGATCGTCCGGGGCAGATTTTAAGGATTTCAACCTACTGACACGTAGATCGTCCAGGACGATCTAGTGTATCGGCTACAACGATGACCATAAATGCATCGGCTAGGACAAAAATGGTATCGGCCAAGACGATCAAAAAAGATTGTAAGAGAGTTCGTTCATATCGGCCATGACGATAAGGGATCGTCCGGGACGATGAGTTACAAAAAGCTCAGAAAAAGGTTCAGCATAAGGAATTTTGAAGATAAATTTGTCCTATTGTGCAAGATGACATAAGAATCGGCCAGGACGATGTGACAAGAATTTGAAAATCAAGAAAATATGGAGATGATCAGAGAAAACCCTAAATGAAAATGAAAACAAACTAAAAAATAAACACAAAAAAAGAAATGAAGTTTATTTGTTTTTAAATTTTCTTTTTTTTTTTAACAAAGCAAGCATATGACAAATTTCCTAAATAATTAAATTTTTAATATTTGAAAGATCAATGAGTTAAAAATGTCACAATCTGAAAACGATAAAAAATCTGATCCTGTTTACCCTACCTCGGACTTCTTTCAGGATAAAAATTGTCTTTTGAAAATAAGAGTTCTAACTCAGAATAAATTGGATAAAAAGAAGATCTGTTCAAAACTTGGTTACAAACAAAATATCTTATAAAATAGTATACCAAAGTAATTTGTCTCTTTCATGGAATTTGAAATCAAGCCTTTGAAAATATCAAATAACCCCTGAGTCCTTCTAAGTTTAAAAAGTCTTGAAAAGATAGGATAACTTGCATTTACTGGGCTCATTTTATGCCTCATGTCACTTTGATTGGCTCTTTGATCATCTTTTGATTTTTGTGTATATAGTTTTTTTTCAATTTGGCGTCATTGGCCTCTTCCCTTTTTAATTTTTTTGCAAGCTAAAAACTCTTTATCAGACCCTTTAAAAAAAGTTCTTTGTTGTAATTATATCTTCTAGATATTAGAGAAGATAGGATCTCTTTCTAACATAGAGAAGAACAAGCCACAAAATGAAAATCTAAATCATATGATAAGTGCAATAGTAAGATTTCAATTAACTTGAAGGATATATAAGAACTTTGGATCATATATATAAGATAGACTATTGTAACAAGAAAAAAAAAGATCTTAATTTCAAAAACCATTTGTTTAAATGAGATAGACTTTTTGTTTTATAAAAGAAAATTATATTATCAAAAGAGGTTAGAGGGAGGGAAACCATCACCGATGTTTTCTCCCTTTAACTGATTTAGAAATGCTAATTATTGTCCATAAATCTCCAAAGTTTAAGAACAAGAAAAAATCATCTTAAAGAAAACAAAAAAAAAACGACTAGAACAACTAAACAAAAATTCTCACAAAAATAAAACATAGCAATACTCAAAATGCAATTCAAGAATTTGTTAAGCAGCAAATTTAAGCAGTTATGAGTTGTGAGTCTCCATTTTTCCAAGTATCCTATGCTCTCACGAGGTCTTTGGTGAGATCAATCCTGCAAGAATTAATAGCTGTCAGACTTAGGAACCCAAATTGGTTTGGGTCCCTTCTCATAAAAAGTAGAGTGTAATGTATGTGAGTTATGCTATGAATTATGCAATTTTGGTCTCCACACCCAATGTGTACTACGGTAAACAGTGCAAGTGTGTGAGATGTGTCCTAGCATGCCACATGAAAAATATCTAACTCCAGGAAAGGGATTTCTTAACTGACTTGGGTTATAATGCCTCTTCTTAGGTCTTGGCTTTGGATTCAAAGTGGGAGTCTTCCAATTTTCCTTAAGTGAGTCCAAATCATTTTTAAGCCTCAAGTTATTATTTTTTAAGACATCATTATCAACCCTCAAATTTTTTTCTATCTCTTTAGATTTTTTAAAATCAGATTTAAGTGAAGTGTGTGAAACTTTTAATGCATCATGCTCATCAATTAATTTTAAATGCTTTTTGTTTAAATTATCAAATTCATCAAGTAGAGCCATGTGATTTGAATCAATCATAGAATGATATTTGAGAAAATTTCATATTGTTTTTATAAATTAAAAAGCTCTAACTTTAAACTAGCATGAGTCTTCTTGAGTTTTTTGTATGATGCATGAATTTTCTCATAAATTTAAAACAATTAATCATAATTTTGTTTACATACTTCTTCATTATCACTTTGCTCAAGATGATCTTTCCCCATTAAGCACAGGTTTGTTGTCTCTTCCTTAAGTTCAGTCTCAGAGGAATCTAATGCAGGTTCTGCCCAGAACGCTTTTTGAACATTTTTCTTGTCCTTCCTGAACTTGGATTTCTCCTCACCCTTTTCCTTTTCTTTGCTTGAGTGATCTTGAAGTGTAGGACAATCGGCTTTCACATGTCCAGGCTTCCTGTATTTATAACAAACAACATTAGAAGATCCTTTAGAATATTTGTTATCCTTACCTTTTCTCCAATGATGCTTTTGCTTCTTCCTTAGAAAGTTTTTGAATTGCCTTGAGATGAAGGCAACGTCATCACTCTCAGACCTGGAAGAATCGGATTCAGATTTATGTGCCTTCAGTGCCACCATTTTCTCTTTCTTTTTCTCACCTGCATCATGATTTCTTTGATTCACCCCTTGCTCGTAAGCAATGAGTGAGCCAAGTAAGTTGTCAATCAAATACATGTTCAAATCCTTATATTCAATTATAGCAGTGATTTTAGCATCAAAAGAGGAAGGCAAGTATCATAAAATCTTGTTTACTTTTTCAAAGTTTGAAAGTTCTCTTCCTAAATCATGCAAAGAAGTAACAATCTGAGTAAATCTAGTATAAATTTTAGTAATTGATTCATGAGGTTTCATACAAAAAAGTTCATAGTCATGCAAGAGAATGTTCAAACATGATTGTTTAACTTCATTAGTGCCTTCATAAGTGATACACAATTTATCCCAAATTTCTTTACCAGTTTTACAAGTGGAAACACGCATGTAGTTTTCTAATTTTAAAGCCAGAAAAAACAATTAAGACATTTTTGCATTTAATTGAGCCAAATCCCTATCATATAAAGTCCATTCAGTAAAAAGAAGTGGAACAGTAATGTCGTTAAGTTTACCAGTTAGAGGTGTATAATCATCCGTAACAAGCATCCACATGCGATAATCAGTAGATTGTAAAAATGTAGACATGCGAGTTTTCCAAAAATCAAATGGGATATTATCAAACAGAGGTGGTCGGGTAATAGAACACCCTTCCGATGTATTACGATTCTCAAAGTTAGCCATGGATCAAAATTTAAAAAGTTTTCAAACTTAGTTTTTATGAATCTTGCTCTGATATCACTTGAAAGTTCGTTAGGGATGTTAAGCCCTATAGAATTGGCCCAAGGCTAACCAAGAGGGGGGGGGGGGGGGGGTGAATTGTTTTTTAAAAAAAAAATTCTCTAAGCAAGGCACAAATACAAACCAAATCACCACAAAAAAAATAAATGCGGAAGATAATAAATGCGAAGCAGTAAAAAATAAGAACACAAGGGTTTATAGTGGTTCGGTCAACTCGACCTACGTCCAATCCTCGGAGGCGCCCTCCGAGTATTGCACTACAATTGTGACTCTCCTTTAGACCCCACTGCTAGGCAGAGAAGCCTTTATAAACATCTCTTTTTGCCACACCCGACAAGGCAGAGAACCTTCCTCCTTTCGCTTCCTCCTGAAGCAGGCAGAGAACCTCGACCGCTTGCTGGAACATACCTCTCCCAACCATTCCAAGGATAAGAGACTCTAGGGAAGAAGAAGTGGAATAATTCTTGGAGAAACCCTTATAAATTTGCTCATAAGCTCCCCCTCACAAGATCCTCCCTCTCTCTCTCTCTCCCTCTCTCTCTCTCTCTCATTTAGGTTTTCTTAGGTTAAGATAGCAGCTAAGGATGTTCAAAATGTTGAACAAGAGCTCTTAAATAGAAGAGCTTGAAATGAGCTCATTAATTGCAAGTTGCCAACTTTATCGTCCAGGACAATATAAAAATCATCCTGGCCGATCAGTACAAATCAAATGAGATCGGCCAGAGCATTGCCCTGAATGCAAACTGGATGATTATAAATTGGTTTGATCATCCAGGACGATCTCACGATCATCCCGACCGATCAGTTCAAATCAGAGAAAAATCATTTAGAGCATCGCCCTGATTTCAAGCTGTCCAATCCCGATCGTCCAGCACATCGCCCTGAATTTGAGCTGGCTAATATTTATTTTCCAGGAGCAACTAAGGATTATTGAATAGATCATTTCAGATGATCTTGCGATCATCCAGGATGATATGATCATATTAATCATCCTTAATTACCTCCTTGATTGTCTGATCATTTAAGGCATAATTATGAATATTGTCCAGGCCGATCAGAGATCGTCCTGGCCGATTACTAAAAGTACAGAATACCTTAATTGTTAATGGCAGCAATTTCTTTCTTTTTTGAGCCTATCGTCCTGGACGATACAAGTATCGTCCAGGCCGATTGGCTAATAATGACTTCCTTAATTAAGAACCCCTGATTAGATTTTTTATTTAAGCCCGATCTTCCAGGACGATGTAAATATCGTCCTGGCCGATTTGAGAAAAAATAGAAATTCTAAGTCTCTCAAGTGTGTGTGTGTGTGTGTATGGTTACTTTGCCTCAGTCACACCAAAGATTACAATTGACTCAAGAAAAAGAAGATTACAGACTGACTCAACCCTAATCTACCCAATCTGTAGCTGATTCTGATTTTTGTTCGATGTTTGGGTCCTGAAAAGTCAATAGAGAAAATGATAGTTGTAGTGAAACAAGATTTGTTTTCTTTCATCAAAATCATAATCTAAAAATAGATTTGTAACATAATGATTATAATATCTATTTTAAAATTACAAATTATTTTTAGATCGTCTAGAAGCCTCGATTGAATGAACAGTGGGTCTCCCCTGTACTTATGTATTATAAATTAACCTATTTTTATTTTTGCTACTTTCCAAAATTTTGTATATATGTAGGTATTTTGATTATTTTGAAATTTCCTATATTAGTAAACCCCTTAATTTTGGTAGATCCACTATTCATGAAATTTTAAACATGGATCTTGTATGTGAATTGCAATCATGGGGGAGTGGATTAGTGGGTGATTGAGTCTCAATCATTCATTAATCCCTTCATAAGGTGTCTTTCCTTTTCTTTTTGTCATAGTTTGCATGCGTAGGTTGAACCACCACTTAGTTTAGGCTCTCCTAAATTTAAGGATATGGTGTGTTTACTATCTTTTTGTGTTACCATACATTTATTACCTTTAGGGTTAGTGTGAACGTCAATTTAAACCTTGATAACGTAGTGACACCTTAAGGACAACAATTAAAGATCTATCTAGCAAGCTTAGAAATTTTATAGGAGCTAGGATAGATCCTTGATTGACATGAAAACTCCAACACTTAAAATTAGTGACATCTGAAATATATCACAATTTTCTAGGAATTTTTTGGGCTTGTTAGACCCCTTAATTAACCAAACCTAATTAATATGTTAAATAGGGCCCCGAGACCTTCTAAAAATTACAATAAATCAATTTTAGGTTAGAAAATTACCCATAATATCTTGAATTGTCCAGAATCTAATCCTTGGCCTTATATAAATAGGGCTCCTTAGTTTAACTTTAGGTTGACCCTTAATTTGACCTTAGGTGGAAATTATTTTTTTGTCCCTAATAATTCATTAAAAATTATTAAAAATCCTAAATTTTCTCCAAACACTTGGAAACACTTTATCAAGTCATTCCTGACCTTTGGGAGTAATTCTAATTAGTTTGGAGCTGATTTGGATCAAAACCATAAAATCAGCCTTTAATTAGATAATTTAGAAATTCCCTTAAGTACCCTGAACTTAGAAAATGTATAACTAATTGTTGAAAATTCCAAATTAAGAAAAATCACTTGAATTAGACTTCTATTAGGGTCTAGTATTTACTAAAAATATTAGGATTCTAGAAACTAACCTAAATTAGAAAAATCAACTTTTTGGTCAACCGTAGCCTATATGTAAGGCCCGAAACTTAAAAAATTTATAACTTTGCCTAAAAATCTCCAAATTTAGAGTACTACCTGGCTAACTACTCGTCTTAAGGTCTAGTATTTTTCCAAAGTATTAGGAGACTCAAACCTAGCCTATTTCCCATAGTGACCTTTTGGACTCCCCTTAGCCTAGTACCTAGGAGGATCCGAGACTTTCCAAAATTGGTTAATATAACTTGAACTTCAAATATCATCATCCTAAGCATTAAAAACTGATAAATAAACTAAATTACTTAAAATGGACCCTAATCCATTAAAACTTTGATTTTAATTAAAATACAATTTTCTATCCATCCACAAACTACAACTTTAGACAATTTTCACTAACTACCCAGCCTATGACATATCCAAGCCACACCAGTCATGCACACACATAGAATTGTTTGCTAGGGCACCACTTCTAGAATTAGGCTAGGCCGGTGGTTTATTTTTCTTGTGTATGCTGGAGTTTTCATGGTTTTCGCTGTATGAAATTGAATTATTGTGTTTGCTTACTTTTACTTCACTATGGATGATGTAATGAGTGCTAGATCTACCCATAGGTTAGGAACGACATATATATATATATATATATATATATATATATATATATATATATATATATATATATATATATATATATATATATATATATATATATATATATATATATATATATATATATATATATATATATATATATCTTCCATGCAGGTGGTCATGCTTAAGCTAATAAAAAGGGAGGCACCATCATGATTTCTGATATTGTATTATGCAAGTGCTTGCTCAGCCCCCCTAAATAAATCAGGGCTAAATAAAAATACATATAACTGCTATAGGTGCTACAGGTGGACTAATTAACCCTCATAATTAAGAGCATGGTTTGGCACAACTTCAATAGAATGTATTTTATTTTTTATATATAACTGCTTTGGATTTTATTAGGATAACCATGCAGGGAGTCTAGAATTTTCCATTTCCAAATAATGTAATATTTATAAAATTTGTTAAGAGTTGTGAAATTGATCTTTGAGTGTGGATATTCTTATCCAACTTGAATTTCAAAAGAAGAAGGCATCCCTAAAGGGGAGAGTCTTCTTCCATTTTGGAAGATCAAGTTAGTTGGCTTTAGATATCCAAAGAGAAAAGGCAATGCCCCCTACCAAAGGGGACTTGTCTCATCATTTGGATATTCAAGACACGACGGATCCAAGAAGTCCAATGAGGAAAAATCCAAGGAGTCCGAGGAGGAGAGATCCAAGGAGTCCAAGGAGGGAGATCCAAGGAGTCCAAGGAGAAGTGATCCAAAGAAGACTAAAGTCCTAGAGACCAATAGCCCACTCAAAGTCATTTGTGTCTGTCATAGGCTTAGAAATTTGGGTTGTTGGCAGTGGTGCCCAGCCACTTTCCTTTATGCATATCTGGGTTATAATAAGGGCACTTTTCTTATGGACATATAATTGATTTGTTAGAGTTATATTGATGTGATTACCTGATTGCGTAGTAAAAATTGCCTGTTTTTCTTAGATTTCGTTCTTGCATGTCATTTTTGTTTTTTCCTAGATTTTGTTAGGCTCTTCTAAGGACTATAATTTTTTTTACTCCTAACCAAAAATTTAATATTTAAGTTTTAAATAATCTAGAAACTTAACAAACCTAGGGAATTGTCGGAACCGTCCGGGGTCGCATGCTTATTATTACATTTCTTCTTCTCCTTTCTATAAGACATCTCCCTGCCTGCGGGTAAAAGTCCGAATAATCTGGCCTATGAGGATGAAGTGTCGGACCTAAGGAGACTAAGTCTTCTCAAAAAATTATTTTTTATAAGCCTGTTTTTAAAATTTTATGCATACATGATTTGGTTACTTTAAATGGCATGCATTGCATTAGCAACTAATTAAAATAAAATTTTAATTGCATTATCTAGGAGTATCTACCCCACATAAGTCCAGGACCAATCAGAAAACTCTCTACATGTCGGTCATATTTCCAATAACTGTACCACCCACCCATCTTTCATAATTGACTTGATATCATAGTTTTAAAGCGATTAGATGGTTAGCTGGCTCCCCAATCCAGGCTGGGGTAATTACAAATTTTGCACTTTATTAGCTAGGACACGAGTCTTAGTATTGTGTAGAACAGTAAACCCAACCTAGATTTAGGGTTCAAGGCTACTACACTCGATCTCGTAGTATGCCTTAAATAGTAGGTAGGTCCCTTCCTTTCAGGGACTATAAATCCTACTTATTTGCGTCACAGGATGACGCCACCTCCATCTTTTCTCTCTTGCATGTGATTGATTGCCTATCTTTCTTTCACCAGTTTCTCTTTAGTATCCTAGAGCCTCCAAATGCTGGTATGAGTCACGCATGTTGACTGTGACTTTTAGGACCTTTCTTCCTTCTAAGTAGGACTTCTTAGTCTATACCTCTGTACCAATCCCACTTTAGAGAAGGATAATATATGATCCTTAATCGAGAGTTTTCTCGGGCTCCAGTCTGGGATGTAACTAACCACGGTGGCTTGCGCCCGTAGGAAACCTGGCCCCACATCTACTAAACCCCACTCGAGCTATTGCATCGGGTGGGGGAAACCCCTGACTAGGTTGTGTATATTACTACTCATCGGGGTGTGCTGGCGACAGCCTCTATCCTCAATGGTCAGTCGTATGCATAATCCAATCTGCCCTTCCATCGACCTGTGCATGTTGAGTGTAGAGGCCTGTGATCATTTTATCTTACGGGATAGTGCGGTCGTACCCTTTGCGTTCGTAACCCACAAGCGATGCTCTTTCGGAGGTCCACAAAAATTGTTAGATGCGCCAAGAGTGGGGGGGGGGGTGAATTGCGAAAATGTTATTTCAATAAAAATCCTAAATACAGGTTATAATATTTTTTTTATTTTTAACATAAAAATTTAACTAATGCGAGAGCAAGTACTTGAGCATAATTTGTAATAACTAATTCCACAATATTTTTCACCAAGCAGTTATAATAAGATTAAAGTGCAAGCAAAAATAAAAGTGGTAAAGAAAAAAAGTACACCAGAGTTTTTATAGTGGTTCAGTCACTTGACCAACGTCCACTACCCGGAGTCCTCTACTCTAGGAATTTCACTATAAAACTATAGTTCTCCTTTTTCCCCCTCGGTAAGACGGAGTAACCCTTACAAGACTCACTTTCACCAACCCGGTGTGGCAGAGTGCCAAGTACTTTTCTCACTCTCCTGGCGACGGCAGCGTACCTTCTCATTTTTCTCCCTCCTGGAGAAGGAAGAGTACCTTAGAGGACACGGATGTAGAAAAGTCTCCTGCTAAGAAAGCCTCCCACAAGTTCTTTTTGGGCCAAAGGAGGAGCAAAGTGCAACAAGCTCGGAGCAACCGTGTGATCTCCCTCACACTCCTCCCTCACCAAGCCCACCTTCTCCTTCCTCTCACAAACCCTAATATCTCCTCAAGAGCTCTCACCCAAGGAAACCCTCTCTACTCACATTCCCCTCTCTCAGTCACTCATTAAAAACATTACTTATTGATACTTAAAATGGGCTCCAAAATTCTTGAAATTATTCAAATTAGATATTACAATCGTACAGTACAATTCCACATCATACAGTATGATTAGTATAAAAGAGCTTCATCCTTGCACGAAGGTTTACAAACAATTCAAAAAACTTATGAATATAATTGTAAAGTACGATAGGAACTCATTCCCTATGATCCTCAACTCTTCTATTTGTATAGGACGATAGTCGGGATGATCTAAACTTGTCTTTGTACATTGTAGAGTACGACCTACTTCGTACAATATGATTAGGAAAAATCATGGGATCGTCCAGGATGAACTCCGGGATGATAAAAGTTAGCCTCGGTTCATCGTATAGTACGAACTGGTTCGTACAGTATGATTACTGTTGACCTCATTATTCGAGGTCAATTTTCCTGGAATCGACTCTAGTACCTAGGTCTTCATAGCCTAGTGTAGACGTCACCTGCAGGATTTCCCTTAGGTGGATACCTAATGACATAGCACAGACTCTAACTTTTATTCCAGTCAAATCAAAATCAAATCAAATTAACTCAAATTTAATTCGATTTCAATGGCTCCGATTAACCCATTTTGACTCGTCACAAGTATATATATAATAATAATTGATACGTCATCAAAAATTATCTTAATCGGGCACGAATCTAGATGCAAAATCAAATATGGAAACTTCAAAAATTAATTCGAAGACCATCCGAACTCCGATTTCAGCAAACTTATAGTCGAACTGAGCATCTCAGGAATACAAACCCAACGACACAAAGATCAACCCAATCCGAGTCCAAATGAATCCAAATCAAGGGCTCAAAGCGCTGTTGGAAGGTTCAAACTGCAATTTGAGTTACCAAACGGTCTCCGATTTTGACGAGCTTATACTCGAATCGAACGGCTTGACGAGACAAATCCAATGAACCAAAGATCACCAAATTCAGAAATCATTAAGGCCTTCAAATATCCAACGAATGATCCATAGTCAAAGGGTTCAGCAAAAACCCATAACCACCCACTCTCCCTCTCCCTCAACCCATAACCACCCACTCTCCCTCTCCCTCAACCCAAAACCGCCCCTCCTCACATACATGACACATCCAAGCCTGCCTCCTCTCATACATGACATGTCCAAGCCTCCCTACAGCAGCCTTTGTTGGAATCTTCAATTCCTTGCCTTAGCCATCGCCGGCCCTAGTCTCATCTATGTCTCCTTCCTGCTGCGATTTGTTTGGCCAAGAACAATAGATAGTGGTTGCAAGTGTTGTGGTACATGGATCTTGATAAGCTCGGTAAGTTATCCTTTCTCTTCTTGAAGCATAAAACATAAGCATTTCTTTCTTATTTTAGATTTGGAAAACGTGGTTGATGCCTTTTTGCTATGATTTTAAAATTTGGAAATATTATATGAAGATTTTTAGATTATCTTTCCATTTTTTATTTTCAGTTCTAAATGATAGTAGAAAGTTCCTGCTTAGAATGCATGTATTCTTTAAAAGAAATATAATGGTTTTTTGTCTCTTATGCTATGTTTTGGTACAGGAAGCAAAATATATAATTATGAGAAATTTTCTTAATTTTGTTTTTAGCATAAATAACTCCCCATAAGATTTGATTTGTTAAGTAGAGTATATATATGCATATTATAAATGTTGAAACCCATGAATCGGCATGTATAGATTTCATTTGATTTCCTTCATCAAACTAATAGAAAATGCTAGAAATCTTTTTGAGAGTATATGGAGGTAATGATTTCATACTTTTGTTCTCTAAGATTTGAAAATTAGTATGGTGTAATGTTGAACTTATCTTGCCATTAAAATTTGCTTTTATGGAATAATAAAATGGAGTATTGAGAATGAATATCTACATTTTTTTTATAATAAAAAAATGTTGAACTTCTTTCCTTTGAACTCATATTGCTTTGAATGTCGTTCTATATTCTATTTTATAAAACAAAAAAGAGAGAACAAGCTGTGAAATGTTTAATATGGTTCATTACTCCAAATGTATAGCTTGTTGTTCAAAATATGCATAAGATACTATATTGGTTTTTGTTCAGTAAGTGTTATATGTATATTTCTTCAAGAAATAAAAAAATATTGGATTTTGAGAGATTGAGATTCATAAATGTTGAAGAATAGAATTTGTGAGTGATTTAAAAAAGTGAAAAATATGTATCTTAAAAGTGATGAGCGTGTGTTTCAAAAGATGATTGTATAAGTTTTTTTTTTTTTTGGAATGTGTAAAGTGAATGTCTTGAAAGATGATTTGTATGCTTGTGTGTTGGAAGGTAAAATGTATGGAAAATTGAAAAGAGGGAGTGTTTAAGGGTTTGAAAAGTATAGTGTTTTTATATTAAATAGTAAAAAATGGGTGTATAGTTTAAAAAGTGATTTTCTTTTTTGTGGCTTTGAAAGGTAAAAGTGAAATTTGTATGATTTGGAAAGGTGAAAAGAGAAATATGTGATTTTGAAGAGTGTATAATTTCAAAAAGTAAAAAGTGAAATGTGAGTGATTTTGGAAAAGGTGACATGTGCAAGCGTGAAGAGTAAATCGCTTTGATGAGTGTATGTTTTGAGAGTCGATTTTGTGTGGGCTTTGAGAAGTGACGATGTTGGCATTAAGAGGAGAAGTGTATGTTGAAAGTGATTGATGTTTGATTTGAAAAGTGAAATATGTTTGTATTAAAAAATGAAAATGTTTTGATTAAATGAGAGTTTTAGTATATGGTTTCTCTTTTGAATAGTAAAGTGAAGCTTGAGTGTGCTCAAAATGTATGTGTCGAGTATATAGAGAGTTGAAGTGAATAGTATGTAAATGTTGAAAGTGTATAATTTGAAAGGTGAAATTTGTGTATTGATAAATGCATTGAATATTGAAGTATTTAAAAGTATTTTATTAAGGAAAAGTATAGAGTATGATTTTAAGAATGGGAAAAATGTATAAGTGTGAGAGGTAAAGTGTTTATTTTGTGAAAATTGTATAAGTTTAGAAGAGTGGAAGTAAATATTGGAAAGATATACAATATGCATACAAAATAAAGGTTCCAAAAGTGCAATCAACAGAACTGGTAATCAAGCCTGAAGAAAGGTACGTCTTTTATTTTCAATAAATTTCAATTATTTTATTATTAATTATAAATGTGATTTCTAATCCCTATTTTCCCTTGTTTCTTTGTTTTATTTGCATAAACTGCGAGGAATGGTACCGGTCAAGGGAACAAAAGGACAAGGAGCTAAAGGCGTCAGTCGCCTCTATCCAACCGGGTAGAGGTGCTACTGGCGAAACCACCGGGTCGTAGCCCCCGGTGACTGTAAGTATTTCTAAACTTAGAAAACCTTTAGGGGCCCCTTGATGTGGTGTGCGTAAACCCTTCCTTTTAGGTCCTTGTAGCAACTTCAATTTTATTAGGATTACTTTTATTTTATTTTAGATCCTTAAACCTTTACACGCATGCAAAGTCCTAAGGGTTAGTAATAACAAAAAAATTTATCCTATATAACAGTAGTGACACTTAAGGACAAAAATTAAGGACCGAGTCTTAGAAAATCTAGACTTAGGATGCATGCACACTTTAGGATAGAAACTTATAACATAGAAAATCTAGTGACATCTCACTTTAGAATTATTAAATATCATTAAATTAGAATTCAATCGATTAGAAAACTTTAGCCAATAATTGATTTAGGATATATCAAAACCACACTTTCTAATACACACACTTAGAATTGCTTGCTAGGACAACTGACTCTAGTTTTAGGTTAGGCCGGTGTTTATTTCCTTACTGTACTGTGACGGACTTTTTCTCGAGTTGTATTGCATGCTGGTTGTAAAATATTGGTGTGTTTATTTATTTATTTTTACTGCACTCTGTGTTGGTTTGATTGACGATTAGATTACCCATAGGCTAGGAGCGATCTGGATTGTTAACATGATTTTTTGCAGGTGACCACACTCGTGCAGGGAAGAAAAAGGGGGCTAATTAATTATTAATAAATAAATGCTACAGGTGCTTTAGCTGCTTAGCTCCCAAATGAAGAAGAGTGTGGCCAAGTGTGGCTTAATAATTTAAATTCAATTGCATATATATAACTGCGTGGGATGATTTTTATTATAAATTGCTTAGGATAATCATGCATGTGGACTAGATTTTTCTTCCCTTTCTGTGAAATGAAATGTAATGTAAATATAATATATCAAGAGTCAATAAATGTGAAAGTGATTTTTAAAAATGGGATATTACATCCAATTTAGAATCCAAAGAAAGGAGAATATACCTTAAAGGATTATTCTCTTTTATTTGGAAAGCTAAATTAGGATGATTCAATATCCAAATAGAAAAGAAAATACCCCTCTCAGGGATGAGTTTCTTTTCATTTGGATATCCTAGAACCCGGCGGATCCAAGAAGTTCGTAGAAGAAGAGAGGATGAAATGGAGAAATAGAAGAAAGAAGACAAAGAACTGAAGATACAAGAAATAATATATCTCATTTCAAAAATCACTTGCGTCATTCTTAGGATTAGAATACGGGTTTGTTGGCAGTGGTGCCCGACCACTTAACTTTTCTGCAAATTCTGGGTGTAATATGGACATTGGACATTGGATATTATAATTTTGGATTATTTAATTTGTTTATTTACATTGTTTGTGCAGTAGCTTTTTTTAGGGCCCTTGCATGTCGTGTTTTGTTTTAGCCTGGATTCGAATCGGAGAGATTTTTTTTCGTAAGGGTACATTTAAAATTCTTCTACTTGTAATTTTAAATAAAAATTTTTAGGCTCACATAGTAACTCTAACGATCTAAGAAGTAAGCTCGGGACTGCCGAGAGTCAGCATAAGCATATTATTACTTTCTCTTCCTATGCGGGTTCTGGTAGACCACTTGACCTATGAGGGTGCAGTTCTGTCAAGGGGAAGTTGTGTAATCTCTAGGGAAAAACCTATTTTCTAAGCCTAATTTTAAAACTGCTTCATATTCATTTTATGCATTCGAGTCAATTAGCATGCATTGCATTAGATACAAATTAAAAAGAGTCTAAAATATTAATAGCATTTCTAGACATTTTTCACCCTACATAAGTTGAGGGGATAATTAAGGTCTGTCTTAGATGTCGGCCCCCAATTCATTAAAACCTAAACAACATCCCTACCCATCTTTCATAAGAGACTGAACACATGGTTTTAAAGCGCCTAGGTGGTTAGTTGGTTCCCTAATCCAGGCCGGGGTAAGTCCAGATTTGCACTTCATTAGTTAGGTTCGGGTCGCTAACTTTGTAGTACCCAAATTAGATTTAGGTTCTGAGACAGATTCTTTTTAGATCTTAAGTCCTCGCCCTCCGAGATTATAATCCCAAATTTCTAATAAAATGTCAACTTAAACATAAAATTTTCTCTTAAAATGTAAAACCCAACATAGGATTGATTGAGGTTGTCTCTGGGCTTCTCAGAATCCGACAACACCTACTTTTCATCCTTTGACTCTCTAATAAATGTTCAACATTGAGCTTTCACCTTTGAAAATTCCTACTTCTGTTTCTTGTCTTCTACTTTGTAGTCAAAGGGTATGAATTCACTACTTTAATCGAGAGTTTTCTTAGGAGCATTCCTCCTAAGATGTAATTAACTATAGGGGCTTGCCTCTATAGGGATTTGAGAACCCCAGACTAAAATAAACCTTGTTTTATTTGTTTAAAACAAGGGAAGAATCTTTGGGAACGTAGATATTTTTTTTAAAACCTTATTTTTAATTTTGAATAGACTTGTAGAATGTTATTATTATCTTTTCAGATAATATAATATTATACTTGTTATATTCAACTTTAGAAATAATGAATTTTATAAAACTCATTCTCGATTTTGGATATCTTGAAGAATATTATGTTCGTCTTTTAAGATGATATAATATTTTTCTTGCCATATCTAAATAAAAGAATGAATAAACCTTTTTCAAAAACTATATTTCTATCTTTAAATATATTCTATAGAATTTCAAGTTCATCTTTTGAGATGATAAGTTATTCTTTGAACTATGTTCGATTATAGAAATATCAATTTTCAAAACCCTATTCTAATAATGAATCCATTGTAGAATATTGTGTCTTCCTCTCGAGACTGTACTTTATTCTCAATGTAGTATTCGATTACAAAATAGGAGAAATCAAAATCTGCGTGGTGAGACATAATTTTTTCCCACCAATTACCAATCAGATATTAATCCTTGATTTATTCTACTAATCACGAGTTAATTTTTATAAGTATTCAAAATAAATTATATTGTACGAATCTCTTCATATAGCATGAATAGCTGATAAAATTTACTTAAACTAATCTAGCGGCTAGGGTTTTGTATTAGTAATACATCATACAATTTGATATGAATCGTATAGTACAACCTGTTCACAAAAAGGCATTTTAACCAGATTAGATCGTACAGTACAACATAATTTCATACTATACAAACAATATAAAAAAATCTACAATTTTTTTTAAAACCCTCTCCCCCTGTATGTGTAGATGGTTGCTAAAATTTATATGCAGTTTGTGGCCAGACTCAATAAAAGAGAAAATAAAATAAATGAAAAAGTTATAATGTTATAGACTCACACTTTTACTCTACCCAGTCTTGAGTCTTGTTGTCCTGAGTAACTTGTGATCTTTCTGAAATATCAGTACTCATAGATAATAACAAAAATCATAGATATTCAATGAATAGTAGTTCAAACAATATTATTTGTCATCATTTAAATCTTAAACTAGGGTCATAGATTACAACAATCTCCCCCTTTTTGATGATGTCAAATAATATTTGTTATAAGCAAATTTGCATGCATTTTTTTATTAATTTAAAACAACATGAAATAGACAAGAAGAAAAAAAATGCATTTCATTGAAACATAAGGAAACATAAGCATAAGCAAACTACATTAGCAAGACAACAAACTACAACAGACTGAACTGAGTACAATAAGACTTCTCACCCTTTTGACATCACCAAAAGACGAGGCACAAACAACACTAAGAAAGAAAGTACAAAACACATACACTTCAAAAAGGAATATCTTGATCACTTGGAGGTGGAGGTGGGTTTGGTTAAAAATATTGAAGGATTGTGTCAAAGCGGTGATCAATCAAAGTGAAGCGTTCCCCAAACCACCGCATGTCTTCCTTATGATACTGATGTTGTTCTTGTATGTGTGTCTGAAGACAACTCTGAAGTTGGTCGAAGCGTTTGACCAAATCATCGTGAGGGTAGGCTGGTGCGATGCTCGTGGTGCTGCATGCCACCATGGTAGCGCAGGAGCTGCTGTTGGGACAACTTATCCTTCTTTTTCCATCAAAGTCAGGTTCATCTGGCTCCAGCCTTCAATTAAACAAAATACGGAAGGAGGCATCTGTATAGAAAATGGGTAGGTTGTCGGGTTCACCGGGATATGTTACTTGATATTTATTTTGAAGAATGTACCTTATAAGGTGGAAAAGATCTATATTTTATTTTCTACGGGTGGTAGGGAGGCAAATTAAGGTCATATTTTGAATGTAATCGATAATCAAGTTTACCTCATCAAATTTGGTCTTGGACATGATAATATAGGTAGTGAAAGATAAACTTAGGGTCATTCGAACTTGATCGCTAGCTTTGGATACTATCGAGGTTCAAAGAATGTGTTGAATGATTCTGGCATTTCAATTTAGGGATTGAACAAGTGGTTGGTGCTGGTAGAAGGCGACATTCCTAAGAATTAAGTTCGCAGCACTCCTGTCAAATTCATTGGTAAGAAATGAGTTAACTCTAGGACCGTCAGTGGAGAGCCCAATATATTGGTCAAGGTGCGCTCTAGTGATCTAAACATTTTGTTGGCAAACGAAAGAGTTAAGGTTATGGTTTTCGATGTTGATTGCGAGGTTGGCTATAATTTCAAAAAGTAGTTCTGAGTTGTATAGAAAGGCTAGAGTCAGTAGGAATTGCAGCATGGTGGAGGCAAATAGAGGCATTACCTCAAAATTTAGTGCCGCTTGGTTTAACATTTGAGATGGTGTAATCTTGCATGCCTTGTATTTGCAATAGATTGCTTCATTATTGGCATTCAGGAAATGGTCACTGGGTCAGTGTGAGGAAGACGAGCTTCCAACAACTAGACGACCCCGCTTGTTAGAGCTTGACATGTTCGAGAAGGCAAGTAGACTAAGTGAGGGTGAAGAAGTGAGTGTGGGTGAAATGATCTACCAATGAAACCAATTTATAGAATTTTTCAGACATCGTACAGTACGATCATGTATCGTACAGTACGATGCGGCATTAATTATTCTCTGACTGATCGGTTTGTGAAAGGTGGTCAAATCATACAGTATGATGGGTATCGTATAGTATGATCAGAAGGATTTCAATCATCCCGATGGTCGTCAGTACGACCCATGATGAAATGTTTTGTACCGTACAAACAGGTGGATCCTACAGTACAAATTGCAATTATATCGTATCGATCATCTTTAGTTGTCCTCATCCATGTCGCTGATGTGAATTGAATGAACTGCACCCTGTATCGTACAATATGAAGTGGATCATACAGTGCGATCAACAGAGGAAAAAAATGCATCTGGGTTATGATTTGTGTAGTTTTAGATATATCATACAGTACGACAGTGGATCGTATAGTATGATAGTGGATCGTACAATACGATAAGGAAGGGGTCATTTGTCAAGGTTTTGTGTAGTGAGTGGGTGATGATCAGGAACACCCAAAAAAATTGTTTTATTTTTTTTTAATTTTTTTTTATGCATTATTGTCTACGACACCTAGTTTTGTCCTCAGAATGCTAAAGGTGTCGAATGCTAGTGATTTCATGAATATGTCTGCCAATTGATCTCCTATAGCGATGTGATGCAATTCTATATCTCTTTTAAACACATGATCTCTTAGGAAATGGTGTCTAATGTCTATATATTTTGTTCGGAGTGTTGAATTGGATTTTTAGAGATGCATATTGCACTTGTGTTGTCACACATGATTGAGATGGTTCCTACATGTAATCTAAGATCAAGAATTTGTTGCCTCAACCATAGTACTTGTGCAACACAGCTTTCTACTGCAATATATTTTGCCTCGGTCATGGAGAGGGCTACCAAAGTTTGCTTCCTATTAGACCAAGAAACTAAAGATTGTCCTATGAATTGACAGGTACTAGATGTGCTTTTTCTATCTACCTTACATCCTGCAAAATCAAAATCTGAGCACTCTAAGATTTTAAAGGAAGCGCTATGTCTGGGATACTAAATCCCTATGTTCGGGGTTTATAGTAGATATCTAAGAATTCTCTTTATCGTAGTTAAGTAATACTCTTTAGGATCAGCTTGAAAACAGGCACAGAGGCACACACTAAACATAATTTCTGGTCTACTGGAAAATAATTAAAGGAGAGATCTGATCATTCCTCTATATTTTTTTGGTCTACTTATTTTCCATTCGGATCTTTGTCTGATTGAATTATTGATCTCCTTGGAGTGTTCATGGGTTTAGCACTATCCATTTCATATTTTTTCAAAATATCCTTAATGTATTTTGTTTTGCTAAGAAAAGTTTCATTATCCATTTGTTTTACACTAAAGCCAATAAAGTAATTTAGTTCTCCCATTGTGCTCATTTAAAACTCATTACTCATTATTTTTGAGAATTCATCACACAAATTTTTATTCGAAGATCCAAATAAGATGTCATCCATGTAAATCTGAACAATTAGAATTTCATCTTTAACCTTTTATAAGAAGAGTGTAGTGTGCGCACTACCCTTTACAAATCCTCTATCTAACAAGAATGAGCTAAGATTTTTGTACCAGGCTTTAGGTGCTTGATTTAATCCATAAAGTGCTTTTTTTAATTTGAATACATGGTTTGGAAATTGTGAACTTTCAAATCCAGGGGTTGCTCAACATAAACATCCTCCTTGATTATCCCATTCAAAGAAGCACTCTTTACGTCCATTTGATAGAGTTTGAAAAAGCTAAGAGCACTCCTATGGCTTCTAGTCTAGCAACAGGGACAAAGATTTCTTCAAAGTCTATTCCATTAATTTGATTGTATCCCTTAGCTACTAGTATGTCTTTATTTCTTATTATGGTTCCTGAGTCATTCACCTTATTTTTAAAGACCCATTTTGTTCCAACTACACACTATTCTTTAGGCCTTTTTACTAACTCCCAAACATCATTCCTGGTGAATTGGTTCAGTTCTTCTTGCATTGATAGGATCTAGAATTCATCTTTTAAAGCTTGATCTATACTTGTGGGTTCTATCATAGAGAAGAAAGCTAAATAACTAACCTCCTTCCTAAGTCCATGCCTAGTTCTTACACCTTTTGAAGGGTATCCTAAAATTAAATCTTTATGATGACTAGAAGAATATCTCCATTCTCTAGGTAAATCTTCCTGAGGTTCTACCCTTTCTCCTAAGGTCATAGTCTCTACTCCTTGAATTGCCTCTATTTCATCTTCTTCAATTTTATATTGAGAGGGGTTATCTACATGAGTGGAATCTTCTACTACAAGGGTACTCTTATTAAAGATTCTATAGCCCTTACCTATAGATGAATAACCAAAGAAGACACCCTTATCAGACTTGGGATCAAATTTTTCAAAGGGAAGTTTGCCATTATTCAAGATGAAGCACTCACAACCAAAGACATGTAGATGTGAAAGATTCGGTGTCCGACCCTTAAGGAGTTCATAAGGAGTTTTATTTAGCTTTGATCTAATGTTCATCCTATTTAAGACATAATACGCCGTATTTACTACTTCTGTCCAAAAGTATCTAGTAAGGGTGCAATCATCTAACATTGCCCTAGTAGCTTCTACCAAGGTTTTATTCTTTCTTTATGCTATTTCATTTTGCTTTGGAGTATTAGGGGCTGAGAAATTATGCTCTATTCCAATCTCTTGACAAAATAATTCAAATCTTTCATTTTGAAACTCTCCACCATGATCACTATGAATTATTGAGATTTCACATCATAATTTTTGTTGAATCCAAGTGGAGAAAATCTTAAATTCCTCAAATGACTCATTCTTATGTGCTAGGAATCTTACCCAGATGAATCTAGTAAAATCGTCTATAATCACAAATCCATAATTTTTCCCTCCTAGGCTAGTTGTGCTAACGGGTCCAATTAAGTCTATGTGAAGAATTTCTAATGGCATAGAGGTGATCACATATTTGATTGAATGAAAGGATGATTTGATTTTTTTTCGTAGTTGGCAGGCATCGCATAGATGGTCCTTAGTGAAGTCTAACTTAGGTACACCTCTAACTTAATTTTTTTTAGTAATGTTTCAAAGTGTTTTCATACTAGCATGGCGTAGTCTCCTATTTCATAGCCATGAGTCATCTACAATTATTTTCAAGCAAAATGAATTTGAACTATCTATGCAATCAATGTCTAATATGTAAATATTGTTCATTCATTTTCCTTTTAAAACTAGTTTGTCATTTAAAATAATTAGGCATTTGTTAGAGAAAACATTTATGTCAAAACATTTATCATAAAATTGACTAATGCTAAGTAAGTTATGCTTCAAACCATCAACTATTAAAATATTTTTAATTAAAAAATTCATAGCATTACCAACAATACCTGAGCCCACCACTTTCTTGGTGGTGTTATATTCTAATGTTACTTGGCCTCTTCTCCTGGTCTCCAATAAAATGAACTTCTTCATATCTCTAGTCATATGTCACGAGCAACCACTGTCTAGGTATCACATGCTCTCACTAGGTCTTTTGTGAGAGCATCCCTATAATTTTATTCAAGGGTTAGATTTGGGAACCCAAGTGAGTTTGGGTTCCTCTTATGCTTATATGAATGAGATATATGCATGATATGCTGTGATGGATGCAATTTAGGTCTCCATACCAGGTGTGTCCTACGGTGAATCATGCATGTATGGGCTATGTGACCTAACATGCCACAAGAGAAGCACCTAACACAGGGAAATGGGTTTACTAACCTTTGTGAGTGGTGTTGCCTCTTCCTAAAGTTTTGTGATGCATGCAATGCTGGGGGTTTGCTAGATTGGGCTAATGTGAGTGATGCATTTTTTTTCCTAGTTCTTTAATTTTTTTCTTTAAATGTGTTGTTTTGATATGTCAATCCATGAACTTTTATTTTTAACAAATGCTCATTGTGATCTATCTCCAATGCAAGTTTTTCTAGTCTGTCAAAAGCCTCTTCTAATTCAACATGTGTGGTTTTCAAGGATTCATGTGCTTCTGTTAATTCAATATGCTTCTTATTTAATGCATCATACTCTTCAAGCATGGACATGTGATCTCTATCTAAATAAGAATGCTCTTTAACTAAGTTAGCATGCTCAGTTTGTAAAGTACTAAAATAAATAATAAGACTAGAATGCTTCCTTTTTAATTTCCTATAAGAGTCATGAATTTTTTCAGAAATAAGCAGTAAATCTTCATATGAAGGTTGACATACCTTGTCTTGATCTTATTGAACAATATTATCGTTAGCCATTAGACACAAATTTGTTACCACCTCCTCTGCTTCTTCTTCTAACGATTCTGACGCAGAGTCAGCCCAAAATTCTTTTTGTGTCTTCATCTTCTCTTTCCTGTACTTGGCTTTGTCCTCCCCTTTTTCCTCAGTTGGTTGGCTCTTTAGGTTGGGGCAATTAGCATGAAGGTGACCTAGTTTTCTGCACTCAAAATAGATTGCATCAGATGAAACTTTAGTAAACCTCGAGCTTTTACCTTTATTCCAATTGTTCTTATGACGCCTTTATTTTCTTTTCAAAAAGTTCTTGAACTGTCAGGTCATCAAGGCTATGTCATCTTCTTCCTCCCCTGTAGATATTTCACTTTCTGAATTGTTTACTTTCAATGCTACCGTCCGCTCCTTCTTTTTTTCACCTGCATCACTTTGCCCTTTATTCACTCCTTACTCGTATGCAATGAGTGACCCAAGAAAATTTTCAATAGATTAAATATTTAGGTCTTTAGACTCAGTGATGGCAGTAATTTTTATATCATAGGAACTAGGAAAGCATCTAAGTATCTTTTTAACTTTCTCAGAATTTGAAATTTCTCTACCTAATGCATGCAAGGATGTCACAATTTGGGTGAACCTAGTGTACATGTCAGATATTATTTCACTTGGTTTCTTACTGAAGAGTTCATAATCATGCAATAGAATGTTAAGTCTAGATTGTTTAACTTCACTAGTTCCTTGGTACGTGATGCACAATCTATCCCAAATCTCCTTACCAGTAGCATAGGTAGAAACTCTCATATAGTCCTCATATTTAAAAGCAAAAAAAAAAAAAAACATTAAGCACTTCACATTTAAATGAGCTAATTCTCAATTCTCATTGCTCCATTCATTAAAAGCTTCTGAGTTTCTACTCCATTCACAAGTTTAAAAGGTGCAGCATAACCATGATTTACTAACATCCACATGCAGTAATCAATAGACTGTAAAAAAATAGACATTCTAATTTTCCAAAAAGTCAAATGGGATATTATCAAAAAGAGATGGACGGGTTATTGAATAAACCTCCGCAGTATTCTGATTACCAAAATGAGACATGATCGATTTTCAAGATCTTCTAAAACACTAGTTTTGAAACCCCGCTTTGATACCAATTGAAATTGCTAAATGAGCCAAGAGGGGGGGGGGGGGGGGGGGGGGTGAATTGCGAAAATCTTATTGCAATAAAAATCCTAAACAGGAGTTCTAATATTTTTATTTTTTTTTTTAATTTTTAACTGTAAAATTTAACTAATGTAAGAGCAAGTACTTGAGCATAATTTGTAAAAACTAATTCCACAATGTTTTTCACCGGGTATAATAAAAAAAAGTGCAAGCAAAAATAAAAGCTGTAAAGGAAAAAACACACCAGAGTTTTTTTAGAGATTCGGTCACTTGACCTATGTCCACTCCCCAAAGTCCTCCACTCCAAGAATTTCACTACAAAACTATAGTTCTTCTTTTGCTCCCTCGGCAAGGCGGACAAGCCCTTACAAGACTCACTTTAACCACCCCAATGTGGTGGAGTGCCAAGCACTTTTCTCACCCTCCTAGAAATGGCAGCGTACCTTCTCATTTTCTCCCTCTTGAAGAAAGAAGAATACCTTAGAGGACACGGATGTAGAAAAGTCTCCCCCTAAGAAAGCCTCCCACAAGATCTTCTCAGGTCACAGGAGGAGCAAAGTGCAGCAAGCTCGGAGCAACCGTGTGATCTCCTACACACCCCTTCTCCCTCACCAAGCCCACCTTCTCCTTCCTCTAGAAAACCCTAAAATCTCCTTAAGAGCACTCACCCAAGGAAACCCTCTCTACTCACGTACCGCTCTCAGTCACTCATTAAAAACTTTATTTTTTGATACTTAAAATGGGCTCCCAAAACCTTGAAATTATTTAAATTAGCTGCTACTATCATACAATACAATTTCACATCGTACAGTACGATTAGTATAAATGAGCTTCGTCCTGGTACGAATGTTTACGAACATTTCAAAAACTTTTGAATATAATTATGCAGTATGATATAAACTCGTATCGTATGATCCTCAACTCTTCTGTTCATACAGGATGATAGTCGGGATGATCTAAACTCATCTCTATACATCGTAGGGTACGACCTACTTTGTATAGTACGATTAGGCAAAATCAAGGGATGATCCAGGACGAACTCCAGGATGATCAAAAATAGCCTCGGTTCATCGTATAATATGAACTGGTTCATACAGTACGATTACCAATCAGATATTAATCCTTGATTTATTCCACTAATCACGGGTTAATTTAAGTAAGTATTCAAAATAAATCATACAGTACGAATATATTCGTACACTATGAATGGCTGATAAAACTTACTTAAACTAATATGGTGGCTAGGGTTTTGGATTATTAACACATCATATAGTACGATATGAATCATACTGTACGATCTGTTCATAGAAGATGTTTTAACCAGATCAGATCATACAATGTAACATAAATTCGTACAGTACGATCAAATAGAGAAAATCTATATGTTTCTTTTAAAACCCTCTCCCCTTGTGTGTGTGCATTGTTGCTTAGATTTACATGTAGTTTGTGGATAGACTAAAGAAAAGAGAAAATAAAATAAATGAAAAATTTACAATGTTACAGACTCACACTCCAACTCTACTCAGTCTTGAGTCTTCTTGTTGTCCAGAGTAACTTGTGAACTTCCTGAAATGTTAGTACTTATAGACAATATTAGAAATAAAAGATATTCAATGAATAGTAGTTCAGATAATATTATTTGTCATCATCAAAATCTCAAACTAGGAATTATGGATTTACAACATATTAGACCTAATATAATTATCCCGAGGCTTACCGAGAGGGGGTGAATTGATAATTTTAAAATTCTTTTGGTATTTTTAAAAAATTAATTTAAGCATAATTATAACTTTTCTCATAATAAAATTTTCAACCACAAAAAGTAAATATATAAAAAATAAAAAGCAAGTAAAAAGTTTAGTCAAATGAGCACAAAATTTTATAGCAGTTTAGTCTAACTAGACCTACGTCCACTCCTTGAAGAAACCTTATTCAGGTATTGCACTATACCAAAGTGATTCTCTTTTTTCTCCCATAGTAGGGCGGAGAAGCCTTTACAGTAACCTCCCTTTCACCAACCCTAGTGCGGCAATGCACTGTCATCTTTCTTACCATCCTGGTGATGGCATAGAACTAGCGTCTTATCTCACCCTACTGGTGATGGCAGAGTACCAACATCTTTTCTCACCCTTCATAAAGATGGCAGAGTACCAATATCCTTTCTCACCCTCCTAGCGACGGTAGAGTACTAACCTTCTCCAAAGATCTTCTCTCAAGAGTCTTCAAAGAAGAAGAGAAGAGATTTGAAGAACATAAAAAGAGATCCTCACCATTGGGCTACCTTGTGAACCTTTCTAAATTTCCATCGAGAGGAACTTTCAGTTCAAATTATCTCGTTTAATTCAAGAATCGCACAGTATGATTAGTTTTAAAAATAATTGTTGACTCACTCCCCCAATGTGTGTGTGCATGGTTATCCAATTATAATCACACTCTCTCAGATTCAAGAAAAATTGAAAAAGAATAGACTTTAATCATAATAAATTCTAATCTAATTTGTTTTAAAGTTTTATGCAGTCTGGAGTATGATTTTTCTGAAATGTTAGTACACACAAACAACACAAATTTTTTTTTCTAATATATGTTATGAGAAACAGTAATAAACTCAATAATGTTTTGGTATCATAAAAAATTCACATGATATAAAATATAGTTTTGAAAACTAAGTTGCAACAAGTTGTGTTTGTCCAAATGGATTTGAATAATATTACTTTGAAAATGCCTTAATAATTTATCTCAATAATATTATTAATGATCATATTGTAACTAAAATTTCTAATTTCTGTACTATTAACAAAAAGATAATTTTGAGTTTTCTTATTGTCATCTCTTATTATTATGTTAAAGTTATGTCCATTAATAAAAAAAATGTTTATATGAATGCACAATTTTATTGGGCCCCTTCGCGAGGACCATAATTTTCCCTTTTACTTACAGACCACTATTAGATCTTACATTTATTCTAAATTATTAATGAAATTTTTTGTTAACAAGTTTCTTGACATCCCAAGTTCTAAGATATGTGTGCTGGCGCCTCTTTCTTTTCTCACCAATAGGTAGAATCTCTTCTATTAGAACATGATAGACATGAGTTTTTAAATCCATTGTTTTATAATCAACATCATTGACACATCTTGATATGTTTGATGTATAGACTTTAGGGAATTTCAAATTCTTCATAACATCATAAAACATCAATTTATATTTTTTTGACATAGTAAAAAAATTGGTCGTAATGAGTAGCTACCATCCTCTAGAGTTTGTGAATGTAATTCACTTTTTATTCCAATGTTAGCCAAATCTTATCTTGCATATAAGTTATCTTTTGATTTTCCTGATCAAGCAATGTTTTGATGAAATTATGACAGTTGTTCTTCTCAATATACATAACATCCAAGTTATTTGACAGTATGTTTTACTCTCAATAAGGTAAGTCAAAGAAAATTAATTTTTTCTTTTGTCCTTCAATTCCTTATATAGAATATCCTCTTTTTAGACTAGTTTTGGTTCATGAGGTAATAGGAAATTCTTTATTATGTAAATATGAACTTCAGTGTCAATTCTCCTTTTATGTTCTCTTCAAACTTTCTCTTTTTACACCAAGCTAATGCGGATTGAAAGTTTGTACACTTGATACATCATAACATTGAACTCCATGTGATAATTCACAAAATTCTTAAATCAAAGGTTGAAGGTTAATATCAATAACATTTCCAAGACTTTTCTTCCTAAGTATTATAGTAGATTGGATAAAAGGATTATATTTCATCCCAACCATAGTTGGCACGTTATATGGAACTAGAACTTTAGGCCAAATACTATATATAGTATACACTCATATTCTTGAATGGATTAAACACATCACTAGCCATACCAAGGTAAAAATTATATGGATCCAAAGCAAAATTAGGGTATTGAGAGTCGAATGCTTTCCATGCTTCTCCATTAATTGGATGTCATAATAATCAAACTACATTTCTATGTTTAGTATTCCAAATCATCTTATTAGCAAATTTCCTTATTTTAAAAATATATTTGAAGACTTATTGTTAATGGGAAATATCTGACAATTTTAGCTGGCTTCATATTATTTTCTTTACTCCATAAGTATTCTTCATCATAGTTAAACATCTTGATGCTCCACATATATGATATACAATCTGATCATATCTATCTTGCCAAAATAACATACAATCATTAGGACATGTATCTATCTTCTTATATTCAAGATCGAATGCTTTCATAATCTTCTTCACTTCGTATGTACTTTTAGGAAACAAAGCCGCTCATGCATCGACTAGTAACTCATATAGAATATGAAATGACCTTGTCTTTGAAGAATGTAAACACTTCAAATGAAATAATTTCAATATAAAGGAAAGCTTTGAGATGGTTTTACACTTGTGGTACAACTCAACTCTTGGAACCTACATTAAATTTATAAATTTCTCATAAGGATCATTTTTTTTTCATTTATATTGGACTCACTCTGCTCCATTGCTAGATTTTTAAATGAATCATTTGAACATAATATCTCTCTTAATAATACATCTATACCATCTATTCTTATATCCTAAGAAGGACCTCCACCTTATTTAACTTGGTACCATATGCTTCTTTCCTTACACCTTCCCCTATAACAGAATGACTTTCACCATGTCAATTCCATATAATGTATTGAGGAAAAAAATATTTGTAAATTAAATGGTCTTTCACATCTATCATAAAATCAACTATATATTTTTTACAGTAATTTTTTTTGGCAATTTTTGGCAGCCATGATAGCTGGAAATTACTGTTGCCAAAACCACAGGTAAAATGCCAAAATATTTTAGCGATAATATTGTTGGTTAACTAGTGATATTATTGGTAGTAAAATCATGAGATAGCCATCGGTTATTATCGGTAGTGAATATAATAACCGATGTTTTTTTTTCATCCAATATCAATGTTTTTGGCTGCTAAATTGTCCGTTAGCCTCAAGAAACTTGTAGCCATCACAGAAAAAATTGACAACACCCCGTTATCCAAACATATTTTCACAAGTACCTATAGTAGCAAAGGAAAATATATAAAAGAGAAATGGTGTTCTTTTTGGTTGATGTGGCCCCTTTAGCAAAAAAGCTCTACAAACTTTATCTCTATCATTTATATCATAACACTAGATTGATGTTTAAAATAAGGGTCAACAGAAAGATTGTTAATATCAACTTTGAATCATTCTTTCATTTTAAAAAATTATTCCATTTGTAAAAGCCTAATGATAAAAAACAAAAAAACATAACAATAATTTCTTTGAGAGAGTGAGATGAGAATAGGAGAGCAAGACTAGAAGAAGCACTAAGATTTTGATGATAGATAACACTATCTATAAAAATATATAGTTGTTCAGCTGTCAAAATTTTTTTAAATGTTGTTGTATTAGTTAGAAATTCTATAATGACTATTCAAATTGTTTAAAGAAACTAATCCTAAATGTTTCATCCCTAAGAAGTTATACTTTTGAAGTGTAGATTAAAATCATCCAATATTTTATGAGCAAAAAAAATGCAAATGAACTTATAGACACTAGTGCTAGCGTGAAAGGGAGGATGAGAGTCGGGACTAGCTTCAGCCTTCTGCATTTGAGTTCCAAGTTGGAACAAAAGAAAAGGCAATATAAGTGAGTTAAAGGCTGAGTGGTGAGAAGAATGAACCATGATCAAAGTCTATGGAAATAAAGAAGGTGAGAGAAATTACCTGTGTGAAGAGAGTAGCTTTGCTCTTTTGATTTCACCATCGCCTCCTGGCTTCAGCGAATGTGTTGTGTATATGAAGACACGAATGAAGCGGGGCTGGGCAATGTGAATGATTAGGGCAAAAAAAATTATTTTTCCTCCCACCCCTCTCCTGTACAGTTTAAAGATGGGCAATTGCCCACCCCTTGCGTGAACGTGATTCCGCCCGTGATTGAGATGTTCATCTTTTACACCTTTGGACATGCCCTTTCCTCTCTAGCATCCACACTTCCTCCATATTAAACATCATTTCCAAATAAAATTACAACATACCCATATCCCATCATGCTACCATCTGGAATGATATCTCTCTAATTAATTACAATGTAGTTCTCTTGTAATTTTTGAGCTGGAATAACTTGGATTGCCTATCCTCCAAAAATTTTACATATGATTATTATCGAGATCTTTGTCAAGTGCCATGGCACAAATATATTAGGCATAAAAATTTCACAAAACATAATACATGATTTTATTTAAGGAAAACCCACAGAGGGGCCTATGCATTAATTAAGCAAAAGGACCAGCAAAAGCCATAATGAGGCTACCATAACCGTCACTGATAACCCCACCCAACCCGGAGAGGGCCCAAAACTAGCACCATACACATTAAGTTTATAATAATTAAATGGGGGTTGGTTCAAAAAATAAGCCTAGGATTTTTAGGAAGATGATCCACCCCTAGCTTAATACCTAAAGAAGAAGCAATGAAAAAAATTTCTTAAAATTCTTGATAGAAAGTAATTTGATCAAGTAAAGAGCAGCAATCTTGTCTTTCACATTTTGAATAATCATATGGTGGTTCATACCAACACCATTAAAGATAGAATTATTTCTATCCAACCATAAATAATAGAAAAAAAGAGAAGGTATCTCTTTTCTGATATGGCATTTAGACTTGAGGAACCAACAATTAAGCAAGACATAAAAAGACATTTTATCTTTAAAGCAATTCAATTGAGACATATCATCAAAATAAATTCAAGTTTTAATAGCTAAAGGACTCGAAAGAAAAACATGATGCATGGTCTCTAGATGATAACAACATTGGCATTTGGATTGTAAAATAAAACCTCTTTTAATTAAGTTATCTTCCGTAGGGATTAACTTATGTATGATTCACTAAACAAAGATAGGCACCGTGGTAGGAATACTTTTATGCCAAAGCAAGGAAAAAATATTAGTAACCTCATTCTTAGATCTAATGGAATGCCAAGCATTCTTGAGTCTAAATGCATCATCTTTGGATAAATCACATAAAAGAACTTCATCAGCTTCAATATTAAGAGGAAGATTTAAAATTTGTTGAATAATAGAATCAGGAATAACATTAACAAGCTTGTCATAATTACAACAATTATCAGAAAAGAAGAAATTTACCTTAACCGCCACATTGGAATAAGAGTTAGTAAGGGAGTCAATAGATTCACCCCACCAACCAACGATTATGCTAATAGAAAATGACACCACCACAAAGCCCCCAAAAGTGAAAGGGCTCAACAACACATTTAATTTTGCACAATCTTTGCCACACCTTAGAGTCACCTTAGTTAAAACAACAAGTAGTTGGATGTTTACCCACACAATACTTAGCAAACATGAACTTAGCCCAAAAGTTTAATTTAGCATGAAAATTGTACAATAACTTGAAGGAGAAAACATAAGCCAAATCATTCATACTCTTAAAACCCAAAGCCCCTTCATCCAAGACACAACAACACTTGTCCCAAGAAGTCCAAATAATTTTGGAGTTGGTACAAGCCCCTTTCCAGAAGAATTTGTTAAAAAGTTTATCAATCTTGTTGCAAACCTCATGAGTAGGAAAAAGAGTTTGAAAAATATAAATTGGCAAAGAACATAGAACACTACAGATAAGAATAAGATAACACCCAAAGCTCAGAAAATTATAATCCCAAGAATAATTTATTATGCACATCAGTAATTAATTCATCAAAAATAAAGGTCTTCTTTTTACCTTTAAAAAGAGGCACCCAAGTGTATTTAATAGGCAATTTACCATGCACAACATAATTCTTGTTATGCATTACTTATTCTGACAATAGGGCTAAAAATTATAGATAACCTGATCAAGAATAACATCTTTGGTCATGCTAAATGTAATCTCTGCAATATTTTCAAGGCAAGCACTTTGCATCACTTCTTTGAGTGTAATTTTTCATTTAATTTATTTTTTGTTATCCTGCCACGGACTTTTGTTTATCTTAAGGGTGTGTTTGGTCCAAATGTTTCAATTCATTCATGATATGCTTCATATTACACCAGGTGCTAAAATCTTATATAACTTATACATCTGATGTTCTTTATACTGCATTTGACAAGAAAGAAACGCTAGTACGTTTGGGGAATCTATTAGCAACTCTTCCGGTACATGCTGTCAAATCCGGAAAGCTATTATTGCAACCAAATGGAATAAATTAAATGAGATTAATCATCTCATAATCTTAAGTTCTACTTTTGATTTTGTTGGGTTTACTGGATAATCCTTTAAACTATAAATTGATTAATTCATGTTCTTTGCCTGCAGGGTATTATTATAATTTATGTACTCATTTCCTTTGATTCAAACTGGTTGATATGCTGATTGGATGCTGTTCAAATTACATGCTAAAAGGATTCTCTTCATAACCTGGAACCTTTTTTTATTGTTGGTTCTCGGTGTTTATTTCAATTTTTTGAATGCTATTACACTCTGAACAACGTTACCTTGGATTTATGCTCCAAATCTCAAGTATTTTGACCTATGGATTCCTCAGTTTTAAGGAAACATTATACTCCGGAAAGACTAAAATATTTTGACCTATGAATTTTTAGCGCATAGTTCATTATAGATATGTATGGGTTGAGTTGTAATTTAGCTTTGATTTGTCACATAAAATTATATGTATAATTATGGAAATTAAATATGATGTTAAATTTTCGGAAAGAAAAAAATGCCAGCACATTAAAAATTCAAAAACAAACAGCTTCCCCGGAGACCCGCAAGTTGCCCAAAAGAGGAAAATGTAAAAGCCAGGCAGAAAGATTACGTCTTCAGGAAAAAAGTTCAAACGTAGAAAACCAAAATCCAAGTAGCTGAAAGAACATAAAGATAGCCACGCCCGTACAAGAAAATTAATAATAAATCAATGTAAGAGCTGAATACCAGCAAAATATAACAGCAAAAAAGATACTCCAAAAAAAAAAAAAAAAAACAAATAAAAATGGCAAATTAAAGCACTATACTTTTTTCTTAAGCGGGCTATAAAAGGAATAACATAAGAATTTCAAAATAATTGGATATCTCCAATTCGACTGTTGTAATTAGAGATTTACCACTTGGCCACATGTATGCTATAAATTCCAAGTACACAAAGCTACGTAATTCTTTTGGCCTGCTAATTATGAATTTCTACTATCAACTAAATTTTTTTGAATTTGAATCTTATGCATGTGATATATGTATTAATTTGCCTTAATATATCTAAATGTAAAAAAAAAGTACAAAGTTTAAAGACAAGTACCAAATTCAGTCAAATGACCAAATCAAATGAATCTATGAATTTAAAAAATATATATATTTTTCACTACGCGTGCAAACTTAATCTTAGATTTCACATCACAACCATATCATATCTGACAACACAAAGCAACGATAAATTATAATGAAATAATTGTAAGGACATATGGGCTTCAACAAAGTAATTATAATTTGCTCTATGTAAACACCAGTTGAAAATTAAGACCATTTTACGTGCATTAGCATTTATATTAATATGTAATTATATGGAAAATTTTAGGCCTTATTTTAGACAGTTTTCTTACTGCATTTCTTTTTCCAACAAGAATTATAATTTATATTTGATGATTACTATTTTGTTACTTAAAATAAAAATTATTCAATAAAGCTTCTTTTTACCAAGTCTTAAAAATTTATTTTTCTTATAACTGTTTTAAAAAATAATAAAAAAAAACCCTTAATGAAGCCATGATAATATATTTATTAACACAAATAAATTATATCTACACTATCTCATTAGTTTCCACAATGATTCTCGAGCGAGTCATTTTCAAAAGCTAGATTAGTATTTTTTTCTCTCCATGAGTGTATTAATATTACTTTAATATAAAATTTAAAGTAAAATGATTGTTAAATATAAAAATAATTTAAATTCATTTATATTATCCTGAACAATCACACGTACACCACCTCTTCTACAATTTACCATACTCTTTTATTTTAATGCAATTTCTACATTTCTTCAAACAAACAAAAAAAAAAAAAAAAAAAAAAAAAAAAAAACAACAAGTTCTACTAAAAATTATTAGATGAATATAAAAAAAGACCATCCTCAATGTTACTCATCCAATGGGGAACCACCCCTTTCATTGCCTATACAACATATGTTAGTTTTCTTTGGGGCATTCTTGTAAGCTACATCAAGAATTAATGAAAGTTCTCACAAAATAATTTTGTCCCAAACATCCATTACACTAGTATTCTCATGTGAAAGTCTAGAGAAGTAGTAATAAAACTTATTTTGTGAGAACTTTCATATGCTAGGAAAATAATTTTGTGAATAAAACTTATCAATACTAGTAATAAAATGCTAGGAAAATAATTTTGTCCCAAACATTAAAGAATATCTCTAACTCCTAGAAAGAAATAACTCTCCCAATCATGAAATTGAGTGACTTTGTTCTTTAAATAAGAAATCTAAGCCTTACACCAACTCAACCTATCCATACCCAAATTGACAGCAAATTCAGATATAATAAATAAAATTCAATTGAACCCCTTCATCCCTTCAAATATCTTTATATCACAAAGGAATAGCCTACTAAGTACCATACCATCTCAAGTTGGCAAAGTAATATATATAGTAAAAGAAAATAACGTAAAAGAAAAATGCAGTTAATCAAAATATCACTTATAAATAAATAAGGGACTATTTCTAAAATAAAAAAATGCAATAGGGTTTATAAAACATGTAAGGCATACTTATAACAACATCAAGAGCATCACATGCAACATAATGAGTTAAAATGTGTACAAGTTCCTTAATTAGAGCTAGTGCAATATAACTAACAGGCTTTTTTATCCTAAGGGTGGTCTTTATATTATAATTATTTGCTATAGAAGTAGAACCACTACCTAAACTGAAAGATTCCTCAGCAAATGTGTGATGTGGAACAATCCTCTATCTCCTTTTTTTTTTAGGGAAACCATCAAAGGGGCCTACGTGTTAATTCAGAAAAAAGTTACACATCCTTAAAGAGACCTCAAGCTCACTACTACTCAAACAAGCTACAAAAAGAAAGCAAAAAAATCTAAAAGCTCGGGTTCCCTGTTAAGAACAAGTACAAAATGCCCTAGGTATACTTGACGGTGCAAAAGAACAAGCACCCAAAAATAAGGAACAAACCAAAAAACATCAACCATCTCAATCTTTCCTACTAAGAAGAGCTCAATAGAAGCACCTACAAATAGGAAATTCTGTAAAAAATTCTAAAAACCAGGATAGTAGAGCAGTAATTAAAGTAAAAAGTAAATAATTCAACCCAACAGTTATCCAAATTATAAGCTCTAATAGAGGTGAAGCATCTACTACCAGTCCCCAAAATACTATCAACCAAACAGTAGGTGTACCACAACCTCCAAGCAAAAGAATAGAAAATTTAATCGGGCACATAACACAATAGTAAACAACTTTAATGGTACCCTAGGTCACAACAACCTAAGAGATTGAACTAAGCAAAGTGAAGTAATTAGGACCTTCATCCACTAACAGAAACCAACCATGGAACAACAATCAATAGGTAAAAATTCCCTTGAAAAATAAGTCAACAGAGAGGTACCAACAGGTGTCCCTCAATAATAGCTAAGCAAAATCCAACCAAGAACAACAACTAATCACAAGGCACAACCCACATACTAAAGGATTACTGCTGATTAAAAAAAACACCGCTAAACAATAATGCCACATCAATGACAAAAAGGGTTCGGGAAAAAAGACCTCAGGATAAATTGGATTCAGCAAAAATCACTAGGATAATCCCAATGCTGCTCCATTCAACCAACAAGCCAAAACTACCTCCCACAAGCAATAAGCTCTAGAAAACACCAGGATAAGATATAAAAAAGAGCAGCCACCCACACTCAGGAAGACGTGAATCAAAATAGAACACTAAAAATCACCACAGAAAGAGCAAAAGCCAACCTAAAAAAGCCCACATGGACTCTAAAAAATTAATAACCGCCCAAACAAAATCGCCCCAACAACACCAACAAAACTGGAAAGAAGCAACACCCCAGGCAACCCAGCAGACCACTAGACCACCACCAAGATACCCAGAACAAACACCAACCAGAATACCCAAGGCCCTAACATAAAGACCCATAAAACCCACACCAAATAGGATCTGGAAAAGCCAAATCCCAACACAATAGTAAGAGGAGTGAGAGTAACAACTGGGATACCTATCAAAGGAAAAGCAAGTACAATCATAGCTCAGCCCCAAAAACCCAAAAAAAATCCAGACCAGTAGCATCTCCATAGAAAAATAAATAGGATTCCCATGAAGAAAGGCCACAAGAAAAAAACAAAACTTAGGAAGAAGACTAACCAAGCCAAACCTCCAAAATAGAAGCAATAGATAAAGAAACCTCACAGAAAAAAAATAGAAAAAGGCCAAATTATCTCCTAACATAAGGTAAACAGATTTTATCCAAACTTAAAAGGCCTTTTAAAGGGAGAGGAAAATTAGCTTCCAAGAAATCAATAAAGTATTCAATCTCAGAACCAAAATGGGCCAACCAATTGGCACAAGCATTTCCTTCCCTAAACACTTGAGAAAAGGAAACAATGATAAAAATTATCAACTTTTTAATATCCTTAACAAGATAAAAACCCTTAGAATTGCAAAATGAGTCAGAGGTATCAATAATGTAATGAATATTATGAATAGACTCAAACTCAATCCCAATAATAGTAATATCAAGAGACATACAAAATCTCAACCCATAAAGAATAGCATTAAGGAGGGCCAGTTGGAAGTTACCACTATGCAAAGGACCCGCAAAAGTAAGAGTGACATTACCTTGGTAATATTGTATGATACCACCACACCCCATGTTGTTCTCATTATAAAGAACACCAATATTTAGCTTATAATAACCCAAAGGTGGTTTAATATAAGAAATATAATGAGGCTCAGAGATAGGCAAAACCACACCCAACTTAATGCCTAAATCAAGAGAAACATCATAATAATTCTAAAAATTTTTAATAGAAAGAAAATTAATAGAAAAAAGGCTCAGCAGTTTGTCTTTTACATTATTGATATTCCTCTAAGAGTTTTTTCTAATGCCATTAAAAAGAGAATTATTCCTCTCCATCCATAGAAACCACAAAATAAGAGAAGAGATATCATTTTTAATATGACCTTTAGAATTAATATAGCAAGAATTAAGTAGAGCATTAATAGATAAAATTGCATTAAAATAATTTAATTTAAAAATATCGTAAAAATAACACCAATTCTTGACAAATAAAAGACTTGAGACAAAATAATGATGCATATTCTCCACAGGATAACAACAATGACACTTAGACGGAAGGATAAAACCTTTTTTTTTATCAAATTACCATCCCTAGGAATAAATCTATGTAAAATTATCTAAATAAAAGTAGCAACCGTAGGGGGAATGCTTTTATTCAAAATCATAGAGAAAATAGTAGTAACATCATTCTTAGCGCTAAACACATTCCAAGCATCTTTTAATCTAAAAACCCCATCATTAGCTCACTTACATAATGAAAGGTTATTCGACTCCAAGTTCAAGGGGAGATTAGAAATTTTTTGAATAATAAAGTCAAGAATCACATTAGCAAGTTTATGATAATCTCAACTATCATCATTAATGAAAAAATTAACCTTAATTGCAGCAGTAGAAGAGGAATTAATAATGGAGTCAATTGATATATTACCTAACCATTGATCCTGCCAAAAGAAGATGTTTCCACCCCCTGTTAACCTTGCAAAACCTTTGCCAAACTTTAGAATCACCAATATTAAAAGAACAAATAGTAGGATGCTTCCCCACACAATATTTAGAATACATAAATTTAGCCCACAAACTCATTTTAACATTAAAAATAAACCAAAACTTGAAGGAAAAAGCATGAGCCTAATCAGACATGCTTTTACACCCCAGGCCACCCTCCTTCAAAACCCCACAACACTTGTCTAAAGAAGACAAAGCAATTTTAGAGTTGCTATTAATAACTTTCCGAAAAAAAAATTATTAAGGATTTTATCAGTTCTATAACACACCATTTTAGTGGGAAATTGAGTTTGGATAGATTAGATAGGGAGAGATCAAAGAAAAAAAAAATGAGAGTAAGCCTACCCCCAAAACTCAAGAAATTAAAATCCCAAGACCAAAGTTTATTCTGCACTGCAGTAATTAAATCCTCAAACAAAAAAAATTTCTTTCTACTTTTAAAAAGAGGGATACCAAGATATTTAATAGGTAACTGGCCATGCACAAAACCAGTGTGATCTTTAATAGTTGAAATACGAGCATTAGACTCCTTATTTGAAACAATGAAGCAACATGTTTGATCGCTAAAAGAGAGACCACTAATAGTTTCAAAGTTCTGAAAGAAATCCAGTAGCTTATTGATTCTATTACAAAGAAGCATTTGTAAAAATGATAAAATCATAAGTAAAACATAAGTGAGATATGGGGAAGCCCCCCAAAGTCCTAAAGTAAAAGCTGGGATGATTTTCAAAAAGGTTAGCAAGGCTTCTAGAAAGATAATCAGCTGCAATAATGAAAAGTGTCTAAGACATAGGATCTCCCTATCTTAAACTGTGAGAGGATTTAAAAAAAATTATAACTCTTGCCATTAAGGTTAGTGAAAATTAAGTTAAAACCAAATAACTGCAAATTGTTATAAAGAAATTGTCAATTAATATTATCATAAGCTTTAGAGATATAAAGCTTCAGGATCATATTATCACCCCTCACCTTGGCATCCAAATCATGGTAGAATGTTTGATCAAACAAAATGTTATCAGAGATAACACGACCTTTAACAAAGCCAATTTAAAAAGGAAATATAATTTTGAGAAGAACAATAGTTAAATGATTCATAAAAATTTTAGAAACCATCATACTAAAAAAGGTGCAAAGACTAATAGGTCTAAAGTCATTCCAACTGCTAAAATCATTATTCTTAGGGATAAGAACAATAGAAGTGGAAGAAAAAAATTTAGGCATAGCATGACCAGTAAAAAATTCCATGACCATAGCATAGAGATCATTATTAATAATAGACTAAGCTATTTGAAAAAAATTAGTAGTAAAATCATCCAGACTAGCACCAGAGTCACCATTCATATCTAAAACAATATCTTTTAATTCATCTAAAGGAGGTTTATAAAGAAAATCATTATCCTGATGCGAGATGAGGTTGGGAATAATATCAAGGTTTTCAATAACACTAGGGTAAAGTCCTTATTAAGCCGGTTTTGAAAGTGTTGAACAGCCAACAAAGTAATTTCCTAACATTCTCAGAAACAGAACCATCCTCACATTTGATTTTGTTAATGAATTTCATAGCACATTACCTTTTAGCCAAAGCTTGGAAGTACTTTATGTTGTTATCACCATCCACTAGATGCTTTGCAGTAGATTTTGTATCCAAAAAGTTTTCTCTTTGGCTTGTAATTTAAAGAGACAATCCTTAGCATCTCTAAGTAAAGCAATGTTAGCATCAGAAGGAGAAACTTGGCAATTAAGCTCAACATTGTTAACGACATCTTCTGCACTTAAGATATTAATAAAAATATTTTTAAAAACATTATGATTCCACCAATTTAAAAGTTGTTTTAGTATTTTCAATTTAAAACAAAGTCTTTTCATGCCATTGACAGAGTTATCAAGATGCAAAGGGCCCCCCCAATTATCTTGAACAACATTCAAAAAAGAGTCATGCTATAACCACATATTTTGAATCTAAATTGAGTAAAAGAGTTCACATGTCTAGTCTTAAGAGAAAGTAATAATTAAAGGATAATGATAAAAAAGCATACAACTAACATGCTCAACATAAATATAGCTAAAGGAGTTAAGCTAATTATCATTAAATAAAACACGATCCAGCCATTGCAATAATTGACCTTGATTCCAAATAAATTTGTTACAAGAAAAGCCAATGTCAATGAGATTACAATCCATAATCATATTATTAAAATCTTTCATATCATGAAAAATAGGAGTGGATCCCACCATATGCTCTGAAGGATTAGAAATGGTGTTAAAGTCATCACCCATCAATTAAGGCAAATGACAAATGCTATAAAAATTGGATAATTGACCCCAAAGAAATTTGTTAGTTCCATGAGTGGAAGCAACATAAACAAAAGATGCACAACAATTTGAATTTAAAACTTCAATATTACAATGCAATGCTTGAGTAAAGTTTCCAAGAATATCAATACAAACTGGATCTTTCCAGAATAACCAGATTTTATTAGCAGAATTTGTAGTGACATACTTGAATCCTAAAAATTTATCAGTACTACGTTAATTAGAAACATAAACAAGAGGATCAAGTAAAACAAGAATAGAAATATCATGGATATGAAAAAAATTATTCACTCGCAAGCAAGAAGAAGAATACCCAATACCCCTATCATTCCAAATAATAGACGTAAACATAAAAACAATTCTAACAACTGGTTAGTGAATGGGTGTTTCTATTCGATAGTAAAACAAGATTCTTAATCTTTTTACCATGCTTATTTTGACATTTAATAAAACTAGTATCATTATCATCTTTAGCAAAGCATTTGCCAGAGAATTCCAACTCCTCAGTGTCAGTAAAAGCATCACTATGGTAATAAGAAGTAGTGGGAGACATACAATTAGTTTTCAAACCCTTTTCCTTTATCTTTTGAGGAAGTTGACCTTCTTCCAACACATCTCCATTAGCTAACATTGCTATTCAAACCAAGTTCCACATTCTCTTTCATAACCAAAGCCATCTCTCTAACTCTCAAGTTATTGTCCAGCCCCACAAGCTCACTGATATTCCTTTCATTTCAAGAAGTCATTCCCTGATCATGAAAATATATAGAGAGGCATTAATATTAGAAGATTTATCTGTATTCAACATATAATTATAATCAAGGTTGTACGTAGAGGTACTGGCCTGATTCGTTTGTAACGATTTACCAAAAATAAAAGCAAGCCCAAATAAAATTTGTGAATTAAAGAAATGAAGTCTCAATTTGGGGAAGGAAATCCACACTAATGCAATAGGGGATTCTTCCTTCACATCAAAGCTCAATGTCCATTTGAGGAGGCGCATTTGACAAGTTTTAATATAGTATGACCTTCTTTAAAAGATATGGTTATAGTTAAGGTCGTACATTAATTAGATCGCAATGTGACGTAGATTCATCAATCCCACATGGAAGGAACCTGAGAGTTTCAAGCTAACAAAGAATTTTTGGATAACATCTAGATTAGGCCTATGAAGTATAAATTTACCAATGAGAGTAAGCACAAAGGGAACAACCAACTGAGAGAACATCGCCTCATTAAACATTAAAGCTCTGTATCCCTTAAAGGAGGTATGCACAAACTGGAGTTTATGCATGGAGGTAGAAGAACCAGATAAAACGTCCTTGAAAGAATGAGAGTGGCCATCAGGGATCAATGAGATTAGGGGGCTAGATGACGTTGGAGTCATCATCTCTCGAAGCCAAAAAAATATAGAAAAAATCTCAAACAAAATCCACGATAAAGACAAAGAAGAAAGAAGATTAAAAAAAGAGATCAAAAACTTTAAAAAAGATTGCCAGGAAATCAAAACCAGAGCTCCCACGAGGAAGTCCTAAATCACCTAGGAATCGCCAAGGGGGAGTAGAGTGTAGCGGTCAAATTAAGTTCATAATCACAATCAGGTCCTACATGGTAACCCTTAGCTTTCCCATATTCATTCTACCCATTTAAAAACACTTTCTGGTCATCCTGCAACATTGACCAAAGTAGCACCTACCATAACAATGGCACAAAGGTCCATCATATTTAGAACAAGAACTAGCTATGCTTCCACTACCAGTGATTAACATACATAGTTCACCGCTTAGGCTATCTTGAAACCCTCTCAAAACACTATAACAATTCTCCTCAAGAGTGCTAATAAACTTTTGGTCATATCTAGCCAAATACAATAAACTTGATCTTATACTAATTAATGGTCCTTCTCCTTTGGATAAGCCTCTGAAACATATCCTATATTTACTGTCTTGCTTAAGGAGGTATAAACTAAAATCAAAATACATTATTAAACACTTCCTAACTAATATGGGAGCATATCCACCCATGGAAATTTTCTTATTATTGGACCATTGATCGGCACTCAGGCTCCCATCTAATAGAAAAGTGGATAATGATGCCTATCTCTCACAAAGACAATGTATCCTATCAAATGTCTTCTCCTTCCACATCAACCAATCCTCTACTTTTATTGGCTCAATAACACCCTCAACTCTTGGAGGCTTTAACCTCAAAACTATAAATGTTTATCAATAATGTTAGGTTTAATAGAAGAAATCTTGCTCTATCCATCAGCTTGGCTACCAGATTGGCAAATTATGAAATAGAATTAAAACTAAAATAAGGAGTGGTTCTCTAAACTAGTGTTATCTTATTAGTACTCTATCCATCGGCCATATCAGGTTCAAATAGATTCAACAAATACCATAAAAGATAGAAAGTTTAACAAACGTGCACATGAGAACATTCTAGAATTAATACCTAAATAATACTGATAATAATGACACTCAACTAAAAATCATCTCTTATAGATCTATATTACAATTGATTGTCTAAAACCATTACTTTGATACAAAAAGGGATAGTTACAAACCAACCTGATATGATGAATAGATAAGACATGTACTATCATGTTAACTTGTAATAGACTAAACCAAAGTCAAAGTTTTGTTAAACTTTTTAAATTTTATTTGTTTAAATAACTTTAAGAAATAAAAGGCATATCATAGAGTTGCTAATAACTTTTGTTATATAGAAAATAAGCCATCAACCAAATTTCTCTTCATTCTCATGAAAATGTATATGCAATAATTACAACTACTGCTTATGATGTAAAGATAACTGCCATAACAAAGTTAAAAGATCTAAATGTATATTCTATTGACAATATCCTTATTTCATTAATTACTTACGAGCAATAAGTGAATCAAATAAATATTTATGTAGGTGAAAACCATAAAGAGAATTATATTCTTAGAAAGTGGATGATTTGAAGAGTGATCAATCAGTGCCTGAGGATGAAGATGATATTGCACTCATGACTAGGCAATTCAAAAGTTTCCTTAGAAGAAAATAATAGAGACATAAGTATTAAAATAAAGTTATGTTCAATAATAATGCAAAAGTTTTAAATGAAGTCATTTGTTATGAATACGGGAAGTCTGGAAATATAAAAATAAATTTCTCAATTCTTAAAGCTATAGTTAGCAAGGATAAAGTTGAGGAGAAAACTAATGTTATGAAGGGCAAAAGAAAAATGCAAAGAGCTTTATGGGCTGACTTAGCTTCAGACTCCTCAGAAATAGAAGAAGAAGAGGAAGTCACAAACATATGTTTAATGGCAGACAAACTTGATCATTCAGATTAAGAGGAGATATGTGACTTATCCTATAATGAATTATTAAACTTTCTGTGAAAATTCATAATTCATATAGGAAGCTTAAAAAATTGTATGAATATCTTAATCTCGAGCAATTGAATTTGCAAAAAGAATATGAAACTCTTAGGGAAGTCTATACATCTATAGATAACAACCATATGGCATTGTTGGATGAATTTGATGATTTGAATAAAAAAACATGATTTATTGAGAACATCCTATACTGATATTGAAAATGACTTTAAGGTGTTTATAACTAAAGTGAATCAAATAGAACATGAGTTAAAAGTTAATAATGTAGTTTTAAAAGTTTAATCTCATATTTTAAAGAAAAATTGAAAGCTTTTCAGAAAAATAAGGCACCCCCTACACTTGAACAATTTTACAATCCTGATCAGAATCATATAGTTTCAAAACTTGGGAAAAGACCTTATAACTCACATAGATTTATAAATGCTTTTTGTGTGGAATGATAGGACATATTTCTCACTCTTACACAATTCATAGTAGAACTTATCTAGTGTGGATGCCTAAGATGCATAATTCACAGCATATCAAAAATGCATCTAGATTTTTATTATCAAGAGGTAAACCTAAATTAATTTGGGTTCCCAAGTCTAAAATTTGCTAATTTTTTAAAAATACTCTCATACATGTTAGAATAGTTGCTCTTTGAATGCCTTTACATTTTTTGCAACTTGAATAGTTTTGATGATTTCAAACATTATTGTTCAAATGTGTAATTATCTCCTAACAATTTTAGAAGATTTGTATCTGCTCTAGTGTGTACTAACATTTCAGAAAATCAGACTCCAGACTAGGATAACTTCAAATCAAATTCAACATGAGATACTTTGTTAATTTGAAGTTTACATTTTATCTTTGAATTAATTTTGAAAGGGAGTGATTGTAATTGAGTGAATAAAAAACATACACACACATATAAGGAGATCATAAAATTTTATACTGATCGTACTAGACGATATCCTATCGTACGGGACGATCAGACAGTTATCTCCTATAAGGCACATGGAACGAATAGGAACTTGCTCTAAAAATGTTTTCTAAGTACTTTTCGTCCAGGACGAAATTAATTATCGTACCAGACAATTGGTTCTCTGTAAAATTTTCATCCAAATGAATTTTATTATCGTACGTGGCGACTGGTCCTCTGGAAAATTTTCGTCCAAATGAAATTAAATATCGTACCGGACGATCAGGTCTCTGGAAAATTTTCGTCCAGACGAAAATAAATTATCGTCCGTGGCGATTGGTCCTATGAAATATTTTCGTCCAAACGAAGTAAAAAATCGTCCAGGATGATCAGGTCTCTGGAGAATTTTCGTCCAGACGAACATATTTTTGTCCAAACGATTAACCGACTTAGAACAGTTTTCAGCAGATTCTAGAACCGACCTTGTAATAACCGTTTGTACTGGATGAACCTAGTTCGTACAGGATGATCATCTGTACTTAGACATTTCGTACACATATTCAAATAGGGTCGTTTCAGATCATTTAAGTAAAATCATCCAGGACGATCTATGATCGTACAGGATGATCCACTGCGTACAGAATTGAAAACTTGAAGTTTTTGGGCGGTTTTTCTTGTCTTTTATATAAATAGTCCAAATTAGACTGCCACCCAATCTTTTTCTCATTTGATCTTCATGCCTCTTGAGAGAATAGACAAGGAGAGAGTGGAAGAGAACATTCAAGGGAGGATTCTTACCACTGGAGCGAGAAGCTTCACTTGGATTTCAAAGGTAAGAGTCTCTACTTGTGAATTTGGATTACTTCACTCTTTTTCTTCTTCCTTCTAGATTCTTGTGAGAAGATCAGTCAAGGAGATCCGGTTCTCTGCCGACACTTGGAGAGTGTGAACAGCCGAAAGGTTCTCTGCCTACACTTGGAGAGTGTGAACAGCCAAAGGGTTCTCTGCCCACACTAGGAGAGTGTAAAAGGACGACGATTCTCTGCCAGCACTGTGTATTGTGTAAAAGGATGACGGTTCTCTGCCAGCACTATGGATTATGTAAAAGGACAACGGTTCTCTGCCGCACCGGGGAGTGGTGAAAAGAGTGTGTTGTAAAGGCTTCTCCGCCTTGCTGTGGGTGCTAAAGGAGAGTCACTATTGGTTTTAGTGCAATACTCAGAGGGTGCCTCTGAGAAGTGGATGTAGGTCTGGTTATAGACCGAACCACTATAAATCTGGTGTCATTTACTTTATTATTTTTATGTTTCCGCACTTTAAATTTCAGTTTTAACAACTCTGTGGTTGAAAAATATTTTTCTACAAACTTTAAAAGAAATTTTTATTTCGGTTCAACTTAATCTTCAAAGAGGGTTTAAAATTTTTTAAACAACCAATTCACCCCCCTCTTGGTAGCCGTGGGACATTTACTTAGGCTTAACAACCTAATTACTGGACTCAACAAGTGGTATCAGAGCATAGTTTCAAAATCATAAGTTTCAACTACTTTTTGATTAACGTAGATGGCTACTTTTGGAAACTGAAACACACCTGAGGGTTACTCTATCACTAGACCTCCACTGTTTGACAATATTCCTTTTGATTTTTGGAAAACACGCATGTCTACTTTCTTACAGTCACTTGATTATCGCATGTGGATGCTAGTCCAGGAAGGTTACTCAAAACCAACTAGATTAGTTGATGGAGTTAGGATAGAAACACCCTATGCAGATTGGATTATTGAAGAACATGACTTAGCACAATTAAATGTGAAATGTTTAAATAGTTTCTTTTGTGCTTTAAAATCTGAAGACTACATGCGAGTTTCCACTTGTAAAAGCGGAAAGGACATATGGGATAGACTTTGTATAACTTATGAAGGGACAAATGAGGTTAAGTAATCAAGACTCAATATCTTGTTACATGACTATGAATTATTTTGCATGAAACCTAATGAATCTATTTCAGACATGTACATAAGATTTACTCAAATTGTCACCTCTTTGCATGCACTTGGTAGGGAATTAACTAATGCTGAAATGGTCAATAAGATTCTTCGTTGTTTACCTACTGCATATGATGCTAAAATTACTGCAATTACAGAGTCTAAAGATCTAAATATTTATTCCATTGACAATCTTCTTGGTTCACTCATTGCTTATGAGCAAGGAGTAAGTCAAAGAAAGATTGATGCAGGTGAACCTAGAAAGGACAAGAATATTGCACTAAATGTGGAAGAGTCAGAAAGTGAACAATCACAATCTAAGGATGAAGACGATATTGCATTGATGACTAGACAATTTTGAAGCTTTTTAAAGAGGAAGCAGAAGAGACGCCAGCAATGGAATAGAGGTAAGTATAACAGAAATGACAAGGTTTCTAATGAAGTGATTTGTTATGAATGCAGGAAACCAGGTGTTGGTGGAATTTTAAAAAAAACATGTTTTGAAAAATATTAGTTTTCTTTGTGAATTTTAAGATTAAGGTTGAGTTCTAATTCTAAGGTCGAATCAACTCGTTAGAAAAAGTATATCACCCCGAAGGACGAAAATAAACTTTCATAACGGTGTTCAGACTTAAAATTATGTAAACTCATCTTGAATACTATGATTGGGTTCTAAGGAGAACTTTATATAGCCCCGAGGGAACAAAGTACAGTTCAACTAAATACCCAATTACAATATTCAAGAAACATGATCGTCGCGTTTGAAAGTTCGATGGGGATGTTAAGCCCTATGAACTTAGTCCCAAACTAACCAAGAGGGGGGGGTGAATTGGTATTTTAAAAACTTCTCAAAGAAATAAAGTCACATAAACCAAATCACACCACGAAAATAATGCGGAATTTAAACGTGCGGAAGCAAAAAAGAAACACAGAGATTTATAGTGGTTCGGTCGACTCGACCTACGTCCACTCCTTGGAGGCACCCTCCAAGTATTGCACTACACAAAAAGTGACTCTCCTTTAGCCCCCACGGCTAGGTGGAGAAACCCTCACAAGAACCTCCTTTTTGCCACCCCGGCAAGGCAGAGAACCTATCTCCTTTTGCTTCCTCCTGAAGCTGGCAGAGAACCAGAACCAAAAGCAACACTCCTTACCTCTACCGACCCTTCCACGGACGAGAAACTCTAGACGAAGACGACGCAGAGAGATCCTTGAAGCAACCCTTGTGAAACTCCTCACAAGCTCCCCCTCACAAGATCCTCTCTCTCTCTCTTCTCTCTCTCTTTCTCTCCTCAAGGTCTTCTTAGGTCAAGGCAGCAGCCAAAAGGTCCTTGAAAAACGTTGAACAAGAGCTCTTTAAATAGAAGAGCTTCAAAAGAGCTCATTAATTGCAAGTTGCCGACTTTATCGTCCAGGCCGATATGGACATCGGCCTGGCCGATCAGTACAAATCAATGAAGATCGGCCAGAGCATAGCCCTGGATGCAAGATTGGACGATTGAAAATTAGCTTGATCGTCCCGGCCGATTTCACGATCGTCCTGGCCGATCAGTTCAAATCAGACGAAAATCGTCCTGACAATAGCCCTGAATATGGGCTGGCCGATATTGATCGTCCTGAAGTAACTTAAGGTTTTTGACTAGATCGTCCGGGCCGATCCTTGGATCGTCCAGGACGATATGATCGTATCAATCATCCTTAATTACTTCCTTGATTTCCTGAACAATTATGGCATAATTTGTTAATATCGTCCAGGCCGATCCGATGATCGTCCTGGCCGATAATTTAAAGATATGCTATACCATACTTGTCTATGGCGGCTACTTCTTTCTGTTTTAAGCGTATCGTCCTGGCCGATACACGTATCATCCAGGACGATCTGTTAACGTCGGCTGCCTTAATTAAGAATCCTTAATTAGACTTTCTGTTTTAAGCTGATCGTCCAGGCCGATCAAAGAAATCGTCCTGGCCGATATAAGTAAAAATAGAATTTCTAATTCTCTCAAGTGTGTGTGTGAAGGGTTACAAAGCATCAGTCTTTTTGACTATTACAAGAGGACTCAAAAGGTAAAAAACAAAAGTACAGACTGACTCAACCCTAAACCTACGCATTCCTGAACTTGGCTCCTTTTTGATTGGCCAATCGTCGATTCCTGAAAAGTTAGAAGCAACAAGTTGTCCAAGAAAAGCAGTGTTTGTCAATCATCAAAACATAAGACATGAAAAATAGATTTGCAACAATCTCCCCCTTTTTGATGATGACAAAACACAAGTAGGAAAATTAAAATTCATTAGAAAAACAAAGTTACAACGTCAACTTTTTCTTACCACATCCTATCCTACTCCCCCTTTTTGTCATCACAAAAAGAGAGTCCAAAAAACAGTAAAAAAGAACAACAAACATCACGAAAGACTACTACAAAAAGACAAGAAACAATAAAGCACAAACTAAAAGAACGAGGGATCCTGATCATTAGATGGAGGAGGTGGAGGTGGCTGCTGAAAGTAACTGGCAAGGGTAGTAAACTGAGCATTGAACCAGGCGATGTCCTGGTCATGCTGCTGCTGCTAGTGAGTGAGAAAACTGTCAAAATGAGCTAAATCCTCGGCGCGGTGATGTTCGTAGCGGGCGATGTCCTCAGAGTGTTGCTGCTCTTGGGTAGCAACATATGCATCAAATCTGGTCTCCCAACGATCAAATCTCGCAATCAACTGATCTACCGGTGAATGTTGGTGGAGAGGGACAGGGTCAAGAAAGGGAGCTGGAGCGGGAGCCTCCTCCTCTCTAGCCTCCCGTGGTTCATCCGGGTGGAGACGAGTACTGTGAAGGGTGCTGAAGGAATTGTTTGAGTAGAAGAGAGTTGGGAAATCTGGTGGATTGGGATATTGAATTTGGTATTTGGTTTCAAGAACATAGGCTATGATATGTCCTAAGGCTAGATTTGTCTTTCTTCTGTGGCCTGGATCTCGAATTGTTGTTAGGTGATCAATGTAACGAAAAAATAGATCTGCAGTGTTAAATTCCCTATGTGCCATGATGTAGAAGGTAGTGAGGGAAAGTAGAGGGGTAATGTGGATACGGTCACCGGCTTTTGGAATGACAGAGGTGCGAAGGACATGTTGGATTGTCCTAGCATCTCTGACTAAAGAGCTAGTCTCTCCAATATGGTAACGGACATTGGTCTGGCGAAGAAAGTGGTTTGCCGTGGACCAGTCAAAATCAGGGTCAGGGGCAATAAGGTGCAGCTTATCTCCGGTGGTGGATAGCTGTAAAAGTTCAACACAGTCCTGATATATGATTTCAACAGGGCGTCGATTCACATAGGAGGACAGGGCTGTGAAGGTAGAGTTTATGCGGAGGTTTGCAAAGAATTCTAACAGGAACTCAGAATTGAACGGAAAAACAAGGGACAGAATGAAACAAAGGGAAGTGTGTGCGAAGAGATCCATTACCGGGTAGGAAATGTGGGTCGGATTGATAATTCTGGAGACAGTAATTCCACATTCCTTATAGCGATGATAAGCAGCTTCATCTTCTGCTTCCCGGAAATGAGGGTCAACTCTTGCCCTCGAGGAACTTCCAGAGGTCTGACGGACGCGCTTCCCACCAGCCATATGAGAGAACTTTAAGCAGAAAAACAAAGGAGAAAGGATGAGGTGTGAGAAAACATGGCTGGATCGGCCTGAATTTAAAGAATCGTCCATATCGTCCTGGCCGATCGCAGAATCGTCCAGGCCGATATGTGTCAATAATTACGTACAGGCCGATTGGTCAAAAAGGCGGTCCAATCGTCCGGGCCGATCATATATCGGCCAGGCCGATTAGACACAGGTTATCGGCCCGAGGAGTCAGTCCGGACGACCGTTGAAAAAGCAGATCGTCCGGGCCGATTAGGTGGATCGTCCAGGACGATGCACAATAATTGATCGTATCGGCCAAAGTTAAAACGTTTTAAATGCTTGCCACGTGTATCGTCCAGGACGAACAGTGGATCGGCCCGGCCGATGGTCCAATAATGGATCGTCCGGGGCCGAATTTAAAGATAAAAACGTACTGACACGTGGATCGTCCGGGACGGTCCAGTGTATCGGCCAGGACGATGCACATAGAATGCATCGGCCAGAAAATTGTACTATCGGCCAGGACTATCATCATGAGTTTTGATCAAATCGTCCAGGACGATAATGTATCGTCTAGGACGATGATTTTCATTAAGCACAGAAAAAGGTCAGCAGATGGATTTTGGAAAGAATTTGTCCTATCGGCCAGGACGATAGAAATATCGGCCAGGCCGATGTGACTTGAAATTGAAATCAAGAAAGGAATGGTGATGATCAAGACCCTCAAAAATAAAACAAAAGAAAAGACAGTCAAAGACACGAAAAAATAAAACAAGCACCAAATATTTTTGGATTTTAATTTTTCTATTTTTTTTTTGTTTTATGAAGGCATCATATGAGAATTCTTTTCTTGAATTTAAATTTTTGAAGTTTTTAGGAGATCAAGAGGTTTAACAAAATCCAATTAGAGGAAGGTAGAAAAACTGATTTCATTAACCCTAGATCGGACATTCTTCAGGGTACAAAAAATTTCTTAAAAATAACAGAGTCCTAACATGGAATAACACAAGAGGATTTAAGAGATCAATCAAGACTTGTTAACAACTAAAATATCTTATAAATAATAAACCAAAATAGTTTTTCTCAATCATGGAATTTGAAATCAAATTTTTGAACGTATCACATAATCAATGAGTTTTCTAAGTTCTAAGAGTTTTACCAAAGAGATCATAGCTTGCAATTAGTGGGCTAATTTTATGCCTCTTTTCACTTTTATTGGCTCTTTGAGCATCTTTTTATTTTTCATACACTTTTGTGTATATAGTTTTCTTTTCAATTTGGCTTCATTGGCCTCTTTCCTTTTTAACTCTTGCAAGCTAATAATTCTTTAATATACCCTTAAAGAAAAAACTTAGTTGTGAGTATATCCTCCAAATATTAGAGAATAGGAGCTCTCTCTCTAACATAGGGAAGAACAATCCACAACACAAAATCAAAATCACGTGATGACTGCAATGGTAAGATTTCAAAAGCTTGAATGATATTAAAGAATTTTGACTATTATGCATAATATGATTTAATGTAGCAAGATTATAAAGATATCTTAAAAAGCCATTGGTTACACTGAGTTTAGACTTTTTGTTTTATAAAAGAAAAATCATGCCACTAAACAAAGTCAGAAGAGGGAAAAACATCACCAGTTTTACTCTCTTTAACCAATTTAGAAAAGCTAAACCCTATCAAAAAAAAAACTCCAATATTTAAAAGCTTGAGAAGTTTCATCATATGGAATGCCAAAAAATAAAGTCCAAAGTGAACAAAGCAAAAGCAAAAAATAAGCAAACTAAAGACAACACAGAGTGAACACAAAAACTAAAACATAAAAGTCACGCAAAAACTAAAGATATCAAGTAAGTGATAAAACAACGGATTTTAGCAATTGAGCTGTAAGCCTCCTTATGTTTAGTTATCCTATGCTCCCACGAGGTCTTTGGTGAGAGCACTCCTGCAAGACTCAACAACAGTTAGTTTTTAGGAACCCAAACAGATTTGGGCTCCTTCTCAGAAAATGTAGAGTGCAATCCAGATGTGGTATGTATTGAATTATGCATCTTAGGTCTCCATACCCAATGTGTACTGCGGTGAACTGTGCAAGTGTGTGAGATGTGTCCTAACATGCCACATGAAAAACATTGAATTCCAGGAAAAGGTTTTCTTAATTGGTTTGGGTAAAAATGCCTGTTCCTAGGTTTTGGCCTTTGATTAAAAGTTGGTGTCATCCTAGCTTTCTTACATGTATCCAAATCATTTTGAATTCTCAAGTTTGTTCTTTTTAATGCATCATTCTTAATCCTCAAATTTTTCTCAATCTCTTTAGATTTCTTAAGATCATCATTAAGTGAGGTGTGTGAAGCTTTTAATGCATTACTTTTATCAATTAATTCTAAATGTTTCTTGTTTAATTCATCAAATTCATCAAGTAGAGCCATGTGATTTGAATCAATCGTTGCATGATCTTTGAGAAAAACTTCATGCTCTTTTTATAGATTTGAATGTTCTAATTTTAGGCTAGCATGAGTTTTCTTTAATTTCCTATATGATGCATGGATTTTTTCGCAAATTTCAAATAATTCATCATAGGTTGGTCTACATACCTCTTCCTCATCACTTTGATTTTCTCCCATGAAACACAAGTTTGTAGTCTCTTCCTCTGGTTCAGTCTCAGAGGAATCAGTACCAGATTCTGCCCAGAAGCCTCTTTGGATTTTCTTATTCTCCTTCCTAGACTTAGCTTTTTCCTCACCTTTTTCCTTTTCTTTGCTTGAATGATCTTGAAGTGTAGGACAATCGGCTCTTACATGTCCCGGTTTCCTGCATTCAAAACAAACAACATCAGAAGATCCTTTAGTATATTTATGATCATTACCTTTTCTCCAACTTTGATGATGCTTTTGTTTCTTCCTTAGAAAGCTTTTGAATTGCCTTGTGATGAAGGCAACTCCATCGCTTTCAGACCCGGAAGATTCAGAATCCGATTTGTGTGCCTTCAATGCAATGGTTTTCTCCTTTTTCTTCTCACCTGCATCAAGATTTCTTTGATTCACCCCTTGCTCGTAAGCAATGAGTGAGCCAAGCAAGTTATCAATAGAATAGGTGTTTAAATCTTTAGATTCAGTGATTGCAGTAATTTTTGCATCATAAGAAGAGAGCAAGCATCTCAAAATCTTGTTAACTTTTTCATAGTTTGAAAGTTCTTTTCCTAGTGCATGCAATGAAGTAGCAATCTGAGTAAACCTAGTGTACATGTCAGAAATCGATTCATGAGGTTTCATACGAAAAAGTTCGTAATCATGCAAGAGAATGTTTAAACGTGATTGTTTAACTTCATTAGTGCCTTCATAAGTAATGCACAATTTATCCCAAATTTCTTTACCAGTTTTGCAAGTTGAAACACGCATGTAGTCCTCAGATTTTAGAGCACAGAAAAAGCAATTCAAACATTTTGCATTCAATTGAGCTAAATCTCGTTCATCAAAAGTCCATTCGGTAAAAGCAACTTCCGTTTTAAAACCGTTAATTTCACGAGAAGGTGGAGAATAACCTTCTTGAATAAGCATCCACATGCGATAATCAGTAGATTGTAGAAAAGTTGACATGCGAGTTTTCCAAAAATCAAAAGGTAGGTTATCGAACAGAGGAGGTCGGGTAATAGAGTACCCTTCCGTAGTGTTGCGATTCCCAAAGTTAGACATGGATCAAATTCAAAAAGTTTTTAAACTTTAATTTTCGAATCAGGCTCTGATACCACTTGAAAGTTCGATGGGGATGTTAAGCCCTATGAACTTAGTCCCAAACTAACCAAGAGGGGGGGTGAATTGGTATTTTAAAAACTTCTCAAAGAAATAAAGTTACATAAACCAAATCACACCACGAAAATAATGCGGAATTTAAACGTGCGGAAGCAAAAAAGAAACACAGAGATTTATAGTGGTTCGGTCGACTCGACCTACGTCCACTCCTTGGAGGCACCCTCCAAGTATTGCACTACACAAAAAGTGACTCTCCTTTAGCCCCCACGGCTAGGTGGAGAAACCCTCACAAGAACCTCCTTTTTGCCACCCCGGCAAGGCAGAGAACTTATCTCCTTTTGCTTCCTCCTGAAGCTGGCAGAGAACCAGAACCAAAAGCAACACTCCTTACCTCTACCGACCCTTCCACGGACGAGAAACTCTAGACGAAGACGACGCAGAGAGATCCTTGAAGCAACCCTTGTGAAACTCCACACAAGCTCCCCCTCACAAGATCCTCTCTCTCTCTTCTCTCTCTCTTTCTCTCCTCAAGGTCTTCTTAGGTCAAGGCAGCAGCCAAAAGGTCCTTGAAAAACGTTGAACAAGAGCTCTTTAAATAGAAGAGCTTCAAAAGAGCTCATTAATTGCAAGTTGCCGACTTTATCGTCCAGGCCGATATGGACATCGGCCTGGCCGATCAGTACAAATCAATGAAGATCGGCCAGAGCATAGCCCTGGATGCAAGATTGGACGATTGAAAATTAGCTTGATCGTCCCGGCCGATTTCACGATCGTCCTGGCCGATCAGTTCAAATCAGAGGAAAATCATCCTGACAATAGCCCTGAATATGGGCTGGCCGATATTGATCGTCCTGAAGTAACTTAAGGTTTTTGACTAGATCGTCCGGGCCGATCCTTGGATCGTCCAGGACGATATGATCGTATCAATCATCCTTAATTACTTCCTTGATTTCCTGAACAATTATGGCATAATTTGTTAATATCGTCCAGGCCGATCCGATGATCGTCCTGGCCGATAATTTAAAGATATGCTATACCATACTTGTCTATGGCGGCTACTTCTTTCTGTTTTAAGCGTATCGTCCTGGCCGATACACGAATTGTCCAGGACGATCTGTTAACGTCGGCTGCCTTAATTAAGAATCCTTAATTAGACTTTCTGTTTTAAGCTGATCGTCCAGGCCGATCAAAGAAATCATCCTGGCCGATATAAGTAAAAACAGAATTTCTAATTCTCTCAAGTGTGTGTGTGAAGGGTTACAAAGCATCAGTCTTTTTGACTATTACAAGAGGACTCAAAAGGTAAAAAACAAAAGTACAGACTGACTCAACCCTAAACCTACGCATTCCTGAACTTGGCTCCTTTTTGATTGGCCAATCGTCGATTCCTGAAAAGTTAGAAGCAACAAGCTGTCCAAGAAAAGCAGTGTTTGTCAATCATCAAAACATAAGACATGAAAAATAGATTTGCAACAGCGTTCACATCCAAAGCCTTATCGAAGAAGGACGTATCTCCCCAAAGAGAAATGACACCATTCTACGATAATTCTTCTAATGCAACTACGATGATCATTATTTAACTTTTCCCAAAGAAATCTAATAAAGTTTTAGAAATTAATTTTTTTTTAAAATCAGGTGTGTGGGGTTCCAAATCTCCAACGAGCGCAAGCCCTCGTAGTTAATTACATCGTAGGGGGACAAAATCCCCTACGAAAACTCCCGATTAAAATAATGGCAGAATTTTGTTAGATTTTCTAGGAGTGATATCAAAAAAGAGATGAATTTTAGAAACTCAAAATGGAATGGATCAAAATTGAGCAGTTATTAAAGGAGTTAAAGGAGGAGAAGTAGGGGATACTTTAAGAATCCAGAACCATCCAGAAGTGTCCCAACTTAATCTAAGTGTTGGGCTTTATGTTTTAGGATTGAAATGAAGCTTTAATTAGAATTGAGCATTTTATTAGAAATTTGGGATTAGATTCCCGAAGTTTGGGGTCTTATAATCAAAGATCTGCCCCGGAACCTAAATCTATTTTGGACACTGGACCACAGTCGTCCAATCCTAACTAATGCAGTGCAAGGTTTGGACTTACCCCAGCCTGGATTGGGGAGCCTGCTAACCACCTAATCGATTTAAAAGAGATTAGTCCAGTCTTTTATGAAAGAGTGGTAGGGACGTTATAATTAAAGTTTTGGAGAGTTGGGGCCGACATCTAGAGATTCTCCTAATTGACCCCTTTGACTTAGGTTGGGTGCTAAAATGCTAAGGACTATGAAATTAAAATTTTGATTCTTTTAATTTGTATCTAATGCAATGCATACTGGTTGACAACTTCCAAATCAAGTATGCTTGAAATTTAAAAAAAACAGGCTTATAAAATAATTTTTTTAGAAGACTGGACTTCCCCAGGTCCGGCACCTCATCCTCATAGGTCAGACTATCCGTACTCTGCCCGCAGGCGGGGAAGGGTCTAAAGCAAGGAAAGAGTAATGCAGAAATATGCATGGGACCCCGGGGTCGATCCCCGGCTAATTCCCTAGATTCGTTATCTTTCTATGTTATTTAGACTCACTAAAATTTTAGACTTTTAAGGTTATGAGTAGAAAACTTTCACACCCTCATGAGTCTCACGTATCCAGGCGAAAACAAAAAGCAGCATGCAATCGCCAAAAAAAACTAGTAAAAACAAGTAATCGTAAAGGCAATCAAATCATCACATCAAATATAAATTAATTAATAAATATCCATAGGCAGAATTGCCTTGCTTATTACAAACAAGAATATTACAGAAAGTAAAGTGGCCGGGCACCACTGACAACAATCCGGATTCTAAACCTAGTAATGACGCAAGTTATTTTGAGTGGGATACTTTCAATCTTCAAATCTTCTAATCTTCATTCTTCTTTGGACTCCTTTTCTTCAATCTTCTTGGAATCTTCGTAGTGGATTACCCAAATGGACAAGAGGGCACTTCCCTCTAAGGGGGAAGGCCACTCTTTCCTCCTTGGGTAAGAAAGAGGTATGATCCAAATTTGGATTTCCAAATGGAAAAGGAATATTCCCTAAAGGGGTATCCTTTCCTCTTTGGAATCAAAGCTTTGGATCTATGTATCCCAACTCAAAATCAACTTTCACAACACTTGACGCTTACACAAATTACATTAATAATAAAATAAAAATCTAGACTCACCTGCAGGGTTATCCTAAGCAATTAATATATAAAAAGCAGTTATTCCCAAGCAATTGTATATGAGCAGAAAAGAAATTAAACACACTAGTCATGCTCTTTTTATGATTTGGGGGCTTTAGCAGCTGAAGCACCTGTGCAAAGAGTTTATAATATTTATGCATTTTTTTTTATTTGCCCCCTTTTTATATTGCCCTGCAAGAGCGTGGCCACCTGCAAAAAACTGTGTCAACATCCAGATCGTACCGAACCTAAGAGTAATCTAGTCTCCAAACACATCAATCCATCCACAGAGTACAGAAAAAGTAAGCAGACACAGCAAAGCAATTTCATCCACAACATGCAGTGAAAACTACGAAAAATCTGGCACACAGTAGTAAAGTAAACACCGGCCTAACCTAGATCTAGAGTTGGTTGTCCTAGCACATCATCTAAAGTGTGTGAGAAAGGTCGTGTGGCTGAGATAGATCCTAAAGTAGGTTATTAATTGAAGTTGTCTAAAAATCTGGGTTTGTTAGGGCTTAAAGGGGATTTAGATTAAAATTTAAGTATTAATGAATTAAAAATTTTAATTAGACATATTTTTAAAATTAATTGATTACTACCTTTTTTTCACACCGAGACCGTGAAGTTTATTTCACCTTCCTTGGGGCTAAGCTAATAGCCTCGTAGGCCTGGGTTACCCAGTAGCAATCAGGGTTGATTAAGTTATTTAAATTGGTTGGAAACAAGAGAGTGGATTAATATAAAAATGAGTTAGTTGCTGATTTTAAAGTTTGATTAATTTAAGTTTGCCATTACTTGATTCGTGGCGTTGTGCCACCAGGCTCGAGGAACCAGCCTCCTTAGGACACTTAGCCCCGCAGCCCGGAGTAGTCCAGCCGATAAACCAAATTAATGTAATTGAATTAGAGATTTTAAAGCGTTCAATAATTAAAGGTTAATTTATTTTAAGATTTAACACCCCTAAGAATCCATTCATGGCGTTGTGCCACCAGGCTCGAGGAACCAGCCTCCTTAGGACACTTAGCCCCGTAGCCCGGGGTAGTCCAGCCAATAAACTTCATCTTTAGGGTGGTTGTTGTGTTTTAAAGGATTTGTTAAGTGATTTAAGCATTAAACCAATATTTTCTGGAGTTTTAGAGTGATTTGGAATTTTATGAATTTTTTGAATATTTTAATCACTTAATTAGAGGGTCAAAAGTTGAATTTTTGATTAAGCTCAAATTCTGAAATGTTCATATTTTATTAAAATACTAGACCTTATTACGATCAGTTAGAAGGTAAGTACGTTGAAATCGGATTTTTTTGCATTTTATTAGGGAGGTTTGAAGTTTTGAACTAGATTTTAAGCATAGTTTGACCAATTTGTTGACTTTTTGATTTTAATACTTTTCTAGAACTTTGATATTTTTAATAAATACTAGACATCATTATGAGTTGAATGCAAGTGAGTTTGGGTGATTTGGATGTTTTTTGATTTAGTTATGAAGGTTTGAAAATTTGGGCATTTTAATGAATTTTGGGAATTGTTTAATTAATGGCCCTTTTATGGTTTTGCTTCAAACAAATTCCCAACTTCTTGAAAACACCTCCAAAGGTCAGAAGTGACCTAAGGAGGGATCTCCAAGTGTTTGGGAAAATTTGGGATTTTTTAATTATTATTAATTAATTATATTAATTAAAATGGGTTTTTAGTTAAAATTAAATTAATTACAGAATTGCTGTCAAATAAAGGGGCTTTTAATTTTCATGGATTAAGAGCTTGAATCTGGTCAGTTTGAGTGTTTATATGTATTTTTTGGATTTATATTGGATTTATTACATTTTTTGGAAGGTTTAGAGACTTAATTAAGGCTTAAACTTAAGAAAATTAATTAGGGGCCTTAATTATTTCCAAATTCAGTGAAAATATTTCTAAGGGTTGTACATGTCACTAAGTTCAGGTGTTCAAAGTTTCAACTCAAGGGGAAGTGAATCCTAATTATTGGAATTTTCTAAGTTCTCTACACAAAAACCTAATTATTGTCCTTAATGACACTAGGTTTAATGGGCTCAAATCAATGTATCATCTAACCCTTAAATAAAGCTTAAATAAGCACATGCAATGACATAATCAAATCCTTAAAACTAGGAGAACCTAGGCTAGGTGGTGTGTGCACATCCTACATATGCAAGAAACAAAACTAATTAACGTGGAAAAAGATATTGATTAGTGAATAGTTAAAAAAAAACTATCCACTAATCTCCCCCATAATTCATGTTCAAACATACTAAACCCAAGTTTGAAATTCCAAGGGATTCCTCAAGCTTATAAGATTTAAATATATATATATATATATATATATATATATATATATATATATATATATATATATATATATATATATATATATATATATATATATATATATATATATATATATATATATATATATATATATATATATATATATATATATATATATATATATATATATATATATATATATATATATATATATATATATATATATATATGTATATTTTTTAAAATATATTTGAAAATACATTAATATATTTAATCCTACATATATGAATATAGGTTTTAAAATAAGATAATTGAAAATACCATTAAAATAAATTTTAAAGATCATGGAGATCCACTGATTTTAAATTTATCAGTATAATAAGTTTTTTTTAAAATATTCAATATTTAATAAAATATTAATAAACTAGTAAAATACTTACATAATTTAAATTAATATCAAAATTTACTCAAATAATTTTGAAAATTTTCCTGAAGATCAGTCATACACTCAAAGACATGCATGCCAAGTTTCAGATAAAAATAACTTATATATAATTAATTAAAAAATAAAATATACTTTTCTGTATTTTTTAAATTACTAGTAAAATAATAGTCAAAATAGTTTGATTTTATTTTTAAAATAAACTAGACAAAATTTTGAAAAGTTTGATATATTATACTCATTTTTTGACTTTATATTTAATTTATTATGATTTTTTAAAGTTTCTGTAATTAAAACAAATTAAAAAAACATTTTTATTAATTAAACGGTGGCGGTCAGACACGCGGCGCGCGCTGATTCGCGGGCACGAAACCGCGGCAGCAGGCAGACACGCAGCGCGCGCTGGGTGATTCACGCGGTTTCGCTTAACCACGTCAGCGGCGCGCGTAAGCCGTTGGATCACAGCGGGTTTGATCCAACGGACGAGATCGAATCCCGCGGTTGATCTCAGCGGGACGAGATCGGACGGTGGGATTCGACTCATTCTCTCGATCGGATGGACGAAACCGCTTGAAATTTTAGGCTCAAGAAGAAGACATGAACAGAAATAGTGGGGAAAGATTGGTTTTGCCTAAAACATTCTACAAATAAAGCTAATTAAATCCATCTAAAGTGAACTAGATCTCAGGTTTTAAGAGATTATACCGTTAGATCTTTGAAATTTTTGGATTGTTGAGCTTGTAGACTGTCCAAGTGAAGATCCCTAGCACGAACCCGAGCTCGAACACGCCTGGATCAACTGCTACAAGCCTGGGACGGTCTAGGTGGTGGGCTCGCCGGAGAACTCGCCGCCGGTGACGTGCAACCACTTGGATTTTGTAGTGGGAAGGTAGAGGGGGCCCTGAGGATCTTAAACAAACAAAGAACTCTCTCTGGGAGGCTAAGGTGAGTGAGAGAAGTTGCCTTGATCCAATGGGCTCAAAAGTTGCCTTTTCCCCTATTCAAACGGCCTGGGCTGGATTGGATGGCTGGGATTGATGCATGAGCTCCCTAGATGGTGCCACATGTCCCTGGAACAGCTAGAAGGCTACCTCAAAGGCTGGACAAGCCTTGCCTCCATTGGGTGGACTTGGGACAAGTGGGGGGGATCACTGCCATTTAAGGCTAAACCAGGCCCTGAGCCTAGTTAGGAGAGCTCCAAGTGAGCTTTAGACTATAAATGGGTCGGCCTAAGGCAGCCCTAATGGAGGAAAAGGGGCTTAACATGTGATAAAGCTTTCTAGAAGAGGCTTAGGCTTGAGTTTGACTTGTTTTGACTAGTCAACGGGTCAAAGGAGGCTGAGGTGGCAGTGGGAGATCAATGGTGCAGGTTGGATGGAGTTCAAGCTCAAGTCCAAACTCTTGAGGTCGAAAGAAAGGGTTTAACCAATTCAAAGAAGGATTGAAAGCTTTATTGACTTGGTTTGACCATTCAACCAAGTCAAAATTGATGATGTGGCATCCAGGGAGGTAAAGGATCATTTGGAATGGTTTAATCAAGGATCAAAAGTCCAAAGTCAAGGCTAGAAGGGATGGGAGCAAATGCCATCAAAATTTGACCAAGGATTGAGGGTTGACTCAGTCAAACCAAGTTGGGTTAAGCTCAAAATGGGTTTAGAAATGTTCAAGGCTTTGAATAGAATGATTTTAAGGGTTTGAAGATATTGACGTTGTTAAACAGGTTGAAATGGTTCATTTGAAACCTTAAGGGTTCATTGGGTCAAACCATGTTGACTGGGTCAACTAGGTTGACCCAATGGGTGAGTCTGGGCTGGACAAGTTTGAGAAGGTATTTGGAGACCATTGAGGGTGGTCCCTAGGTCTGGGGAGGTCAATTTGATCAAAATCCCTATTTGAGCCCTTAAGGCCCTGTTTGAGCAACCTGGGTTGACTTGGTCAACCAGGTTGACCCAGGGTCTGGGTTTGAGCTCAACAGGTTTAAAATGATATTTTAAGACCAATGGAAGTGGTTGCGTGGCCTAGAGAGGCCATTTGGATCAAAACACCTATTTGGACCCTTAAAGGGCCTCTTGGGTCAAACCTGTTGACTTGGTCAACTAGGTTGACCCAGGGGTTGGGAATAGGTTCAAAAGATTTGAAATGGCATTTGAAACTTGTTGGAGGTGGTTGCATTCAATTTGGGGTACATTTGGTTTGAAATCCCTATTTGAGCCCTATAGGGGTATTTTGGTCAATTTTGGCCCATTGGTTAACTAGGGTCAAAAATGGTTCTGAAAAATACAGTTTACTACTCAATGGGTTAAAATCAAGAGTCTGGAAGTGATTGGAGGCTTTGATAAGGGTTCCAAGGTCAAAATCTCAAAGGGGTTAGGTTCAATTGCATAGGCTGTAAATATTTGAAAGTTTTACAGCCTTTGGACTTTAATTCAGATTCTGGAGTTAGAGACCTCAGAATGGGCTCAAAATTGGAAGGCAACCTCTAGGAACATGTCTTATCACTTTGCAAGTGATAGACCCTGAATCAGAGACCATTTGGCTGGGTTTTGAAATGTTTGAAAATTCTTTGAAAAAGGTCTTTAGGACAAGACCTTAAGACTTTGAATTTGAGTTTGGATTTCTGGATTTTGAATGGATTTCAAGTTTGAATGATTAGTATTGAAGTATCCAAATCATTTACAATCATGTGGTGATTGTTAATGAATGGATGGGGTCAAGGATAGATTGAAGCTTGGATCAAAGTCTAAGTTGAAAGTTGGATTGTCAGCTTAATTGGATCAAAGTCTGGACATGTTTGAAACTTGAATTAATTTGAATTTGAGTTGAATGAAGTTTGAGATTTAAATTGATCAAAGGTAGGAATCAAATTGAAGTTGGAATTGATCAAATGTAGGAATTGATTTAAGGTTGAGGTTGATCAAGGATGGGGATTGATTTGAAGTTGGAGTGGTCCTAAGATCTAGAAGAGTTCTAAGATCTAGGATCTAAGGGAATCCTAGGCTCTAGAGTAGGTTCTAAGGTCTGGCTCTAGGAAATAATCCTAAGGTCTAGAGTGGATCATAGGATCTAAAATTAATCTGGAGTTTGGAAGGGCCTTAGTGACCTCGTACAAAAATGAGGTCAACACCAGGTCATATAAAGATTGATTGCCCAAAACTCAAAGACACTCCTAGCAAGGAGAAGGTAGAGGAGAAACCAATGGTAAAGAAGGGCAAGAAGAAGTTTCAAAGGGCCTTTTGGGCGGACTCAGCTTCAGACTCATCTGAGACTGAAAAAGAAGAAGAAGTCACCAATCTTTGCTTGATGGCAGATAATGCTGAACAATCATATCAAGAAGAGGTATGTGATTTAACCAATAATGAATTATTTGAAGTTTCTGAACACATGCATGATGCATATAGGAAAATGAAAAAGATGCATGCTAGTTTAGTTTTAAAACTGGAAGAGCTTAATAAGGAACACGAAATCCTTAGGAAAGATCATACTTTAATAGATAACAACCACATGAAACTACTTGATGAATATGATGACTTGAATAAAAATTTTGAGAATTTAAAATCATCATATGCTGAACTTGAAAAAGAATTTAAGAATTTTAAGGATGAATCTGAGAGCAAGACATATAGAATCAATTATACCAATCGAATCTTGGAAGATATGAATTCATTTTACAAACTTACAATAAGAGCTCTCGAGGATAATAGGAACCCCCCTAAACTTGAAGATTTTACAAATCCTAAATATTATCCTAAATTCATGAAATCCCTTAGAAGACAATCATATCAAAGAAAACATAGGAATATTTTTCCTAATGTTAAATGTAATAATTGTGGATTTTTGGGACATATATCTCACACCTACACTTTAAAGATGAAAACTAATTTGGTGTGGAGAACTAAGATGCATAAACCTAGACATATCATACATGCATCTGATTATAAATTTCATAAAGGTGAACCCAAACTTGTTTGGGTTCCCAGGTCTAACATTTGAGAATTTTGTAGGAGTACTCTCACACAAGACCTCGTGAGAGAATATGGTACCTGGACAGCGGATGTTCAAAGCACATGACTGGAGATACTGCTCAATTCATAACGCTGGAAGCTAGGAGTGGAGGCAAGGTTACACTTAGAGATAATACCATAAAAAAAGTGGTTGGATCAGGTATGATTGGAAATTTGAAAAAAAAATTCATAGACAATATGTTATTAGTTGAAGGCTTAAAACATAATTTGCTTAGCATAAGTCAGATATGTGATAAGGGCTATAATGTAAAATTTTTACCTACTAGCTGCATAATAAGCCTAAATGGGAAAATTGTTTTAAATGGAAAAAGGGTAAACAATGTCTACATGCTAGATTTAAATTGTATTCAATCTCCTACTGCTTTTTGTTTGAAAACTGTTTCTGATGAATCATGGCTTTGGCATAGGAGACTTTGTCATTCTAGTATGAAAAATCTTAGAAGAATTACCCAAAAGAATTTGGTGAGAGGTATACCTAAACTAGACTTTACCAAGGACCATCTCTGTGATGCATGTCAATTAGGAAAACAAGTGAAGTCCTCTTTTAAGTCCAATATAGATCTTAGAACCAGTAAACCTTTAGAAATTCTACACATGGATCTTTTTGGACCTGTAGGTACTATAAGTCTAGGAGGGAAGGTATATGGATTTGTTATAGTAGATGATTTTTCAAGATTCACATGGGTTAAATTTCTTTTTCATAAGAGTGAATCATTTGAGGAATTCAGAAATTTTTCAACTTGGATACAAAGAAAACTAGGATGTGAAATAATTTCTATACAAAGTGATCATGGAGGAGAATTTGAAAATGAAAGATTTGAAAATTTCTGTAAAGAAAAGGGGATTGATCACAATTTTTCTGCACCTAGAACTCCTCAACAAAATGGGGTAGTTGAAAGGAAGAACAGAACATTAATAGATGCCGCCCGAGCAATGTTAGCAGAATACTCGCTACCAAGATATTTTTGGGCTGAGGCGGTTAACACTGCATGCTATGTTCTGAATAGGGTGAATGTGAGATCAAATTTGAATAAAACACTCTATGAATTGCTAAAAGGTAGAACACCAAATTTGTCTCATTTTTGCATGTATTTGGTTGCAAGGTGTTCATACATAATAATGGAAAATCTGCCTTAGGAAAATTTGATCCAAAATCAGATGAAGGAATTTTGTTGGATATTCAAGTGTTGGAAAATCTTATAATGTATTCAACAAAAGAACTTTAGTCATTGACGAAACCACACATGTTATATTTGATGAAAGTGGAAACATGGAAGAGCCAAATGTTATTGAAGAAGAAATTGAAGAAAATTCCTAAAAGATTGATAGATTAAATTTGGAAGAAAAAGTGGAAGAAAATTTGGAAAGAGAAGACCCTTTGCCTAGAGATTTGAGATTTTCTAAAAACCACCCAAAGGAATTGATTATAGGTAAGTGAGGGTGTTAGAACTAGGCATGGATTAAACAAGGAAGTCAATCATTCAGCCTTTATTTCAACTATTGAACCCACTAACATTGATCAAGCACTTTCTGATGAATTTCGGATATTGGCCATGCAAGAAGAGTTAAATCAATTTGTAAGAAATAAAGTTTGGGAATTAACTACAAGGCCAAAAGATCAAAGTGTTGTTGGAACCAAGTGGGTGTTCAAAAATAAAATGAATGACTCAGGAGTAGTCATTAGAAATAAGGCTAGATTAGTAGCTAAGGGGTATAATCAAATTGAAGGAATTGATTTTGAGGAAACTTTTGCCCCTGTAGCTAGACTTGAAGCAATTAGGGTTTTACTAGTCTTTGCCTGTTTTAAAGATTTTAAATTGTTTCAAATGGATGTCAAAAGTGCCTTTTTAAATGGGGTAATTGAGGAAGATGTTTTTGTAAAACAACCTCCAGGTTTTGAAAATTCTAAATTTCCAAATAATGTTTTCAAATTAAAAAAGGCATTATATGGATTGAAACAGGCACCTTGGGCTTGGTATGAGAGGTTGAGCACCTTCCTACTTGAAAGATCTTTTGAAAAAGGAAGTGTGGATACAACTCTCTTTTTAAGAAAAATTGAAAAGGATATACTTATTGTTCAAATTTATGTGGATGATATCATCTTTGGATCTTCAAATAAACATCTTTGTGATGATTTTTCTAAAACAATGAGTAGTGAATTTGAAATGAGTCTAAAAGGAGATTTAAATTACTTTCTAGGATTTAGCATTAAGCAACTTGAGGAAGGTACTTTTCTTAGTCAAACTAAATATATTAAGGACATCCTCAAAAAATATGAAATGGACAATGCTAAACCTGTTAGTACACCAATGAGTTCCTCAGTTCAGTTGGATAAGGACCTTAAGGGAAAATCTGTTGATCAAAAGAAATTTAGAGGGATAATTGGATCTTTACTTTACTTGACTGTTAGCCGACCAGATATTATGTTCAGTGTTTGCTTATGTGCTAGATTTCAATTAGATCCAAAAGAATCACATCTGACAGCAGTGAAAAGGATTTTAAGATATCTTCTAGGAACTCAAAACTTAGGAATTTGGTATCCTAAGTTTAGCTCTTCATTTGAAATTATTGGTTACTCAGATTCTGACTTTGCAGGCTGTAGAGTGGATAGGAAAAGCACTTCTGGAATATGTCAATTCATTGGAAATTCATTAGTTTTATGGTCTAGTAGAAAACAAAATTCAGTGGCACTATCTACTGCAGAAGCAGAATACATTGCATTAGGAAGTTATGTGGCACAAGTACTTTGGTTAAAACAACAATTGATTGATTTAGGATTAACTATAGGCACTATTCCAATTTATTGTGACAATACTAGTGTTATTTGCATTTCTAAAAATCCTATTCAACATTCTAGAACCAAACACATTGATATAAAGCATCATTTCATAAGGGATCATGTATCCAAAGGAGAAATTGAACTCATACATATTTCAACTGAAAATCAACTTGCTGACATTTTTACAAAACTTTTAGCCTTTGATATTTTCAGTGATTTAAGAACAAGGCTTGGTGTTATTGATTTGAATGCCTAAACAAAATGTCTTTGCAACATTGATATTTGTTTTGTTTTGTTTTTGATTTTGTGAAATTTTTGTTTGTTTTGAATGAATTGTTTTTGGGTCAAAGTTTTTGTTTTATATTTTTTGTGTTTTTTGAATGTTTAGTTTGTTTTTATTAATTTAAAAATCAAAATTACAAAATTTGAAAGAAATCATCCGGGACAAATCTGGTTTCATACGGGACGATATGTGAAATAACTGTTTGCGCAATTTTTTAACCATTTTGAGAGCAGTTTTTAATTAGATCGTCTGTACGATCTGATGATCGTTCAGGACGAAAATATTTTTTTTCCCAAACGTCGGGATGATTGAATGGAGCGGTTGAGTGGATAAGACAGTTTTTAATATGGACTTCGTCTGTACGAATTTTTCATTCGTCCAGACGAACAGGTGTCGGTTCATTGTAGGGGACGGTTTTCAAGAGACATTAAAACGATTTACTTTTTGATCGTCTGTACGAAACTTTTCCGTCTGTACGATCGGTCAAGTCAAAAAGCCTGTACGAAGGGACGCATCATAAGTTGTGTTGATTACGAAAAGCCGTTACATTTTGGATGAATTGGATCGTCTGTACGAAATAATTTCGTCCAGACGAACGATAATTTTCGTCCAGGACGAATATTTTCGTCCAGGACGAACGTATCATTTTTCTTTAAATATGAAGGCTTTCTAACTTAACAATCACACTTCCAAACTTCATTTTCAATCCCTTTCTACTTCAAATCGACAATGGCCTCCTCAAGCAAGAGACAAAAGGTGTTGGTGAAGAAACCAAATAGGAATGCCTCAGACAACTTTCTTTCTAAGGCGAATGAGGAATCCTTTCCTCGTTTTGCATCCGCCAAAATCACTCCCTCTCGCATTCTAATTTAAACTGAGTTAAAATTTCGGGTAATGCACCTCTTTGCCTCAACCCAATTTCATTTCATTCTTTCTCTCGTCCACTTCTACAACAAGCAAACTTACCACTATTTTCTTGCAAACATGAGTTTTAATTCCGACCACTCCTCTATTAGTTCTTATGTCTTTAAGCAAAAAGTTGAGATCATCAAGCACGAACTTGGTGCATTTTTGAACTTAAGAACTGAGGGATATTGAGCTCACACCCTAATGTCAAAAACCTCTTTCAAATGGTATCATGTCAATAGGGTAATTAGAGAAAATGGTATTGACAATCATGTTGCGAGAGTCTCCGGTATGACCAAAAATGACCGAATCATCCAGCATATCCTTCGATCCTCAATCATTCCTAAAGCTGGTGATAGGATTAATATTACCCCTCTCCTTTCTTCTCTAACATTTTTAATTATGGAAGTTCATCCTATTGACGAAGCCCAATTTATCATAGACCATATCTATGGGCTTTTAGAAATAGGACATGCAGATCAGAAGAGGAAGAAGAACATTTCATTAGGACACTTAATTACTTACATTTTGGAAAAGAAATACAACTTAGTGCATCCTGATGAAGAATACGAAGAGCCAGTTTACTATAATGATGCTTCATTCAGATTGCTCTTCAAGGAGGAAAAAGGAAAAGCACATGCCAGTGCTTCAAAAGAGGAGGAAAAAGAAGGAGAGTAAACTTCTGCTCCTCAATCAGATTATCAAAATCTGATTGAAAGATTTGATAGATTAGAGACTCACATTGATCAAAGGTTTGATCAATTTGATGCTCAACTTACGTAGCAGCAACAAGACATTGGTAATATTAGAAATGAAGTACATGAAATTAATACCAATGTAATGTTGATGGCCTCCTACTTCAACCTTATTGGCGGCATTCCTCCTCCTCCTCCTCCAGAACAGTAGAGATGATTTTCTGTGTGTTTGTTGTATTCGTATTTTATGTTTTTATTGTGTCTGTTTCAATGTTAAGTGTTTGTGTTTATGTTGGTTTTTCTTTTTAAGTTTAATGTATTTTCTTCTTGTTTTTTAGATATTATGTAATCCGTTCATTAATATCAATGGATGTTGTACTGTTTTTTCAAATTTGATTTGTTTTTGGAATGTGGTTAATGTTTATGAATTTCATTAGTATTATTTAATCTTCATAGTGCTTAAATTAGATTGTAATTTGAGATTATCTATATTAGAAAATCTAGTCTTTCTAAATTTAAAAGTTGTTTATAACTTGTTGTAATTAGAACTTTTAAAATTCATGTCTATTCATTTAGACTACATAAAAGTTAATATTACTATTGCAATTTAGATGTTTTTTTATTTTGTATTTCTATGCTCAAGTGATATTTATGCACTTAGAAATATTTGAAATTTTAGATTATAGATTTTGGAAAGAATTGTTCTCAATTACTCTTGAAAATTGTACAAAAAGTACAAAAATTAAAAGGAATTCGCAAAGATTTGCAAAGTGAAAAAGAGGCACAAAATAAGCCCAACAAAGAAAAATTGCACAAAAATGTGCCCCAAAAATTTTGAAAAAGATGCGCAAAGCGCCACATGTGGTAATTCTCTTCTTTCCAAATTCTTTCAATCTCTTAATTCAAATTGATCTTATGTTTATTTATATTCTATTGAACTTTGAAATATAGAATTTTTATACATCTTTCTTGTAATGATTTTCTATAATCGAATGTCTAAATTGAATCATGTCTTTGATAAATTCTTCTTACTTACAATGTTATATCACTTCTTAAATTTTATGAATTTCTATGATTGACCTAATATTTTTAGTTTAAAATTGCATACCCTATGTCAATCACCATTTAGATTAAATTTTAAAATGAATTTCATATAATTACTTACATTTCTTATCTATTTCTTCTTCACTTTTTGTTGCTGTCAAAAAGGGGGAGAAATTATTGTGTTCTCTATTTTGATTATTCTGTTTGCAAGTATTTGACTTTGTGGTTGTTTGTGTTAAAATTTTTGAAAAACAAAAATATTGTTCTTTATGCCTCCTTATTTTAATGTACTCATCAATTCAGGGGGAGTTTAGGAAATATGAGATTTGTTTAACTTGAAACCATACAAACAATAATTGTTTTGCCATCATCAAAAAGGGGGAGATTGTTAGAATAGTTGCTCTTTGAATGCCTTTTCATTTTTTGCAACTTGAAAGTTTTGATGATTTCAAACATTATTGTTCAAATGTGTAATTATCTCCTAACAATTTTAGAAGATTTGTATTTGCTCTAGTGTGTACTAACATTTCAGGAAAATCAGACTCTAGACTACGATAACTTCAAATCAAATTCAACATGAGATACTTTGTTAATTTGAAGTTTGCATTTTATCTTTTGATTAATTTTGAAAGGGAGTGATTGTAATTGAGTGAATAAAAAACATACACACACATATAAGGAGATCATAAAATTTTATACTGATCGTACTGGACGATATCCTATTGTACGAGACGATCAGACAGTTATCTCCTATAGGGCACATGGAACGAATAGGAACTTGCTCTAAAAATTTTTTCTAAGTACTTTTCGTCCAGGACGAAATTAATTATCGTACCAGACGATTGGTTCTCTGTAAAATTTTCATCCAAACAAATTTTATTATCGTACGTGGCGACTGGTCCTCTGGAAAATTTTTGTCCAGACGAAATTAAATATCATACCGGACGATCAGGTCTCTGGAAATTTTCGTCCAGACGAAAATAAATTATCGTCCGTGGCAATTGGTCCTCTGAAATATTTTTGTCCAGACGAAGTAAAAAATTGTCCAGGACGATCGGGTCTCTGGAGAATTTTCGTCCAGACGAACATATTTTCGTCCAAACGATTAACCAACTTAGAATAGTTTTCAGCAGTTTCTAGAACCGACCTTGTAATAACCGTTCGTACTGAACGAACCTAGTTCGTACAGGACGATCATCTGTACGAAGACATTTCGTACACATATTCAAATAGGGTCGTTTCAGATCGTTTAAGTAAAATCGTCCAGGACGATCTATGATCGTACAGGACAATCCACTGCGTACAGAATTGAAAACTTGCAGTTTTTGGGCGGTTTTTCATGTCTTTTATATAAATAGTCCAAATTAGACTGCCACCAAATCTTTTTGTCATTTGATCTTCGTTCCTCTTGAGAGAATAGCCAAGGAGAGAGTGGAAGAGAACATTCAAGGGATGATTCCTACCACTGGAGCGAGAAGGCTTCACTTGGATTTCAAAGGTAAGAGTCTCTACTTGTGAATTGGATTACTTCACTCTTTTCCTTCTTCCTTCTAGATTCTTGTGAGAAGATCAGTCAAGGAGATCCGGTTCTCTGCCGACACTTGGAGAGTATGAACAGCCGAAAGGTTCTCTGCCTACACTTGGAGAGTGTGAACAGCCGTAGGGTTCTCTGCCCACACTAGGAGAGTGTAAAAGGACGACGGTTCTCTGCCAGCACTGTGGATTGTGTAAAAAGACAACGGTTCTCTGCCAGCACTATGGATTGTGTAAAAGGACGACGGTTCTCTGCCGCACCGGGGAGTGGTGAAAAGAGTGTGTTGTAAATGCTTCTCCGCCTTGCTGTGGGTGCTAAAGGAGAGTCACTATTGGTTTTAGTGCAATACTCAGAGGGTGCCTCTGAGGAGTGGATGTAGGTCTGGATATAGACCGAACCACTATAAATCTGGTGTCATTTACTTTATTGTTTTTTATGTTTCCGCACTTTAAATTTCAGTTTTAGCAACTCTATGGTTGAAAAATATTTTTCTACAAACTTTAAAAGAAATTTTTATTTCGGTTCAACTTAATCTTCAAAGAGGGTTTAAAATTTTTTAAACTACCAATTCACCCCCTTCTTGGTAGCTGTGGGACATTTACTTAGGCTTAACAACCTAATTACTGGACTCAACAATACAAGCCCTCGTGAGAGCATTTGGTATGTAGACAATAAATGCTCAAAATATATGACTGGAGATACAACTCAATTCATATCACTAGAGGCCAATGTGGGAGGAAAAGGGAGATTGGGAGATAATAACACTAGGAGAGTGATAGGTACATGTAAGATTGGAAATAAATATTTGTTTTATTGAGAATATTTTACTAGTTGAAGGCCTAAAATATAACTTGTTGAGTATTATTCAGCTTTGTGATATAGGTTTAAACATTAAACTTTTACCTATAAGTTACATTATAAGCCTAAATGGAATTGACATGTTACATGGAAATAGGATAAATAATGAATTCATGCTTGATTTAAATTATGTTAAATTTTTTAATGCTTTTTGCCTCAAAACTATCATTGTTGAATCTTTTTTATGTTATAGAAGACTTTGTCATGCGAGCATGAAAAATCTTAGAAAGATTACCCAAAAAGAATTGGTTAGAGGAATACCCAAATTAGGCTTCACTAAAGAGCACCTGTGTGATACATGTTAATTAAAAAAATAAGTCAAGTCCTCCTTTCATTCAAATAAAGATCTTAGCACTAGTAAACTACTATAAGTCATACACATGGATCTTTTTAGGTCAATTAGCTCTATAAGTTTAAGATATAATGTTTTTGGGTATGTAATGATTGATGATTATTCAAGATTCACTTGGATTAGATTCTTTTCACATAAGAGTGAGTCATTTGAAGAGTTTAGAAATTTTTCTACTTGGATTCAGAAGAAGCTAGCTTGTGAAATTCTATCAATTCAAAGTGAACATGGAGGAGAAGTTAAAAATGAAAAATTCAAAGATTTCTATAAAGGGAATAGCATTAATCACAACTTTTTAGCACCTAGGACTCCTCAATAGAATGGGGTTGTTGAGAGGAAGAACAGAACCTTGATAGAAGCCTCTATAGCCATGTTAGTTGAATATTCACTTCCAAAATATTTTTGGCCGAAACGATTAGTACTGCTCGTGATGTGTTGAATAAGTTTAATATTAGATTTAATTTGAATAAGACACCCTTTGAATTTCTCAAGGGAAGAACATCCAACCTTTCACATCTATAAGTTTATTTGGATGTAAGGTGTTTATTCATAACAATGGTAAAACTCTTTTAAAAAACTTTGATCCTAAATCTGATGAGGGAATTTTTCTGGGATGTTCGAGTGTTGGAAAATCCTATAGAGTTTTAATAGAAAGATTTTGGTAGTTAAGGAGACCACCCATGTAGTTATTGATGACTATAACATTTCAGTAGGGACTAAGTTGGAAGAAGAAGATGTCGAAGAAATAACCCAAAGTGTTGAAAATGTAAATCTTGAAGAAAAGTTTAAAACATAGAATGCTTTGCCTAGAGAATTGAAATTTCTTAAAATTCATCCAAAAGAATTGGTCTTAGGAGACCCGAGTGATGGTGTTAGGACTAGGGATTGACTTAGTAAAGAAGTGAGCTACTCATCCTTTATTTCAACGATTGAGCCCACTAATATTAATCAAGTACTTTTTGATGAATTTTGGATTTTAGCCATATAGGAAGAATTTAATCAATTTGTTAGAAATGATGTTTGCGAGTTCATTGAAAGACCTAAAAAAAAAGTGTTGTTGTAACTAAGTGGGTTTTCAAAAATAAGATGAATGATTCTGGTGTAGTGCTTAGGAATAAAGTAAGATTATTGGCTAAGGGATACAATTTAGTAGAAGGGATTAATTTTGAGGAAATATTTGCTCCTGTAGTCAGACTTAAAGTGATAAGGTAATTCTAGCTTTTGTATATTTTAATGCTTTAAATTTTTCAAATGGATGTTAAAAGTGTCTTTCTTAATGGGGTGATATAAGATAATGTTTATGTTGAGCAACCTTGAGGTTTTAAAAATTCATAATTTCCTAAACATGTGTTTAAATTGAAAAAAGTATTATATGGACTAAAATAAGCAATTAGGGCTTGTTATGATAGGATAAGCCCATTCCTACCAGAAAGATCATTTATTAAAGGAAGTGTGGATACCACTCTCTTCTTTAAAAGAGTAGGAGATGATATACTTATTATTCAAATATATATTAATGATATCTTATTTGGTTCCAATAATAAAAATCTTTGTGATGATTTTCCAAAAATAATGAGTGTTGAATTTGTAATGAGTTTGAAGGGAGACATGACTTACTTTCTTGGTTATAGCACAAAGCAAAAAGAGGATGACACTTTTTTGAGCCATTCAAAATATATTAAGGCATCCTTAAGATATTTAAAATGGATCAAGCTAAACCAATAAGTACACTAATGAGTTGCTCGGTACAGTTAAACATGGAATCTAAGAGAAAATCTGTGGATAAAAAGAAATTTAGAGGTATAATTGGATCATTACATTACTTAACAGCTATCAAACTAGATATTATCTTTAGTATTTATCTTTGTACTAGATTTCAAGCTATTCCAAAGGAATCTCATTTAACTTCTATTAAAAGAATTACGATATATCTTTTGGGAACTCAAAACTTAGGGATATGGTATCCAATATATAACTCTTCTTTTGAAATCATTAGATATTCTTATTCATATTTGTAGGCTGTAGGGTTCATCTAAAAAGTACTTCTAGAACTTGCTAATTCATTCAAAACTCATTAGTTTCTTGGTCTAGCAAAAAAATAGAATTCAGTCTACGGGTGAAGTAGAATACATTGATATAGGTAGTTATTTAGTTGAGGTTCTTTGAATAAAATAATAACTTATTGATTTAATATTTTTTCTTGACAAAATTTAAATTTTCACAACATCCTATTCAACATTCTAGAACCAAGTATAGAATTCTATTCAACATTCTTGAACCAAGCATATAGATATACGACATCACTTCATTAGAGATCATGTGAATAAAGAAGAAATTGAGCTACATCATGTAGCTACTGAAAATTAACTTACAAACATTTTCCGAAAACCACTTGCTTTTGAAATGTTTAGCACCTTAAGAACCAGATTGGGTTTAATGGATATCATGCTTGGGAATAGAAATTCAACAAATTCCATTTATAATGTATCTTGTTGCTGGTGTTTATGTTTTGTAGTTATTTGTAATTAAATTTTTTTTATTAGTTGATTTTTACTCTTCTTTATTTTGGGTTTTATTTTTTCTTTGGTATTGTTGTTGTTTTTGTGTCACATGGATCTTGTTACGATTTAATTTTGAAAAAGAGTCAAGATTATCATGTTCAAATCTAAAAATATCATTTTTAGTCATACCATACAAACCGTATCATTATTAGTCATACCGTACGATATCACTTGATTTTACATGATAACTTTTTTAAGTTTGTAAGATAAAATGTTTTTTTGTAAATAAATCATAATGTATGAACACATCATCATACTTTGCGAATACTTCATTTTTTGTCTGTATGAATAGAGAGGAAATTTGAGTTCAATAATTGTATGATCCTATTGTCATTTTGTATATGAATGAACCTAACTCGCAGAATTTGATCATTATTGTCTGATCATTTCGGCCGAACACATGTCTGTCTAGATGATCATTTTGGTAAAAAATTCTATACAAAATGACTCCTCGAGAATGGCAGTTTACCAAAGTCATTTTATTTTTATGAATTTTTATTCATATGTGTGAAACATTTTTTATCATGTAAGATTGCATAGTCAAACATACAAACCCTATTTGGTACGATACAATTATTCCATTTTTTTTAATTGGAAGGTATACAATGGTTTTTCTTCACACTCTTTTTTGATCTCAAACCATCTTGTGTTCAAAATTTTGAAATGGCAAGCTGTATTAAGCGGGCACGAACCTCCAAAGCCTCTTCCTCTCATTCTAGTCAACTAAACAAGAATTTCCTTTCCAAAGAAAATGAAGAAGCTTACTTACGACTCCATCCCGTCCCCTTATCCAAATAGACATTAACTTTTCTGTAATGCCTTCTTTTGATTCTATTCAATTCTCTTTTATTTTCACTTTAATCTATTCTTTCCATCATGACATATTTCAATATTTCCTTGCCAATCTTAAAATGAACAAAAATCATATGAAGATTTCATATGATATTTTTAAATAGAGAGAATAGATCACCAACAAAGATTTACGCACCTACTACACCATAGAATTCAAGGGGTAAGGGAATACACAATGACTTCTAGGTGTTATTTTGACTGGTTTATAATTAATCAAACCCTTAGAGGTGTCGCTTCAGTCAATCACCTATCTCATGTCTACACCTTGAATCAAAATGCTAGGATCATCCAACATGTATTATGAACTTCAATTATTCTTAAAGCTGGCAATCGTATAAACCTAACTCTTTTTCTTTCTACATTCACATGTCATATTATGATAAACACTCCAATAGATTAAGCCTAATTTATTTTGGACTACATCCATAAGCTTATTGACATTGGACTTCCTAACAATAGAAGAAAGGAAATGTGGCTTCAGGAAATGTGGCTTCAGGAAATTTGGTGCTCTATATTCTATAAAAGAAATACAACATGATTCATCCTCATTCACCTACTCATCTTCAAATCTATTTCACTAATGCTTCCATTCTTTCACCTTTTAACTTTGACCCAAGGTATGAAGGAGAAGATTTTGATTAAAAAGGAGCTCCTACACATGCACTTGCTCCTGTACCTGCACTTGCTCCTGGACCAAATTTTCATTTCTATCAAGAAATGGTCTAACAATTTGATAGACTTGAATATCATTTTTTCAATTATTTCATCATATTGAGACTTGATTAGACAAGCAAGATGTAAGATATAATAAAGATATGGGCTGGGTGAGAGGACAGTTTGACTCTCTAAATACTCAAATAGTTACAAGCAATAACTACTTTTCTAAGTTTACCTCTCGTTAGCCGCCTTAAGATAAGGATCATCCAGTGTAACATTTTTTCTTTTTTTATTGTACTTAATGTATGTTCTATTTTTTTTGTTTTTTTACTCTCATGTGATGGCTTTGTGTTATTTTATTTATTTGTATTTGTTCTGCCATGTCCTAAGTCTTGGATGAGACAAGTGGAGGGTTGTGTTAAGTAGTCGATAGCTAGCATAAAACTTGATGAATAATCATGACATTAATCCTGTAAAAATTGTGTTAATGCTAGGGCGTCCCCTGGAAGCGACGCGCTGTATGGTCTGAGAATAGTAACAAGTGTGTAAGGGCCACTACACTGCTGCTCGGATATAATGTTAAATAGGCAAGGGTTCTCACATCAAGGGCGGATGTAGGCAAAGAAGATTGTCCATGAAATTAAAATTAGGATAAGAACTTGGAACATAGGCTCCCTAACTGGCAAATTAATGGAACAAAAAGATATTATGATTCATAGGAAGATAAATATCCTGTCATTAAGGAAACTAGATGAGTTGGAGAGAAAGCTAAGGAGATTAATATTTTAGGATATAAATTATGGTATTCGGGTAGGAGTCATACTAGAAATGGTTTAGCTCTGATTATAGATAAGAGTTTGAAGGATAATGTTATAAAAATTAATAGAATTGGAGATAGAACTATAGCTTTGAAGATTGTTGTTGATGCTAAGATTGTTAATATTATAAGTGCTTATTCTTCTCAAGTAGGTTTGGATATGAGTTCAAAATTAAAATTTTGTAATGACTTAGAAGAATTAATACAAAATATACCTCTTGAAGAAAGAGTTTTTATTGGAGGAGAATTAAATGGACATGTTGGTAGGGAGGAAGATGATTTTAAAAGCATTCATGGTGGCTATGGGTTTGGAACGATAAATGAAGGTGGTAAAATTGTATTAAATTTTTCTTTAGCTTATATTTCTTAATAGCTAATACCTTATTTAAGTAAAGAGACTAGCATCGTATAACTTATAAAAATGGATATAGTAAAATGTAGATTGATTATTTTCTTATAAGAAAATTAGATCATTTAAATTGCAAAAATTGTAAGGTTATTTAGAGTTAAAATTTTTGTACCCAACATTAATTATTAGTTTTGGACTTTAAGATAAAGGGGCAAAAAATAACTAATAAAGTAAAATGATTTTTTAGGATTAGATTGGGGCATTTAAAAAAATATTAATAAAAGTATTTTTGAGAGTAAGATTTTATATCTTAAGATTCTGTCTATGCATGAGGATGCCAATATTATGTGGAAAAAGTTTCTTATGATATTAATAATATTACAAAAAATGTGATTGGAGTTTCAAAGGGAAAAGCTCCTAGAAAAAATAGTTTGTGGTGGAATCCTTATGTGTATGAAAAGATACAAAATAAGAAGATTTGTTATAAAAAGTGGTTTAGATGTAAAAATTTTGATAATTGAGAAATCTATAGAAAGGCTTGTAAGGAATTTAAGAAAGCTATTTGCGATGAAAAGAGTTTAGCTTTTAATGATTTATATAATAGATTAGATACTAATGAGGGAGAAAGATATATGTATAAGTTAGCCAAACAAAGAGATTTTGCTAACTTTTTATGGATTTAGATGAAAAAGTATTTAAGATGAAGTTCAAGTACTTTTCTTAAGGACGAAATTTTTAGATCAAATAGAAGTAAGGATTTAGTTCAAGTGAAGTGTATTAAGGATGAAGATCAAAAAGTACTTTTCTTAGAAGATGTAATTCAATAATGATGGATGAGGTATTTTGCTAAACTTTTTAATGAAGAATGTGAAAATATGATTGACTTTAGTGACCTTATCACCCTAAATGAAAATAAAGATTTTTGTTTTTATCGGCATATAAGTAAAACTAAAGTTAGAGAGGCTTTAAAGAAAATGAAGTGTGAAAAAGCTGTTGGACCTGATGATATTCCAATAAAGTTGTGGAAATGCTTAGGAGATGAAGGAATTTCTTGGCTTACTAAAATTTTTAATACTATTTTGAAGACAAAAAAAATGCCAGATCAATGGAGAATGAGTGTGTTAATTCCTTTTTTTAAGAATAAAGGTGATGCACAGGAGTGTGTGAATTATAGAGGAATTAAGTTAATGTGTCATACTTTAAAACTATTTGAGCGAGTTATGGAGCATAGGTTGAGGCGTGATACTAATGTTACTCAAAATTAATTTTGATTTATGCCAGGTAGGTTTAATATGGAAGCCATACATTTATTGAGAGGTTTTATGGAGAAATATAGAGAGAATAAGGAGTATCTACATATGATATTTATTGATTTAGAGAAAGCATATGATAAAGTTCCAAGAAAAGTGCTATGGAGAATTCTTGAAAAGAAAGGAGTTAATTTTGCTTATATTCAAATCACGAAAGATATGTATGTAGGAGCTATTACTTGTGTTCAAAACAAGGTGGTTTGACCAATTATTTTCCTATTTCGATTGGATTACATCAAGGATCAACCTTAAGTCCAATCTTTTTTCTTTAGTCATGGATGCTCTCACTAGACATTTGCAAGAGGATGTACCTTAGTGCATGCTTTTTGCTGATGATATTCTTCTTGTTGGTAAGACTAGAGAGGGAGTTGAAGGTAAACTTGAATCATGGAGGTTAACTTTAGAGTCTAAAGGTTCTCGCTTGAGTAGATCTAAAACTGAATATATGGAGTGTAATTTTTGTAAAAATAGACCTAGTGAGGGGATTGTGACTTTGGGCGATCAAGTCATTAATAAAAGTACACATTTTAGATATCTTAGATATATTATTCAGAGTGATGGTGAAATTGATGGGGATATTATCAGCAGAATTAAAGTTGGATGGTTGAAGTGGATGAATGCATCGGGCTTATTGTGCGATAGAAAAGACCACCTCAAACTTAAGTTAAAATTCTATAAGATGGTGGTGAGACCTATAATGCTTTATGGTGCTGAATGTTGGCCATTACAAGAGAAGCATAATACTAAGTTAAGAATTGCAGAGATGAGGATGCATAGGTGGATGAGTGGCATGACCCATTGAGATAGGATACGAAATGAGCATTAACATGAAAAGGTTGGAGTAGCTCCAATGGAAGATAAGATTAGAGAGAGTCGCCTTAGATGGTTTGGTCACATTAAACGGAGACCTTTCGATGACCTAGTTAGCAAAGTTAAGGTATTAGATTTGGCTTATGTTGAAAAAAGATAGAGGTAGACCTATAAAGACTTGGTTAGAAAATATTATAAATGATCTTTCTTTATTAGATTTAGATGAGAATTTGACTTTTAACCAGACACAATGGCGAAAAAGGATTCATGTAGTTGACCCCACGTAGTGAGACAAAGGCTTGATGTTGTTGTTGTTGTTGGTTTATATGTTTAATAAAATGTTTATCTTGTGTTGTTTGTAATCCTTTTAAACTGTTTTAAAGTTTCTATTATGCAAATTTCTAACATTGATCTAATTTTTTTAAAGAAATATTTTGAACTACAACTTAGTTTCGTAGGAAAACTATTTTTTTTTTCCAAACATTAAATCAATTTACAAATTAGATTTAGATAATAAGACCGTTTGAGTGTTCTAATAGATCAGTATCATATAATTATAAATATTGAAAAATTATTGACTTATATTTCTTTTATTTTCTTATTCATTGTGTTGATTCTATACTTGATAATAAGATTTTATTTTGTGGATTATTCTTTGTGATACGAGAAAAAATTTCATTTATTTGGAAGACAATCGTACAAGCTAAGTTTTATTGAATTAGGTTGTGGAAAAAATGAAATGTAAAAAGTGGCACAAAATGAGCCCAACATGAAACGACGCGCAAAGTCGCTAAATTTGAAAAGATACACAAAATGAGCCCAACATGAAAAGATGCATAATATCGCTAAATTTGAAAAGAGGCACAAAATGAGCCCAAAATGAGAAGATCTGCAATGTTCACCACCCAAATATTTCTTATTATTAAAGCATAAAATGAGCCTAAACTACATTTAGTTCTTTCCTATACTTTAATTCTTAGAAAAATACTTGCATTAAATGACTATTGAATTTGAATCTTTAAAATCTCTAATTAATTAATTTTGTGTTGATTATTCATTTTGATATTTCTACTTTCTAGAGTGAACATTGAACCTGGTTACTTTTCTTACCTAAATTGTTCTTTGATTTAATATTTGTTTCTTTCTTTTTTCCAAGAAGGACTTTAATGTTATTTGTGTAAATAAAATTTTCTTCTTTAATATCCATTAGGTTTGTCTATAGCAACTTATTCTTTCTCAAGGGATTTTTTTTTCGAATTACAAAATAGTGGGGATTTTTTTTTTTGTATTTATGTTTGAGTTTTATTTAAAGTCTTTTAGTTTTGTGTTTTGGTTTGTTTAAAATTTTTTTTCTCAGAGGGATGTTATTTATGGTTTATAGTTTTTTGTTTTCTTGTGTTTTCTTTTATTTTGTGTATTTTCTGTTTGTATATAAAACCAAAATTTTAAAAATTGGGAAGAAATTTTTATGATCTTTATGTTGTATTTTTTTCTTAACTTCTTTGATGGGGAGTTTAGGAGAAAAGAAATTATAACTTAAATAATAATTGTTTTTTCCATCATAAAAAATTGGGAGACTATTGTAACTCAGGAATCCATCTTGAGAATGTGTTTTTGACGATAGAAAAATATTATTGTTTTGATTAATTTCATCATTTCTCCTGAGCATATACTGGACATTTTTGGTTTGTTATTTATTTGTACTAACATTTTAGGAAAATCATACTTCAGACCGCTGAAGACTTCAAGATATATTAGATTAGGGTTTCATGTAATGAAGTCTATAAATTTATTATTTTTCTTTAGTCTAAGTAAATGTGTGAATTTTATTGGATAATCATGCACACACACACACACTTAGGGAGAGAGTCAAAACATGATATTTTAAAACTAATCGTATTGTATAATTTATAATCGTACTGGACGATATGTTTGTTTTTTCCTCCAAAAAGAGGTTATTCAAATCATGCCTTATATTTTTGCACTGTTCATACTGTAGATGTTTGTTCATACAGACAACTCATAGAGTATGAAATAGGTAGGTGCTAGTTCGTCCCTAATGAACTCATTTTTTTTACTGTTCATATTGTACGATATAAGTTCATACAGATGACTAACAGAGTATGAAATCAAATGGATACCAATTAATCTAAAAAAATTGATTTATTTTTGTGCTGTTCATATTGTACGAAGCTTGTTCATATAGACGACTAACATAGTATAAAATGGGGTTGTCCAGGTTCATACCAAACAAAGTATAATTTGTGTTATATATTCATATTATACAAAATCAGTTTATAGAAATGATCGATTAAGTTTGAAATAAAGTTCACAGAGGATTGTAACAAGCAAATAGGTTAAATTTTGAACTATTCATACAGTACAATATTAGTTCGTACAGACGATTGATAGAGTACGAAATAAGATTCGTACAGGATCGTACATAGATTTTTAAACTGTTCATATAGATAATTATCAATCATATTGTACGATCCTAGGTTGGTTGAGTTGTAATTTTCTATTTTTTTATGTTTCATATATAAAAGTCCTAAAAATTGACACTCTATATCTTTGCTACATTTATCTCTTAAACTGGCCATTGAGTATGAGTGTTTGGGAGAGATTGTGAGAGTGAATTGTGAGAGATCAAGTGAGGGGGAGTTTGTTGCAAATCTATTTTTCATGGCTTATGTTTTGATGATTGATAAACACTATTTCTCTTGGACTGCTTGTTGCTTCTAACATTTCAGGAATCGAAGATCAGACGAACGAGACGAAGCCAATTCAGGATTGCATAGGTCTAGGGTTGAGTCAGTCTGTACTTTTGTTTTTCACTTCTTGAGTCTACTTATAATGGTCAAAGAGACTGATGCTAAGTAACCCTTCACACACACACTTGAGAGACTTAGAATTTCTATTTTTACTCATATCGTCCAGGATGATTTTTGGATCGGCCCGGACGATCAGGCTTAAAACAGAAGGTCTAAATAAGGATTCTTAATTAAGGCAGCCGACATTAACATATCAACCTGGATGATACATGTATAAGCCAGGATGATAAGCTCAAAATAGAAAGAAGTTGTCGCCATAAATAATTAAGTTATACTGTATTTTTAAAGTATTGGCCAGGACGATCCTAGGATCGGCCTGGACGATATGCACAAATTATGCCTTAATTGATCAGGAAATCAAGGGAGTAATTAAGGATGATTGATACGATCATATCATCTTGGACGATCGCAGGATCGGCCAGGACGATCCAGTCAAAAACCTTAAGTTAATTCAGGATGATAAACATCGGCCAGCTCGTATCCAGGGCTATTGTCAGGACGATTTTCCTCTGATTTGAACTGATCGGCTAGGACGATCGTGATATCGGCCTGGACGATCAAGCCAATTTTCAATCGTCCTATTTTGCATCCAGGGCTATGCTCTGGCCGATCTTCATTGATTTGTACTGATCGGCCAGGCCGATGTCCACATCGGCCTGGAACGATATTGTAGGCAACTTGAAATTAATGAGCTCCTTTGAAGATCTTCTATTTAAGAACTCTTGTTCAACATTTTTCAAGACCTTTGGCTGCTTCCTTGACCTGAGAAGACCTAGAGGAGAGAAAGAGAGAGAGGGAGAGAGAGAGGATCTTGTGAGGGGGAGCTTGTGAGGGGATTCACAAGGGTTGCTTCAAGGATCGCTCTGCTTGTTCTTCGTATAGAATTTCTCATCCGTGGAAGGGTCGGTAGAGGTAAGGAGTTAGCTTTTGGTTGTGGTTCTCTTCCAGCTTCAGGAGGAAGCAAAAGGAGGTAGGTTCTCTGCCTTGCTGGGGTGGCAAAAAGGAGGTTCTTGTGAGGGCTTCTCCGCCTAGCCGTGGGGGCTAAAGGAGAGTCACTTTTTGTAGTGCAATACTTGGAGGGTGCCTCCAAGGAGTGGACGTAGGTCGAGTTGACCGAACCATTATAAATTTCTGTGTTCTTATTTTTGCTTCCGCACTTTTTAATTCCGCATTTATTTTTGTGGTGATTTTGGTTTGTGATTTTTATTCTTTGTGAAAAGAAAATTTTTAAAATACCAATTCACCCCCCTCTTGGTTAGCTTGGGCTAGTTCTAAAGGGCTTAACATCCCTAACGAACTTTCAAGTGGTATCAGAGCAGGATTCAAATTTTTAAGTTTGAAAACTTTTTGAATTAAATCCATGGCTAACCTTGAGAATCGTAACACTACGGAAGGGTATTCTATTACCCGACCTCCCCTATTCGATAACCTATCTTTTGATTTTTGGAAAACTCGCATGTCAACATTTTTACAATCTACTGATTATCGCATGTGGATGCTTATACAAGAAGGTTATTCTCCACCTTCTCGTGAAATTAATGGTGTTAAAACTAAAATTGCTTTTACTGAATGGACTTTTGATGAACTAGATTTAGCTCATTAAATGCAAAATATTTGAACTGCTTTTTCTGTGCTTTGAAATCTGAGGATTACATGCGTGTTTCAACTTGCAAAACTGGTAAAGAAATTTGGAATAAACTGTGCATAACTTATGAAGGTACTAATAAAGTCAAACAATCCCATTTGAACTTTCTCTTGCATGGCTATGAACTTTTTTGTATGAAACCTCATGAATCGATTTCTGACATGTACATTAGGTTTACTCAGATAGTTACTTCATTGCATGCACTAGGAAAGGAACTTTCGAATTATGAAAAAGTTAACAAGATTTTGAGATGCTTGCCTTCGTCTTATGATGCAAAAATTACTGCCATCACTAAATCAAAAGATTTGAACACCTATTCTATTGATAACTTACTCGGCTCACTCATTGCTTATGAGCAAGGGATGAATCAAAGAAATCTTGATGCAGGTGAGAATAAAAAGGAGAAAACAATTGCATTGAAGGCACACAAATCGAATTCTGAATCTTCCGGGTCTGAAAGCGATGAAGTTGCCTTCATCACAAGGAAATTCAAAAGCTTTCTAAGGAAGAAACAAATGCATCATCAAAGTTGGAGAAAAAGTAAGGAACACAAACATGTTAAAGGATCTTCTAATGTTGTATGTTTTGAATGTAGAAAACTTGGACATGTGAGAACTGATTGCCCTACACTTAAAGATCACTCAAGTAAAGGAAAAGGTGAGGAGAAACCTAAGCCAAGGAAGGACAAGATGAGAGTACAAAAAGCATTTTGGGCGGATTTAGCATCGGATTCATCAGAAACAGAACCATAAGATGAGACATCAAAATTGTGCTTGATGGCAGACAACAATCTTGATCAAGAAGAGGTATGTGATCTTTCATACGATCAACTTCTTAAAGTTTCAAAAAAAATTCATGCATCATATAGGAAATTAAAGAAAACACATGCTAGCTTGAAATTAGAATTTTTAAACATACAAAAAGAGCATGAAATTTTGATTAAAGACCATCAAACAATTGATTCAAATCATATGACTTTACTTGATGAATTTGATGAGTTAAATAAAAATCATTGTGAGTTAGTTGAAAAGCATGATGCATTAAAAGACTCACACACATCACTTGAATCTGATTTTAAGAAGTCTAAGGAGATAGAGAAAAATTTGAGGATTGAAAATGAAGTTTTAAAAAATACAAATTTGAAGTTTCAAAATGATTTAGAAGCATGTAAGAAAACTATGATGACATCTACTTTTGATGAATTACCAAAACCTAGGAAGAGGCATCATAACTCAAACCACTTAAGAAACCCCTTTCCTGGAGTTAGATATTTTTCATGTGGCATGCTAGGACACATCTCACCCACTTGCACGATTCATCATAGTATATATTGGGTGTGGAAACCTAAGGTGCATGATCCATAGCATACCACACATACATTGCATTCTTCTCTTCATAAGAAGGAACCCAAATCTGCTTGGGTTCCTAAATCTAACATTTGATAATTTTGCCGGAAGCCTCTCACAAAAGACCTCGTGAGAGTATGTGGTACCTGGACAATTGATGCTCTCGACATATGACTGGTGATGCCAGCCAGTTCATTATACTAGAGTCCAGGACTGGAGGCAAGGTTACTCTTGGAGACAACACCACCAAGAAGGTGGTAGGAGCAGGTATAATTGGTAATTCTAAGAACCTTATGATTGAAAATGTTTTGCTTGTAGATGGATTGAAGCACAACTTGCTCAGCATCAGTCAATTCTGTGACAAAGGCTTCATCGTGCAATTTTTTGCAAGCTCATGCATTGTAAGTTTAAGCAATAACACTATTTTGCAAGGAAAGAGGATCAACAACGTTTATATGCTTGATTTAAATAATATTGAATGTGCTGCTTCTTTTTGCTTAAAAACTGTGATTGATGATTCTTGGTTGTGGCACAGGAGGCTTTGTCATGCAAGTATGAAAACCCTTAGGAAAGTAACCCAAAATAACCTAGTTAGAGGTGTCCCCAAACTTAAGTTTTTAAAAGACCACCTTTTTGATGCCTATCAACTAGGAAAGCAAGTCCACTCCACTTTTCACCCCATTAAGGACATTAGCACCTCTAGACCTCTAGATGTCCTTCACATGGATTTGTTTGGACCCATTAGCACTGCCATCCTGGGAGGGAAAGTCTATGGTTTTGTGATTGTTGATGACTACTCGAGGTTCACTTGGACTAGATTTCTTTCGCATAAAAATGAGTCTTTTGAGGAGTTTAAAAAATTTTCTACTTGGATTCAGAAAAAGCTAGGTTGTGAGATTTTGACCATCCATAGTGATCATGGGGGAGAGTTTGAAAATGAAAGATTTGGAGTTTGTTGTGAGGACAAGGGGATTAGCCACAATTTTTCAGCCCCTAGGACCCCTCAGCAGAACGGGATAGCTGAAAGAAAGAACCAGACCTTGGTGGAAGCCGCTAGAGCCATGCTTGCTGAGTATTCACTTCCAAAATACTTTTTGGCTGAAGCGGTTAACACAGCTTGTTATGTGTTGAATAGGGTGAATGTTAGAGCCAAATTAGAGAAGACACCCTATGAGATCCTTAAGGGTAGGACACCCAATCTTTCCCACCTTCATGTCTTTGGTTGTAAGATTTTCATTCACAACAATGGGAAGTCTCACTTGGGAAAATTTGATCCAAAATCTGATGAAGGAGTATTTTTGGGATATTTTAGTGTTGGGAAGTCTTTTAGGGTGTTTAACAAAAGAACTTTGATGGTGGAAGAAACAACCCATGTAGTTTTTGATGAGTCTGATCCTAAGAAACATGGAGTAGAAGATGATGATGTTGGAGAGAATACAAGAGGAGTAGAAAACTTTGTGAAGGGGGGTGAGCACCTAAGTAATGAAAGAGTAGAAGAAGTCCCCCAAGGAGTAGAAAATTTTGATGAAAGGGGAGAAACTTCACACACTTTACCTAAAGATTGGAGATACTCTACAAGTCACCCCAAGGATTTGATCTTAGGAGACCCTTCTAGTGGAGTTAAGACTAGACATGGACTTAGGAAGGAGGTGAACCATTCTGCCTTTATTTCTATGACTGAACCCACCACCATTAATCAAGCCCATTCGGATGAGTTTTGGATTTTAGCAATGCAGGAAGAATTGAATCAATTTGTTAGGAATGATGTTTGGGAACTTGTGGAAAGACCTAAGGGACAAAGTGTAGTTGAGACAAAGTGGGTCTTTGAGAACAAGGTGAATGATTCAGGAGTGGTGGTAAGAAATAAAGCAAGATTGGTGGCTAAGGGGTACAATCAAATAGAAGGAATAGACTTTGAAGAGACTTTTGCCCCTATAGCTAGATTGGAAGCCATTAGAGTGCTATTAGCCTTTGCCTATTATAAAGGATTTAAGCTTTTCCAAATGGATGTCAAGAGTGCCTTTTTAAATGGGGAAATAAAAGAAGATGTTTTTGTAGAACAACCTCCAGGTTTTGAGAGTTCTCAATTTCCAAATCATGTGTTTAAATTAAAAAAAGGCTTTGTATAGTTTAAAGCAGGCACCTAGAGCTTAGTATCAGAGGCTTAGCACATTCTTACTAGAGAGGGAGTTTATGCCAAGGGGAGCGTAGACACCACCCTTTTTCTTAGAAGAGTTGGAGATGATTTACTCATTGTTCAGATTTATGTTGATGATATACTCTTTGGATCTTCTAATAAAAAATTGTGTGATGATTTTTAGTAGAGAGTTTGAGATGAGTTTGAAGGGAGAGTTGTCTTACTTTTTGAAGTTTAGCATAAAACAATTGGAGGATGGAACTTTTCTAAATCAAACAAAATACATAAAGGACATTTTGAAGAAATATGAGATGGACAAAGCCAAGCCAATTAACACTCCCATGACTTCTAGTGCTCCATTGGATAAGAACCCAAGTGGTAAGTCTGTTGATAAGAAGAAGTATAGAGGCATGATTGGATCTTCACTTTACTTGACTGCGAGCCGACCTGATATCATGTTTAATGTTTGCCTTTGTGCTAGATTTCAAGCTGATCCTAAGGAATCCCACATGACTGCTGTTAAGAGAATTTTTAGATACCTTTAGGGGACACAAGGCTTAGGGATTTGGTACCCTAGACACATCACTTGTTTTGAGATTATTGGTTTTTCTGACTTTGATTTTGCAGGATGCAAGGTGGATAGAAAAAGTACTTCTGGAACTTGTCAATTCATTGGACAATCTTTGGTCTCTTGGTCTAGTAGGAAGCAAAACTCTATTGCACTTTCCACTGCTGAAGCTGAATACATTACTCTTGGAAGTTGTGTGGCCCAAGTTCTTTGGTTGAAATAACAAGTATTGGATCTAGGATTACATGTAAGTACCATCTCAATCTTTTGTGACAACACTAGTGCCATATGCATCTCTAAAAATCCTATCCAACATTCAAGAACTAAACACATTGACATTAGGCATCACTTTATTATAGATCATGTGACTAAGGGAGACATTGAGTTACACCATGTGACAACTAAAAACCAACTGGCTGATATCTTTACTAAACCACTGGCCTTCGACACTTTCAGTTCTTTAAGGACCAGATTGGGTGTGATTGACATAAATGCATGAAACTTTTAGCTATTTTCTTTTGTTTTTTATTTTATTTTTACCTTTTAGTATGTTTTATTTTTTTCTTTTGTCTTTTTTTTGTTGTTTGTTTTCAAAATCATCGCTGATATGGTATTATATTTCTTGTCCCTGTTTTTTTTAAATTTGTAGTTAATGTGTTTTCATCTACTTAATCTCTTAGATGGTAGGAATATTTTGAGATTGTATCTCTTTCTCTAACCTATTTTAGTGGCATAGTTTTCTTTTATAATCAAAAGTCTATCTCAAATTAAAGATTGTTTATGAAATTAAGATCTTTTCTTAAGCTTGCTTAAGCAAATCTATCTTGTATTTATAATGATTAAAGTCTTTTTGTCACAGCAAGATCACTCGTTACTCTTGTCTTCGATTATTAATCCTGCTTGTGGTAATTCTTTCCTATGTTAGAGAGAGAGCTCCTATTCTCTAGTATCTGAGAAGATATATTCACAACTAAGTTTTTTTTAAAAGATTATAAAAGGGAATCTAGCTTGCAAAAAAAAAAAAAAAAATTGGCCAATGATGCTAACAAAAGAAGCGCGAAGTCGCAAAAAATTAAAAAATCTAGAAAAAGATGCGCAAAGCGCCACAAAATTGACAAGAGGCATAAAATGAGCCCACTCAAAAGAAAGCTACTCTCTCTTTTTAAATCTTTTAGAACTTAGAAGTTTTGGTTCTCAAAGGCTTGATCTCGATTATCGTACGATTATGACAAATCTACCTTCATTATTTTATGAAGATATTTTTTCTTACGACAAGTGGTAGGTGGATTTTTTTTCTCATATCCAATTAATTATTTGTGTTAGGTCATTGATTTCAAAAGACGATTCTACCCTAAGAAAATGTTTTGAGCTAAGGGTAAACCATGAATGGATATTCTACTATTCTATGGTTTAATATGATTGGTAACTCATTAACTCACAAGTTTTTTAAATCAATCACATGGAATACTATATCATTGACATGCCTTGATTAAAAAAAAAAAAAATTCATATGCTATTTGTCTTTTGTTCCCTCCTTTTTGATATGTCAAAAGGGGGAGAAGTTTATGAGGTTCCTGTTTGTATTGATCCTGAATTTTTACAACTGATTTGATTTCGTAGTGTTTGCCATCATCAAAAAGGGGGAGATTGTTGAAAAACTATTTTTCATGGCTTATGTTTTGATGAATGACAAACACTATTTCTCTTGGACTGGTTGTTTCTTCTAACGTTTCAGGAATCAAAGATTGGACGAACGAGACAAAGCTAATTCAGGATTGCGTAGGTCTACGGTTGTGTCAGTCTGTACTTTTGTTTTTCACTTCTTGAGTCTACTTGTAATGGTCAAAGAGACTGATGCTAAGTAACCCTTCACACACACACTTGAGAGACTTAGAATTTCTGTTTTTACTCATATTGTCCAGGATGATTTTTGGATCAGCCCAGACGATCAGGCTTAAAACTGAAGGTCTAAATAAGGATTCTTAATTAAGGCAGCCGACATTAACATATCGGCCTGGACGATACATGTATCGGCCAGGACGATAAGCTCAAAACAGAAAGAAGTTGTCGCCATAGATAATTAAGGTATACTGTATTTTTAAATTATCGGCCAGGACGATCCTAGGATCGGCCTGGATGATATGCAAAAATTATGCCTTAATTGATTAGAAAATCAAGGGAGTAATTAAGGATGATTGATACGATCATATCGTCTTGGACGATCGTAGGATCGTCCAGGACGATCCAGTCAAAAACCTTAAGTTACTTCAGGACGATAAACATTGGCCAGCTCGTATCTAGGGCTATTGTCAGGACGATTTTCCTTTGATTTGAACTGATCGGCCAGGACGATTGTGATATCGGCCTGGATGATCAAGCCAATTTTCAATCGTCCTGTTTTGCATCCAGGGCTATGCTCTGGCCGATCTTCATTGATTTGTACTGATCGGCCAGGCCGATGTCCACATCGGCCTGGACAATATTATCGGCAACTTGCAATTAATGAGCTCCTTTGAAGCTCTTCTTTTTAAGAACTCTTGTTCAACATTTTTCAAGACCTTTGGCTGCTGCCTTGATCTGAGAAGACCTAAAAGAGAGAAAGAGAGAGAGGGAGAGAGAGAGGATCTTGTGAGGGGGAGCTTATGAGGGGATTCACAAGGGTTGCTTCAAGGATCGCTCTGCTTGTTCTTCGTCTAGACTTTCTCATCCGTGGAAGGGTCAGTAGAGGTAAGGAGTTAGCTTTTGGTTGTGGTTCTCTGCCAGCTTCAGGAGGATGCAAAAAGAAGTAGGTTCTCTGCCTTGCCGGGGTGGCAAAAAAGAGGTTCTTGTGAGGGCTTCTCCGCCTAGCCGTGGGGCCTAAAGGAGAGTCACTTTTTGTAGTGCGATACTTGGAGGGTGCCTCCAAGGAGTGGACGTAAGTCGAGTTGACCGAACCACTATAAATTTATGTGTTCTTATTTTTGCTTCCGCACTTTTTAATTCCGTATTTATTTTTGTGGTGATTTTGGTTTATGATTTTTATTCTTTGTGAAAAGAAAATTTTTAAAAAACCAATTCACCCCCCCTCTTAGTTAGCTTGGGCTAGTTCTATAGGGCTTAACATCCCTAATAAACTTTCAGAGTTATGAGGGATTCACTAGGTTTCCTCAAATGAGGATCCCTTTTTCTTCTTCAAATTTCTACCCATCTCCTATGGAGGATTTTGAGAGAAGATCTTCAACATTGTGTCATGGTACTCTACCATCACTAGGAGGGTGAGAAAGGATGTTGGTATTCTATCGTCACAAGGAGGGTGAAAAATAATGAAAGTTATCTATCATCACTAGGAAGGTGAGAAAGTACATTGAAACTCTGTTGTCACCAGGAGGGTGAAAAAGGATGAATGTTCTTTGCCATTACCAGAAAGGTGAGAAAATATGTTGGTACTCTACTACACAGGGGTTAATGGAAGAGAATTTATAAAGGCTTCTCAGCCTTACTATGGGGTCAAATGGGGAGTCACTTCGGTTTAGTGAAATACCTGGAGAAGGAGTCTCTAGGGAGTGGATGTAGGTATAATTAGGACCAAAGCACTATAAATTTGCTGTTATTCTATTTACTTTACTTTTTAGTATTTTTATTTTTCTACGCTTTAAAATTTTTTTGTGGAAATGTTTATTGTGATAATCAATTTACTACAAATCTACATATTATTGGACCATTATTAAAATTACCAATTCACCCCCTTCTTGCTTAGCCTTGAGATAATTCAATAAGTTTTAACAACATACTCAAACTTTCAGGATGCTGCTTATAGAGATTAGAATACAAAAGGTATCATTTCACTATCCCATAGAACAAAATGGTTATATACCTTTATGCACTATACAAGCAGTCCAATGGATGAGCATATGGAGTTATATATATAATTAATTATAAAGAATTATGGCTTTCACCTACACATCTAAATAGATAAAAACATATTTGTCTTGATAGTCATGAGATTTTTTCCCAATCAATACATAATCTCAAATGGGGTTTATTTGATGTGGGTTTTTGTTTCCCATGGGTGTAAGTTCCCATAGTTAATTGCATCTTAGCCCTTGACCTAAAAAAACTCTCAATTATGGATGCAAAATTTTTTTATATAGATTTAACATATCATAGATTATATAGTCTTTCCTAATCCAAGAGAAAATTTACTTAATCAGGCTATTCAACATACAAATATCATATAGTCACTCAGTCGAGTAAAGGAGTGGAAATCAGGAGAGGAGTCATCTCATACAGAGCATGTTTGAGAGAAAGATTGAAGCAACACCATTAGTGTGATAAACATTAATGGGATTTGTAGGATCTAAAGAATTGACAACCTACCCAATAATAAGGCATGCAACTATATACACATATCACCATGCTTTGATCCAAGATCTAAAAAAATTCATATTGTACACTTGGTACTAATGCCCACTATTTAACTATTAAAAGGCTCATCGAAGTGACTTATAACCGAAACCCCACCAGGGTTCTAGGTAGCTTGAGTTGAATTTATGAACATGCACAAAAATATGAACCAGCTAAACTCCACCTAGCATCTCAAATCCATAAAGTCAAATCTTTATGCAAATATAAGAGTGGAGGAAAGTACAGGAAGGGAATTAGACCCCAAGCCCAACCATGAAAGATATTATGCTATACAAAAAAGAACAATCCCGCTAGCTAATAAAAGAAATTTATATACTTTGGCTCAGGCTCTGCATACATAGGCATATGCTAGTCAAAACTAGCATGTAGTAACAATGAAGTAAGCTAGGTTTCAAATATTAGTTATATTTAGAAAATTGACCCAAGAGTGATCATGCATTTAACTTTGAAAAGGTTGAATAATTTTAAATTATATATTCTTTTTTTATCTTACATTAAGAAACTTTTATCTTTGCTAAAATTTTAACATCCTAAGAGCCTAATACAGACTTTGTCTGAGCAACTCCAAAGCAAAATAAAGTAAGAAACCTAGGAAAAGAATGTAGTTTTAAGCCCAATCATAGTAAATACACCAATCATTTAAAAAAATTGTTTATGGCTATAAATACAGCTAGGTTCTACAACACACCTAGGGAAATTGTAACTGAGCTATACCATAATTACATCTCAGCATAAATTTATTCATCACTAAGATGGTGTGTGGATACTTGTTTAGTCTTAATAAATTTGGCCTCCCACCTTTTGAAATATCCACATGCCTACAAGGCATTTATAGCTGAAATTACATTTGAAATGAAAATTAATATAAATTTCAGATAAAAAATATTTTAGCATAATTATAATAACACAATAATATATTATACATATATAATATTATTCCTTATGGCCACATTTCTTTGGGCTTAGCATTCCTCGGGGTACCTATTATAAATTACTTTTTAATCATTATTTTGACAACATTAATTTATCTCTTGGGAATATGACCACATACATGAAACATCTCTATAAATAATCTAACCACTTAAGCACAAGTGCCAACTCATCAATCTAAAAATAAATAAATAAATAAATAAAACAACCATAAATAGTCCAAGCTAAAAAAACCTCATCACTTCATTGTATAAAAAAAATGTAAAATGTTATCCTAGTTATACCCTACCCTAGGATGACTTTAAAAATAAGACCTATCAAGAACCTAAGTGAGTAGGAAAATTAGTGTGCCTAACTAACCTAGATTAGGTGAGAGGTTTAAGTTGCAAGATCGCGTTCATATTATTTAATTTATTAGGCCTTAATAACCTCTTTAACTAGTAAGTCATTTTGGATGAATTAATTAAATCTACTTTAAGGTCATAAATATGATTATTATGTTATAAAGGGTCGAAAGATATGGGCCCTAACCTATTCTAAAGTTACAAAGAATTGAGCAGTAAATGTCACATCCTCAATCTTACAAATAATCAAGGCTAAAATAATTATGAGGTGGCAGGTCACATAATCATCCCTTGATTTTCTAAGACTTGTAGTAAGGTCAATTGGTGACACACTAAGGTGGGCCTATTGCCCACCACCAAAAGAAAAATCCTAGGTTTCCTGTGTTTAAGGTAGAATTATTTCTAGAGGTTGACATGATAATAGAAAACTTACAACCTTCAGTTGCCTGTAGATTTTACCTAACTTAAGATTTAACACTTGGGTGGTTATGGAGTATGGGTTGGGTTCCTAAGAGAGATAATTTTTTTCAATCTTTAGACATGTCTCCCTAAATGTGTGAGGTATGTGGCATTGTCAAAACGGGCACGAGGACCATAGCTTCCTTAAGAGACGTAGCCCAGCAACTTGTGGAATTTTATCCTATATACCTAAGGGAGAATGTAAAAAAGATTAATATAAATTATACATAGTTTGAGGAACTAAGGAATCGATTGACGTTCATTTGCTTCTCCAATAATATCATTTGTTTAAGTAGAGTTAAAGGACATTTAATTTGAGTTTAGATTTTATTGTCTTAATATTTTTCTTAAGTGTTAGAGAAATTGTGAGAGAGAATTTGATTATTTCTTTTTAGTTTCACCTTAATTAATATTGACATTTGATCATAATCATTTTAGGAGTTTGTTTCATATTTTTCTATTTTTATTTGATTTCTTATGATTTTTTAAAGTTGTAGTTTGGTTAAGGGGTTGTAAAGACGCGTTGGGTTGATTTATAATCTCCAATAATGCGTTGGGTTGCATTAAAGATATACAAATTTATTATATGTTTTTAATACCATTAATCTTTCCAAATTTTAAAGTGTATATATATGCTTGTTGTCCAAATTGAATATAACGAAGTTTACAAAAGTTGAGTTTGTTGATGAATTATTACAGATTATTTAAGTTGAGTTAAAATTGTCATTATTAAACTAAGGTCGTAAGGTTTATTTGACCCACCTCGGAGCTAACTTAATAACTTTCTATCCCCGGGTTGCCGAATAATTTTCTTATTATAAATAAGTTCTTATTTGTTATTTTTGTGGATTTTGATTTATGATCATTATCATTACTTGGTTCAATACAAGTTTTAAGACTTATTATGAGATCACTATATATATTTTATATGTTAGTTTTATTGGATTTTAAGAATTCTATATGTTATTGTTTGTAGCTAATGAACTTCAAAATTTTGGTTTCTATGCTAGGCTCAGGTAATAAAGCTATACACATTACCTAGAAGGTTACATACAACACAATGCTTACCTATGAATCTACCTAACATGCTTTGTTTTTTTTTTTGAAGAAATGTGAATTGCATTAAAATAAGAAAAGGAGCAAAAAGCGTAGGTACAAACCACTAAGAGTAAAACCATCTAGCTCACCAATTGAATGAAAGGTGGAGGAACTTTACTCTCACAAAATGTTTCCCAAAGAAAATCATAAGAAACGGCTAAATTGGCATAATAATCACCCAACTTAAAACCAATAAATGTGATAGAATGAAAAATAACATTATTCCAATCACTTAAAACCAATGAATCTTCATCTTGAATTCTCCCACGAAGTTCCTTCGATTTGCTGTACAATTTGTTAAGAAACTGGATCACATTCTTGTTGTCTTTCTCAATGAAAATACCTATAACATCTTACAAATTTCCATTTAATACATCCTTTAAAACCCTAAATTCCAATAACTCTATTTGTGATATGTACAAATGAACACCACTACAACCAAAAGCTACAACAATTCTACCTTTTCTGTCTCGAAAAATTCATCCAATAGCAGCCACATAATTCTCTTTAAGTGAAGCATCAATATTTACTTTATACCACTAAGGAGGAGGAGGATGCCAAGTTTCTGAAGATAGTCTAGTAGACTAATTGACATCCTAGTGATCTGAGAGGATATCCTTGTTAGCTGTACTTACAAAACTGAGAACCTTAGCAGCAATCAAGACTGCACTATCTCCTGTTTTGCCATGCTTTACCTTGTTCCTTTCATTCCAAGAGAACAATAAAAGAGTAACATATAATCTAACCATCATTGTATTTTTCCCAGATAAAACTTCCAACTCATCATTACATTCTTTGAAACATGTAAACTTCGGTAATCTGAATCCCCATATCCTTAATAAGTAAATCCCGTTAATACACTTAGAGCAAGTAGATGTAACATGGTCACTGTCTTCAACCACTTCACAACCTCTTGGGCACAAATTATTGTTAGCTAGCCACCTCATCATAAGAAAATCTCCAGTCAAAATAGCATTCTTACAAATAAGACACAAAAAGAATTCAACCTGAGCATTCAGCTTTAGCTTTTGAATCCATGAAATTGAATCCAAATTCACTTCTTCCTTCAAGCCATCTTCAATCAGCATTGATGAGATAGATCTACCACTCCATTTCATCTTTACTTCCATAAAGTCTTCATCATGATTATGAAAAGTCTGGATATTACTTATCAAACATACAAGATCTTTTCCAAAATACAAAATCAGCTTATCATGATCCCACCTTCTTTCTTGAATGAAAAAAATCAAGAGTTACATTGTCATCCTCAAATGTAGCAACAAATGTAGGCCATTTAAGCAAACATTTGTCCAAAATCCATACATCTTTCAAAACATTTATTTTTGAACCCACAACAACATTCCATCTTACAAACCCCTTAAGAGCCTTCCATCCACTTTCAATGATCTTCCAAGATGAAGAGCCACCCTTCATTTCTCCATTGCTCCACCAATTTTCACCATATTTAGCCAAAAAATTCCTAATCAGCAAAGTAGAAGGTCTCTCTAATAAATTCCAAGAAAATTTAGGGATCAATGCCCCCATCCTGGATCCAGCCGAATAAACACCCCATCCTTCCAAAGCTTTCGGTTTACACATTATATCCCATGCCACATAGTGCATTCCATGACTTCCATACAGCTTATTCCAGAAGAAATTTCTACACAACTTATCAAACTACTTTAATATACTCAAAGGAACTATAGAGTGAGCCATAATGAACAATGGAAGGTTAATTAAAGGTTTTTTCACCAACACCAATCTTCCAGCCATAGAAATGTACCTATTGCCCCAAGCATTTAACTTATTCAAGGACTTATCCAATAAAGACTGGAAATCAGAATTTCTCAACCTCCTTAATGCAATTTTAGTTCCCAAGTAATCCATCTCCTCAACAAACTTAATCCCCAATAACTTTACAATTTTTTTCTTCCTTCTTATCATAACCGTTTGCCCACAAACCATAGCAGATTTTTGTAGATTAATTGTTTGACCAGTCCATTTGCAATAGTCCTCTATAATGCTCTTCAACTTCTTGATATTCTTCACTTTATCATCTAAAAAAACTAGCACATCATTATCATAAAGCTAATGAGAAATTTATTGCCCCTTTAGAGAAATCTTAATACCCAAATCCATGCCTTTATCAAAGAAAGCATTAGAAAGCAATTGTGAGCATATGATAAATAAGAAAGGAGATAGAGGACACCCTTGATGGAAGCTACGTTTTCCCACTATCCATCTAGATATACCACCATTAATCAAGATAGAAAACCTTGGTTCCAAAATACATTCCATCACCAAGCTAGCAAACTTCTCCGAAAAGCTCAAGACAACCATCATCTTTCGAAGAGTAGTCCAGCACATAATTTCATAGGCTTGCTCCATGTCTAACCTAATAGCCATCAATCCAATACTTTCTTTAGGAATCTTGATTTTGTTGAAGACTTCCTGGGCTAACCATAAATGATCCGAGATAGATCTTCCTCTCACAAAAGCTACCTATTCTTCAGAGATATTTTTAGGCATAACCAGAGTAAAACTATTTAATAGCACTTTAGCCTCAATTTTGTAAATGGCATTACAAAGGCTAATTGGACGGAAGCCCGAAGGAGTCACTGGATTATTGGCTTTAGGAATAAGCACAACAGACGTATCCTTCCATTCCTTTCACTTACCCGAAAGAAAGAACCTCTTCATTGTTATGAAAATATCCTCTCTAATAATATTCCAGTAAAATTTGAAAAAAGAGTAAGTCATACAATCACAACCAGGAGCCTTATTGTTGCCCAACATCCTCACCACATTCACAATTTCTGAATCAGAGAAGTTAGTGTCCAACCATTTCCTATCTTCATCATCTAAAACCTTCTTAGGATAAGGCAAATTCTCCTTCTAGCACACCCTTTCCTTCCATTTGTTTTGGAAAAAACTAAAAAAAAACCTCCTCGATCTCCTTAGGCTCCTCTGTTAGGATATTGTCCGAGTTTTTTAATTTGAGTAACCCTATTACCATTTTTCCTAGCATTAGCAAAAGCATGGAAACATTTTGTATTTGAATCTCCCTCTTAAATCCATTTCACTTTGGCCCTTTTCTTCCACCAAGTTTTCAACCGGTGAAGATTAACATTCAACTCTTTAATCTTTACTCTAAGTAACCAAACCTTCTCATCATCTAACCATCATTCTCTTGCTTCCTCCTCTTGTAGCTGAATATTTTCCAATTTCAATCATTCCTTCTCTTTAGAAAAATCCTTGAATTTAGCTTTTCTCCAATGGAACAAGTTTTTCAAAACTCTATTACATTTTTTGTTAAGAATTTGCATTTCATCACCTGTAAAATCCTTCTTCCACATTTTGGTAATAATGTGAGCAGATGCTTTGAAAGAAGTCCACACATCTTCAAACTTGAGGACCACCTTAGATTTCCTTGTAGAATAAAAAATCTTCAATATAATCGGACAATGATCCGAAGCCACTCTAGAAATGTGTCTAACCACTACCACCTAGATATAATTGATGGCCAAAGTGTTGAGTAAGCACCTGTCCAACCTCTCAAGAATCCTTCCTCCCCTCAATCTTATTATTGCACCAAGTGTAGCTTGGTCCAACAATCCCTACATCATTGAGGTCATTTTCATTCATAAAATTAAGCATCTCCTTTGGACCTTGAGAGAACACAAACTTCCTTCCACCCTTCTTATCTCCTTGACACAATATACAATTAAAATCCCCACCAACAGTAGAAGCAACTTTCCTATGGGAAACCTCTTGAATGCAATCCCATAACAACCTTCTCTTATGTACCTCCTTACTCAAATATACCGTTGAGATCATCCATACTCCTTTATTAAAGACGTTTAGATCCCTAATGACACATTGATCTAACATCTTCAAAATTGAAAAGGAAGCCAAATCTGATCTCCATAAGACCATAATACCGCCTAATAGTCCAACTGATGGCTGTAGAAGAAAATCCCAGTTCGGTCCCAAAATCTTCTCCAAAGCTACTTTATCAAAAGCTCTAATTTTGGTCTCCACCAATCCCACAAATAAAATGCTAAAATCAGTAGTAAATTCCTTGAGAAATAGAGAGGCTTCTTTCTTCTTTGCCACTCTATTATTCTAAAAAGCGATGGAATTCATTTGAACACCCTAGGGGATGAACCTGTTGCAAATCTATTTTTCATGTCTTATGTTTTGATGATTGACAAACACTGCTTTTCTTGGACAGCTTGTTGCTTCTAACTTTTCAGGAATCGACGATCGGACAATCAAAAAGGAGCCAAGTTCAGGAATGCGTAGGGTTAGGATTGAGTCAGTCTGTACTTTTGTTTTTACCTTTTGAGTCCACTTATAATAGTCAAAAAGACTGATACTTTGTAACCCTTCACACACACACTTGAGAGAATTAGAAATTCTGTTTTTACTCATATCGGCCAGGACGATTTCTTTTATCGGCCTGGACGATCAGCTTAAAACAGAAAGTCTAATTAAGGATTCTTAATTAAGGCAGCCGACGTTAACAGATCGTCTTGGACGATACGTGTATCGGCCAGGATGATAAGCTCAAAACAGAAAGAAGTTGCCGCCATAGACAAGTATGGTATAGCATATCTTTAAAGTATCGGCCAGGACGATCCTCGGATCGGCCTGGACGATATTAACAAATTATGCCATAATTGTTCAGGAAACCAAGGAAGTAATTAAGGATGATTGATACGATCATATCGTCCTGGATGATCGCAGGATCAGCCCGGACGATCTAGTCAAAAACCTTAAGTTACTTCAGGACGATCAATATCGGCCAGCCCATATTCAGGGCTATTGTCAGGACGATTTTCGTCTGATTTGAACTGATCGGCCAGGACGATTGTGAGATCGGCCTGGACGATCAAGCTAATTTTCAATCGTCCAGTTGTGCATTCAGGGCTATGCTCTGGCCGATCTTCATTAATTTGTACTGATCGGCCAGGCCGATGTCCAGATCGGCCTGGACGATAAAGTCGGCAACTTGCAATTAATGAGCTCTTTTGAAGCTCTTCTATTTAAGAGCTCTTGTTTAACGTTTTTAAAAACCTTTGGCTGCTGCCTTGACCTGAGAAGACCTTGAGGAGAGAAAGAGAGAGAGAAGAGAGAGAGAGGATCTTGTGAGGGGGAGCTTGTGAGGGGTTTCACAAGGGTTGCTTCAAGGATCTCTCTGCGTCGTCTTCGTCTAGAGTTTCTCGTCCGTGGAAGGGTCGGTAGAGGTAAGGAGTTGTGCTTTTGGTTCTGGTTCTCTGCCAGCTTCAGGAGGAAGCAAAAGGAGATAGGTTCTCTGCCTTGCCGGGGTGGCAAAAAGGAGGTTCTTGTGAGGGTTTCTCCACCTAGCCGTGGGGGCTAAAGGAGAGTCACTTTTTGAGTAGTGCAATACTTGGAGGGTGCCTCCAAGGAGTGGACGTAGGTCAAGTCGACCGAACCACTATAAATCTCTGTGTTTCTTTTCTTGCTTCCGCACGTTTAAATTCCGCATTATTTTCGTGGTGTGATTTGGTTTATGTGACTTTATTTCTTTGAGAAGTTTTTAAAATACCAATTCACCCCCCCTCTTGGTTAGTTTGGGACTAAGTTCATAGGGCTTAACATCCCCATCGAACTTTCAAGTGGTATCAGAGCTTGATTCAAAAATTAAAGTTTAAAAACTTTTTGAATTTGATCCATGTCTAACTTTGGGAATCGCAACACTACGGAAGGGTATTCTATTACCCGACCTCCTCTGTTCGATAACCTACCTTTTGATTTCTGGAAAACTCGCATGTCAACTTTTTTTACAATCTACTGATTATCGCATGTGGATGCTTATTCAAGAAGGTTATTCTCCACCTTCTCGTGAAATTAACGGTTTTAAAACTGAAGTTGCATTTACCGAATGGACTTTTGATGAACGAGATTTAGCTCAATTGAATGCGAAATGTTTGAATTGCTTTTTCTGTGCTTTAAAATCTGAGGATTACATGCGTGTTTCAACTTGCAAAACTGGTAAAGAAATTTGGGATAAATTGTGCATTACTTATGAAGGCACTAATGAAGTTAAACAATCCCGTTTAAACATTCTCTTGCATGACTACAAACTTTTTCGTATGAAACCTCATGAATCAATTTCTGACATGTACACTAGGTTTACTCAGATTGCTACCTCATTGCATGCACTAGGAAAAGAACTCTCGAACTATGAAAAAGTTAACAAGATTTTGAGATGCTTGCCTTCATCCTATGATGCAAAAATTACTGCAATTACTGAATCTAAAGATTTAAACACCTATTCTATTGATAACTTGCTTGGCTCACTCATTGCTTACGAGCAAGGGGTGAATCAAAGAAATCTTGATACAGGTGAGAAGAAAAAGGAGAAAACAATTGCATTGAAGGCACACAAATCGGATTCTGAATCTTCCGGGTCTGAAAGCGATGGAGTTGCCTTCATCACAAGGTAATTCAAAAGCTTTCTAAGGAAGAAACAAAAGCATCATCAAAACTGGAGAAAAGGTAAGGATCATAAATATACTAAAGGATCTTCTGATGTTGTTTGTTTTGAATGCAGGAAACCGGGACATGTAAGAGCCGATTGTCCTACACTTCAAGATCATTCAAGCAAAGAAAAGGAAAAAGGTGAAGAAAAAGCTAAGTCTAGGAAGGAGAATAAGAAAATCCAAAGAGGCTTCTGGGCAGAATCTGGTACTGATTCCTCTGAGACTGAACCAGAGGAAGAGACTACAAACTTGTGTTTCATGGGAGAAAATCAAAGTGATGAGGAAGAGGTATGTAGACCAACCTATGATGAATTATTTGAAATTTGTGAAAAAATCCATGCATCATATAGGAAATTAAAGAAAACTCATGCTAGCCTAAAATTAGAACATTCAAATCTACAAAAAGAGCATGAAGTTTTTCTCAAAGATCATGCAACGATTGATTCAAATCACATGGCTCTCCTTGATGAATTTGATGAATTAAACAAGAAGCATTTGGAATTAATTGATAAAAGTAATGCATTAAAAGCTTCACACACCTCACTTAATGATGATCTTAAGAAATCTAAAGAGATTGAGAAAAATTTGAGGATTGAGAATGATGCATTAAAAAGAACAAACTTGAGAATTCAAAATGATTTGGATACATGTAAGAAAGCTAGGATGACACCAACTCTTAATCAAAGGCCAAAACCTAGGAAGAGGCATCTTTTCTCAAATCATTTAAGAAAACCTTTTCCTGGAATCCAATGTTTTTCTTGTGGCATGTTAGGACACATCTCACACACTTGCACAGTTCACCGCAGTACACATTGGGTATGGAGACCTAAGATGCATGATTCAATACATACCACATCTGCATTGCACTCTACATTTCCTAAGAAGGAGCCCAAATCTATTTGGGTTCCTAAAACTGACTGTTGTTGAGTCTTGCAGGAGTGCTCTCACAAAAGACCTCGTGGGAGCATAGGATAACTGAACATAAGGAGGCTTGCAGCTCAATTGCTAAAATCCGTTGTTTTATCACTTGCTTGATATCTTTAGTTTTTGTGTGACTTTTATTTTTAGTTTTTGTGTTCACTTTTTGTTGTCTTTAGTTTGCTTATTTTTTGCTTTTGCTTTGTTCACTTTGGACTTTATTTTTTTTTTGGCATTCCATATGATGAAACTTCTCAAGCTTTTAAAAATTGGAGTTTTTCTTTTGATAGGGTTTTAGCTTTTCTATATTGGTTAAAGAGAGTAAACTGGTGATGTTTTTCCCTCTTCTGACTTTGTTTAGTGGCATGATTTTTCTTTTATAAAACAAAAAGTCTAAACTCAGTTTAACCAATGGCTTTTTAAGATATCCTTCTAATCTTGCTACATTAAGTCATCTTATGCATAATAGTCAAAATGCTTTGATATCATTCAAGCTTTTCAAATCTTACCATTGCAGTCATCACGTGATTTTGATTTTGTGTTGTGGATTGTTCTTCCCTATGTTAGAGAGAGAGCTCCTATTCTCTAATATTTGGAGGATATACTCACAACTAAGTATTTTTCTTTAAGGGTATATTAAAGAGTTATTAGCTTGCAAGAGATAAAAAGGAAAGAGGCCAATGAAGCCAAATTGAAAAGAAAACTATATACACAAAAGTGTATGAAAAATCAAAAGATGCTCAAAGAGCCAATAAAAGTGAAAAGAGGCATAAAATTAGCCCACTAATTGCAAGCTATCATCTCTTTGGTAAAACTCTTAAAACTTAGAAAACTCATTAATTATGTGATACGTTCAAAGATTTGATTTCAAATTCCATGATTGAGAAAAACTATTTTGGTTTACTATTTATAAGATACTTTAGTAGTTAACAAGTCTTGATTGGATCTTCTTAAAACCTCTTGTGTTATTCCAAGTTAGGACTCTGTTGTTTTTAAGAGATTTTTTGTACCCTGAAGAATGTCCGATCTAGGGTTAATGGAATCAGTTCTTCTACCTTCTTCTAATTGGATTTTGTTAAACCTCTTGATCTCCTAAAAACTTCAAAAATTTAAATTCAAGAAAAGAATTCTCATATGATGCCTTCATAAAACAAAAAATAGAAAAATTAAAATCCAAAAATATTCGGTGTTTGTTTTATTTTTTTTTTCGTGTCTTTGACTGTCTTTTCTTTTGTTTTATTTTTGAGGGTCTTGATCATCACAATTCCTTTCTTGATTTCAATTTCAAGTCACATCGGCCTGGCCGATATTTCTATCGTCCTGGCCGATAGGACAAATTCTTTCCAAAATCCATCTGCTGACCTTTTTCTGTGCTTAATGAAAATCATCGTCCTGGACGATACATTATCGTCCTGGACGATTTGATCAAACTCTTGGTGATAGTCCTGGCCGATAGTTTATTTGTCTGGCCGATGCATTCTATGTGCATCGTCCTGGCCGATACACTGGACCGTCCCGGACGATCCACGTGTCAGTACGTTTTTATCTTTAAATTCGGCCCCGGATGATCCATTATTGGACCATCGGCCGGGCCGATCCACTGTTCGTCCTGGACGATACACGTGGCAAGCATTTAAAACATTTTAACTTCGGCCGGTACGATCAATTATTGTGCATCGTCCTGGACGATACACCTAATCGGCCCGGACGATCTGCTTTTTCAACGGTCGTCCGGACTGACTCCTCGGGCCGATAGCCTGTGTCTAATCGGCCTGGCCGATATCTGATCGGCCCGGACGATTGGACCGCCTTTCTGACCAATCGGCCTGTACGTAATTATTGACACATATTGGCCTGGTCGATTCTGCGATCGGCCAGGACGATATGGACGATTCTTTAAATTCAGGCCGATCCAGCCATGTTTTCTCACACCTCATCCTTTCTCCTTTGTTTTTCTGCTTAAAGCTCTCTCATATGGCTGGTGGGAAGCGCGTCCGTCAGACCTCTGGAAGTTCCTCGAGGGCAAGGGTTGACCCTCGTTTCCGGGAAGCAGAAGATGAAGCTGCTTATCATCGCTATAAGGAATGTGGAATTACTGTCTCCAGAATTATCAATCCGACCCACATTTCCTACCCGGTAATGGATCTCTTCGCACACACTTCCCTTTGTTTCATTCTGTCCCTTATTTTTCCATTCAATTCTGAGTTCCTGTTAGAATTCTTTGCAAACCTCCGCATAAACTCTACCTTCACAGCCCTGTCCTCCTATGTGAATCGACGCCCTGTCGAAATCACATATCAGGACTGTGTTGAACTTTTACAGCTATCCACCACCGGAGATAAGCTGCACCTTATTGCCCCTGACCCTGATCTTGACTGGTCCACGGCAAACCACTTTCTTCGACAGACCAATGTCCGTTACCATGTTGGAGAGACTAGCTCTTTAGTCAGAGATGCTAGGACAATCCAACATGTCCTTCGCACCTCTGTCATTCCAAAAGCCGGTGACCGTGTCCACATTACCCCTCTACTTTCCCTCACTACCTTCTACATCATGGCACATAGGGAATTTAACACTGCAGATCTATTCTTTCGTTACATTGATCACCTAACAACAATTCGAGATCCAGGCCACAGAAGAAAGCCAAATCTAGCCTTAGGACATATCATAGCCTATGTTCTTGAAACCAAATACCAAATTCAATATCCCAATCCACCAAATTACCCAACTCTCTTCTACTCAAACAATTCCTTCAGCACCCTTCATAGTACTCGTCTCCACCCGGATGAACCACGGGAGGCTAGAGAGGAGGAGGCTCCCGCTCCAGCTCCCTTTCCTGGACCTTTCCCTCTCCACCAACATTCACCGGTAGATCAGTTGATTGCGAGATTTGATCATTGGGAGACCAGGTTTGATGCATATGTTGCTGCCCAAGAGCAGCAACACTCTGAGGACATCGCCCGCTACGAGCATCACCGCGCTGAGGACTTAGCTCGTTTTGACAGTTTTCTCACTCACCAGCAGCAGCAGCATGACCAGGACATCGCCTGGTTCAATGCTCAGTTTACTACCCTTGCCAGCTACTTTCAGCAGCCACCTCCACCTCCTCCATCTGATGATCAGGATCCCTCGTTCTTTTAGTTTGTGCTTTGAGTTATTGTTTCTTATCTTTTTGTAGTAGTCTTTCGTGATGTTTGTTGTTCTTTTTTTCTGTTTCTGGACTCTCTTTTTGTGATGACAAAAAGGGGGAGTAGGATAGGATGTGGTAAGAAAAAGTTGACGTTGTAACTTTGTTTTTCTAATGAATTTTAATTTTCCTACTTGTGTTTTGTCATCATCAAAAAGGGGGAGATTGTTGCAAATCTATTTTTCATGTCTTATGTTTTGATGATTGACAAACACTGCTTTTCTTGGACAGCTTGTTGCTTCTAACTTTTCAGGAATCGACGATCGGACAATCAAAAAGGAGCCAAGTTCAGGAATGCGTAGGGTTAGGATTGAGTCAGTCTGTACTTTTGTTTTTACCTTTTGAGTCCACTTGTAATAGTCAAAAAGACTGATACTTTGTAACCCTTCACACACACACTTGAGAGAATTAGAAATTCTGTTTTTACTCATATCGGCCAGGACGATTTCTTTTATCGGCCTGGACGATCAGCTTAAAACAGAAAGTCTAATTAAGGATTCTTAATTAAGGCAGCCGACGTTAACAGATCGTCCTGGACGATACGTGTATCGGCCAGGACGATAAGCTCAAAACAGAAAGAAGTTGCCGCCATAGACAAGTATGGTATAGCATATCTTTAAAGTATCGGCCAGGACGATCCTCGGATCGGCCTGGACGATATTAACAAATTATGCCATAATTGTTCAGGAAACCAAGGAAGTAATTAAGGATGATTGATACGATCATATCGTCCTGGACGATCGCAGGATCGGCCCGGACGATCTAGTCAAAAACCTTAAGTTACTTCAGGACGATCAATATCGGCCAGCCCATATTCAGGGCTATTGTCAGGACGATTTTCGTCTGATTTGAACTGATCGGCCAGGACGATCGTGAGATCGGCCTGGACGATCAAGCTAATTTTCAATCGTCCAGTTGTGCATTCAGGGCTATGCTCTGGCCGATCTTCATTAATTTGTACTGATCGGCCAGGCCGATGTCCAGATCGGCCTGGACGATAAAGTCGGCAACTTGCAATTAATGAGCTCTTTTGAAGCTCTTCTATTTAAGAGCTCTTGTTCAACGTTTTTAAAAACCTTTGGCTGCTGCCTTGACCTGAGAAGACCTTGAGGAGAGAAAGAGAGAGAGAAGAGAGAGAGAGGATCTTGTGAGGGGGAGCTTGTGAGGGGTTTCACAAGGGTTGCTTCAAGGATCTCTCTGCGTCGTCTTCGTCTAGAGTTTCTCGTCCGTGGAAGGGTCGGTAGAGGTAAGGAGTTGTGCTTTTGGTTCTGGTTCTCTGCCAGCTTTAGGAGGAAGCAAAAGGAGATAGGTTCTCTGCCTTGCCGGGGTGGCAAAAAGGAGGTTCTTGTGAGGGTTTCTCCACCTAGCCGTGGGGGCTAAAGGAGAGTCACTTTTTGAGTAGTGCAATACTTGGAGGGTGCCTCCAAGGAGTGGACGTAGGTCGAGTCGACCGAACCACTATAAATCTCTGTGTTTCTTTTCTTGCTTCCGCACGTTTAAATTCCGCATTATTTTCGTGGTGTGATTTGGTTTATGTGACTTTATTTCTTTGAGAAGTTTTTAAAATACCAATTCACCCCCCCTCTTGGTTAGTTTGGGACTAAGTTCATAGGGCTTAACATCCCCATCGAACTTTCAGAACCCCCATCCCTTCTCTTACTACCAGTCTCCAAATTTCTTCCCCGAGGAGCATTTTTTATTGGTCCTAAAGATTTTAGTTCTTTGGCAAGCCTAACTTTAGACAACTCCCCAATGTTATCAATCTCCTTAACCTCACCAAAACCAAATTTGTCACTGTATTTTCTCCCTTCACATCCAACTTCCTTTCCCATCCCATCACCTTCAACCAAAACAACATCTCCATCATCATCATATACTTTGTTCCTTAATTCATTCACATCATTTCCTTATATGTTCTCATTCAGTAAATTCAAAATACCAAATTTATTCACAACCATTTGCAAAATAGAACTACCAGGATTAGGAACCATACCAATATCACCAACAAATTTCTAAATATCTTCATTAATTTGCATACAAACCTTCTCAGTTCGAGCAGCTATCAAATCTTCCATACCATGCTCCTGACCTCCAGTAATCTCCCCCTCTTCAATTTGATCATTAGAAACATTCAAACTACTCTTTTCCAGCTCAATTGTACTTCTCCAATCTACTGAACTCCCTATAATCCTCTTTTCATTTTTCTCTTGAACATGCTTTGCTTTCTTCTTTACAAATTTCATGTTAATTTGCTTAACATTATTGTTTCTCTAGATCAACCTTCTATTCCTTTTATGATTAACCGGGACCCCTGGACCATAGGATGAATCAATTGCTACATCTTGCCTTATTTCACCATTTAAACCCAATCCTCCATCACTAGCAACTCTAGATGGTTTCTTATTAACATGAATTCCACATTTGCAATCATTCTTTACATGCCCAATCATTCCACAATCAAAACAAAAAGTTGAGATTTTCTCATACTCAACTTTTTCAAAAAATCATCCTAAAATACTTTCCACCCATACTCCTAAAGGAAGGCATTGGTCAAGTTTAATCCTTACACACACCCTTGCAAACTCTCTCCTTCACCATTGGAACTTGTTTCCATCCAACATTAACGGTTTGCCAATCATTGAAGCAATCCTTGCCACATTCACCTTATCCCAACATTGCAATGGTAAATGAGGCAATCTTATCCATATGGGGAGGTTAGCCCATTCATGGACAATGGAGAAAAATCGGTAGACCACTTCTCCATACCAAATATATGTCCAATCATGAACCAAGGCCCTCCTGAAAGAACTCCTTATGCCATCTTCTGAGAATCAAATGAGCATAAAAACCAGCCCCTTCTAAGTGAAGTAAAATGAAAATGCCCAAATTGACTCCATTGTCTTCTAATTTCCCAAGCCACCATATGTGAAGGTAATTCCTTCCAAAACACCTTAATTGCCAAAAAATTCTTTTAACTTTTTAGAATTAAAAAATTTCTTCTCTTCACACAATCTAACTACAGTTCCATCCTCCAACAATACTCTATCTCCTTCTTTAAAATCCAACATGATTTAAGGTTTCTTGCTCCAAGGATTGACATCCACTTCCTTAATAGATATAGTAGGAAATTCATCAGTCACCTAATTCACATTAATGTCTAGCTTTCCTCCCACACTAATATCATTCTCATGAAGATTTTTTGTTAACTGAAATAGGTGAATTCTCATTTATCACACTATGTCCAGGGATTGCACTTGAATTCACAAATCTATTAACAAAAATTTTCATTCCAGAGGATGAAGCAGCTGGATCATTAGAATTCAAAACCATAGAACTTTTAACCACTTGAGGAGTAACCATTTCCATATTTTTAATAATACCTTTACCTTTTCCTTCCACATGTAAGACCTTCTTAGGAGCAACATCAAAAACATCTTCAATAACCAAAGCTCCATTTTGTTTCGTGTTCATCACAATGAAATCGTCATGCTTCAAACCAGAAATCATTTGATTATTCCCACCCAGAAGTTGATTTTTGGAGACTGAAATGGAAGATGATCTTGTCGCCGACACCAAAGATGGCCGGCGACCATCAGCCTCCATCTTCCCCACCAAACTCTTGAAGAATAGGAATTAAAACCAGGCAAATTGAATTAAAAAATTCAAAAAACTTTCTGTCTCTAAATAGCAGCTTCTCTCTCCAAACTATAAACCATAGCTTATGAAATTTTTTGTTTAATTAGCTTATGAATCTACCTAACATGCTAGAGCTCATCTTTTGTTATATTTTTCATATTGTTGATAGGCTTAGGTGAAAACCTTGAAAGCTTAAAATCTTTATGAAGAAATTTTTAGAGTAATTTATAATTTTAAAACCCAAAGAAAATCATAATATTGAAGCCCACTTGAAACAGGAAAACATCGATGCACATTGTATAATATGTGGGCCTACACTATAGGCCTTGGTGACTGTGGTGGTATCTAAATTTCATAGAGGGGGAAAACCACGACCAACAAAGCCAAGACGTCATAAGTGTAATATCCTATCATCAATTGACTAATACGTCCTATCATATACATTTGGGTGGGAATATAATATAAAAATCCTATATATATATGCTATTGTAGACATACAATATATAATGAGTTGGTTTTTACAAGTTGCAAATATTATACTTGACCATAACGAGTTGAGGTATCACCGTATACACTCGATAGAACATAAGGGCCTTCTCATAAGGCCCATGCAGCAAGTATGACACATCATCTAACATGCATACACGATCATAAATCCCTTACAACTAAACCAAGTAAGAGAGTAAAAATGAATAGAATTGTTTGACCTGAAAAAAGGATGAATATAAATGTACTTAAACTGGGATAAATACAAGGTACATATTTCATAAAATAAAATTGAAATATTCTTTATGTAATATGAATGAGCCAAATATACTATGAAGTTATACACATAAACAAGACATGCTTTAGAATGACTCATACTTTCAACCATAAGCAATGAATTATAATGCCTTACACAATTTATCTTAATATTTACTTTAGAGAAAAATCATTCAAGATAAAAGCTTTTGCATTATACCAAGAATACAACTTGACATTGTTTGTTATTTCATATTCAGTATATAGATGTTAAATAAAAGCAAAAAGGGGGTAATGCATTCATAATAACAATAATATGATGTTAGGCTACCAAGTTTACTTTTTGTTGAGAAATGTATATACATATGTTGTCAGGATATGAAGCATGCATATAATCTTGGTACAAATGTTGCTTGAAACATATGAAAAGTAAATAAATACACACCCAATTTCTTCTAATATCATAAATTCTCTTTAAATTCACATAATAAAACCAAACTCTTTATCTTTTTCTAATGTATGCACCTATATCATCAGAATATAAAGCATAAATATATAAACCCAATGTAATTATTAATCACATGTGATAGTTAAAATATAAGGCATATGAACGTCTTTCTAACATACATATAAATATTGCTTAACACACAATGTTGAAGCATCAATTTGAATATAAATGTTCCCAAGCATTAGACCTTACTATGCATGCTTGCATAACTGAGGTTATCAGGAAAAGTGATTTACCAAATAACATGAAAGAGTACATGTCTTATTACTTTGGACATTACTTAATAAGTTTCTAATGAATGTGCAAGCACTTATGGCATAACGGATTGTAATAAAAAAAATGGTAAACGAAGTGGCTTTATTTAATTATTTAGAATTCATCAAACCTTCTAACATAAATTCTATGACTTTTGATTCATGATTGAAATGTATGGCAAGCAAAGTTCTCTAGCCTAATAGTATACTCTTTCATCATATCGTATCAATCATGCCTATAAACATTCTTCACAAAATGATAATACAATTCTAGTGAGTGAATATAAACACAAGTGATTGTTCAAAGTAGAACTCTTTCAAACAACTCATTACAGCTTTAACTCTTTCAACAAATTGGAAACTTTAACTCTTTGTAGAAATTGGGATGTAACTATTGGTTCAATTAAATTTTCAATCTTCAAGAAGGATACTTAAAGAGCTATTTTTGATAGAAAAATTTGTTCAAACACACATTTCCTTCAAAGAGAAATCAATGTAAATCTATGTGCAAAATATACATTCAGTTTTACTAACCTTAACAAAGCAGTCAACCATTATCATTGTGTATTATAATATATATAGTTCATGATACTCAAGAAAAACAAGCTATCTTAATTACACTTCTTTGACGCTAAACATACTTTTAAACATGCTTTTAATAGTGCAAATATATCTTACTCCCTAAGCATTAATAACAAATATAAGCTTATAAATGACTGTAGTGCATAATTATATAGGAAACGTTTTCTTCTTAGCTATTATTTATTTGAATGCCACAACACAACACTTTATAACATAATTTATTAAGACCCATCAATTCTTCTAGAACATGCAATAACTTTCCATTTTCCAATAAAGATAACCAAGAGCAAGAAGAAGTATATACCTAATTGACTCCATATCAGAATAGAGGATAAAAAAAAATCATCCTAAGTAAAGCTCATGCAAGAAGAATGAATAATTTTTTGTTTTCTAACCAAAGAAACATAGCTAAGATTAGTGAGAGGCCACGCTAGAGAGAGAGACTCCAAGATTTTAGAGTGAGAAGTATCATCTTTTTTGAAATTTTTTTCAATCCTTAATACCCGGCGGCTTTGAATGGTGGCAATGGGTCGCCGGTCATCGGCTGCTGATGATCGGAATACCTCCATTCCATACTCTACGCCGTATCCTGATGATTTTTATCATGGATGATCCAAAAGCAAAGGCATTTCAAATTGGGATGGATTATGCAAACAACATCCTCTGATCATCAATGAAGGATGCTATAATTCTTTACACATGTCTGCTTCTGTGATGGGTAAGGGAAAGGAAGTAATTAAATCCTGAGAGAAATATGTTTTGGTTGTTCAATCATCTCCAATTAAGAATTTGTTAACGGGAATGGCTAATAATTCGGAGGCTTCATCCTCAATCGGTTTTAAATTAAAAGTAATCAGATTTTCCTCTGTTATTGAAAATGAGGCAAAAAATTAGGTACAATCAAGTTTGAATTCTGAAATGAAAATTTAGAGAAAGTCTAGGCAGCTGATGAAGATTTATAAGTGGATAAAGGTAAGAAAGTTGTACCTAATACTAAAAACAATAACTTTGGTTTGGAGAATGATTGGTGGTTTAAAACCAATCATATTAAAGTGAATTGTGTGGAGATTGATCCATATGAGGATGGTGATGCAAACATGGTTAAATTGAATATGGAGAAGGTATGTGAGAATGTTAAACTTCTTGAAAAATCTCTTGTAGTGAAGGTGTTTGGGAAAGGTGTACCATTTTCCATTTATAGCAATGAGTTGAGAAGACAATGGAATAGATTTGGCACCTTTCATCTCACATCATTGGAATTAGATTAGATTTTGTGTTCTTTCCAATCTTCTCGAATAATTGAAGAATTTCTAAGTGGAGGTCCATGGTTTGTGGGTGGACATATAATAGGGATGGGTAAATGGACACCTCAATTTTCACCATCCTCATTGAAAGGTTTATCCTCTCCAATTTGGGTATGTTTGCCTCATCTGCTGTTACATTGCTGCGATGAGGTGAACGTTACGAAGATTGTTTCAAAGATAGGAGTTCCTTTGTTCTTGGATGGGAAAATGTTTAAATGGGGAAGACGAGAATTTGCAAGAGCTTGTGTTCAAATTAATCTTAACTCTAAATTAACTAATGGAGTTTGGATTGATGGTTTTTATGGAAAATGTTTTCAAAGAGTAGAGTATGAGAAAATTTCATCGTTGTGCTTTAAATGTGGTAAGGTAGGTCATATGATTGAAATGTGTATGGATGCTCAGAAAGAAGTTCAAAACAAAATGCATAAGGAAGTATTGAATGAAGGGAATAAAGTTTTGGGTAAAGAAGGTATGGCTAGTGCTTATTCTAAAGAATACAGGCCTTGAATACATGTGAAGTTTACGAATAAAAGTTTGAACAAGTTTAAGAATCAAATTCAATTTCCTGCAGCTCTTCATTCAGTTGGAAAACTTACTCATGATCAATTTGAAAAGACTAATAAATTTTATGTATTATCTCCTGATTCAGAGATTGGGGCTAGAATGGAAGTGGTTAGATCAAATATTCCTATTCTGGGTGAGGAGATTTTTTTAACTCATGTAGAGGCATGCATTGAAGAGACCGGTTTATAAAGTATGGCTCATATGGCCAGGTTTCTGAGGTTGCTATTAGTGATCCATCAGATGAAGTTATTCTGATTTCTAGAAAAAACATTGTTTTGGCTGAAGAAATTAATGGTATCCAGCAAGTCGAGCTATCAGTGAATGGAAATAATCAAGCTGTCAAAGAAGACATGGGTGAAGATCATCTTGTTAGAGTGGCAACTTAAGAAAGTTATGAAAAAGTGCAATCTATTTTGTCTATTTTTGTGCCTAGTATAGATAATAATAAGGAATGCTTGATTGAAGATGGTAAATTTCAGTTACCCTCTAAATCCATTTAGCATAAGAGGAAGTTTTACAAAGATTTTGGGCCAATAGAAAGTATCTTTAGAGGAAGAAAAAGTGGTATGCTTGGAGTAAGTGATGGTTTCACTTCACCATATAACACTTAATTATTATTGAATGGTGGTAGACGGTTTGTATCAATGAAAATGGAAAGAGTCTCGAAAGAAGAAGGATATCTTGCATGGATATGTTAAGACATTCCATTGGTATTGTAGTCTTTAAAAGGAAGTTTTTTCTTTGTAAGACTATAGAGTAGGATGATGGTTGGCTTGAAGGTCAAGACATGGTTTGGATGAAGGTGGTGGAAGTGAAGACACGGTGGTCTTCAAAGCATGAAGAACATTGTTTTTATTTTATGTTTTCTCTTTTATTTGTTGTTTTGGTTATTATTTTTTTAAGTTTAAATTAAGCAATAGGGTGCATTTAAAAGATGGGGATAGAATTTGGAATCATATTCCTTATTTTTTACTAAATCAGGAATTCTGGGATACTAATCAACCTTTTAGGTTGTTTAATTTTTGGCATCCCCTCCACCCCAATTGGTTTAAAAAGAGGAGTAGAGGATCTTATGTTCTTTATGAAATTTCATATCTTTCAAATAGACTTCTTTTTCTTAATTATCATTTAATAAGGTTTCATTTCATAAGTTTTGGTAGGATTGTCATTAGGTTATTTTTATTCTAGTTTGTAATAGCTTAGTTTTTATTTTATATGCAATTTGCATCTTTAAAAAAAAAAAAAAAAAAAAAAAACAAAGAAACATTAAAAAAAAAAAAAATTTTACACTAAATCCATTTACAAATTGAATGAAAATAACTCATGAAAATAAAGCCTTCAATTCCTCAAATTTCAACAAGAAAGTAACTCTACTCTAATTTTTTTTAAAAGCAATGGAATGATGGTAGCTATTATTTCCATCTCAAGCTAGGAGAATAAAATAAACTTCATATTTCAAACTTTATAAGAGATTTATACCTAATTATTTTTTTGATTTTAGGGATTAGTGTGAAGAAAGGGGGAATAAGATGAAGAAAAAAAGAAATGGGAAGCAAGGGGAAGAAGAAGCAAGTAAAGGAAAAGAAGAGAGAAGAAAATGAAGAAGAGGGTAAAACAAGAAAAATAAGATGAAGGAGAAGAAGAAAAGATAGAAGAAGAGGAAGAAGAAATATGAGGAGAAGAATGAGAAGTCAAAGAAGAAATAGAAGAAGATAAAAAAGAAATAGAAAGAGAAGAAGGACAAGAAAAGAAAGAGAGAATAAGAGGAAGAATAAATAGGAGGAGAAGAAGAAGTAGAAGAAATGGGGGAGATTACCTATTGTGAAAGGAGAGAGAGGAGGCGTTCACTATAAAGAAGTGGGACAGGGCAGGACCTAGGAAGAGGGAGATCGAGCTGGTGTCAGGCTCTGTTAGGAAAGGATATCATCTTGCCTTCAGATGAGAGCTACACAAAAGTGGGATTTTTCTTGGGTGATTTGCATGAGCAGAGAGAGAGAGAGAGAGATAGATAGAGAGAGAGAGAGAGAGAGAGAGAGAGAGAGAGAGAGAGAGAGAGAGAGAGAGAGAGAGAGAGAGAGAGAGAGAGAGAGAGAGAGAGAGAGAGAAGGTAAGAGATCAGCTTGCCTTTGCACGAGCAGAGAAATAAATAACATGACTTCCTAGAGTATGTTGACCTTGATTATTTAATCCCTTCAGCATAATCTTACCTGAGTAAGCTTTAAGTAACCAAGCGACAGACGCTCTAGAGTGGAAAAATTAAGGATATTGACTGGAGCTCCTTATTCTATGAAGACCCTTTTAAGCTCACAACCATTAACTTCATTGATGACATAAAAGGGACAGTTGAGCTCAAAAGTCCCTAAGAGAAGATACTAATCTAAAAAGAAAATGAATGGTATTTCTCTTAAATAACATGCATCCTTAATATACTAAGTTGAAAAGAAGGTTTGATAATACTCTAGCTTTAGCAAGGCTTTCCTGAAAGTCTCTCTCAAGTTCGAAGGCATCATGAGTGAATCATAGACACTGAGTGTAGGAATCTTACTTAAATGAACTAGCACTTCATAATCAACATTTAACTGAGAACCTTTTCCATTCTCTTTAACCCTCTATTAGGAGGATTGGATAGGATCATTTTATTGGGTAATGATATTTTTATATGTTTCTTTATTATTTTTAGCCATTCCAAGATGAAGGACCTTCCTTGAACCAGCTCGATATCATATACTTAGTCAAACTCAATAAAAATCTCATTTGGTTCAAAGGCATAGCCTGTGTTTTCTCAATGGGAAGTGATAATTGGTTGGGTGTTTTCAAACTCATCTCCATAATCCATGTATTAACTACCCCAAGAATAACAAAAATATTTTTTTCCTTACACTCAAACTCTTATTCATACAAAGGATCACCAGCATTTCTACAGAAATTTAAAAAATGAAAAGAATGTGTACTAGAAAGAGTATAACTAGAAGGAACAAAATACCAAAAGTAGCTAAAATCAGCTTCATCACTTAGTTCATCATCAATATAAGGGAGAATGAGATCTTTCAAGGTAAGCACTGGAAGGGATCCCATCATCCCTTATGATGTCAAAAAAAAGTTATCAATCTCAAGCATTTTCATGGTAAGTGAAAGTAAAGAAATGTGTTTAATGGGCAATACAATAGAATAAACAATATAAATAGGTACAAAGTAGAATTAAAAAATGTTGACTTGACCTGTAATTGCATCGTCTCAACTATTTCTAAACTCTACACTACCTATCTGATCAAGCCCCTTGTCTTGAAAGATAGTACAAGCTTCCACTCTCCCTCAGGACTAAGGGGTGTTATGTACACTACTTTAACTATCATGCTAAATATCGCACCTATTGGAGCTTGTAATAATCTAAACAATCTAAGCCACCTTATCTCCATGCTGAACTAGATCACTGTTATGTTATTGAATCTCTTTGCTAACTATGAGGCTCTGCACCTTTTCCTTGAATACATAAAAATATTCAAGGGTATGCCCAATATGCTGTTGGTATGGAAAATATAATAGGTGCTCTATCTATTCCTCTCCTCCTACTTTCTTATAAAATCTAAATGCCAAGATTTTTTCTTAACAAAAATTTTGAAGATCTTCACACACTTTACCTCTTTAAGGGATATTCCTTACTAAGATTCTCCATCAAATATTGTTAACCCTTTAGAGTCCTATAGGGGGGTCTAGGCTGCTATAAGATCTCTTTCTATGGTTGAAATTAAACCAGTGGTTGTACCAATGTTGGTTTCCACATCTTCGGTTGTGGATGTACCTATGGCTGCTACGACACAACATTAATTAAGGGCCTCTTGCCCCTATCCTGAGACCTAAAAGTATAATGAACATCCACCTTACTAGGAGTTGGTGCCCCTAAAACTCATACCTTTAAAGTCTATGTGAAGATTGATTCTCAATTTTAAGAGGGACTACAATGAGCATACAATCCTGCTGACTTTTATCCTTGGTCAATAACTTCTAAAAGGTTTTATTATTAAAGCCATTCAGGTATGGGGTGATAGGAATATTTCTTCAACAAAATCTTAAATATGTGATAATTATGAAAATGAGGATCAGTTTAGAGGATATGGTCTCTCCACATAATAATATTGTTAGGGAAGGACTCAAGGGGATGTTGTTTGGCACAACTAATTAACCAACTATAACTTGGTGCTCAATATTAATAAACCTATGAATGAATATCTTTTTGAGCTCTACAAATGTGTGCTCTAAATTATTGGGGAGATTGGGATTCCGCTCAAATTCCATCCAAATCAAGTAGTTGATGAACAATATGTGTATAAGCATGTCGCTCCCTCTAATATTATAGCATATGTCACGATATTGAGCCATATGCTTCTGGGGGTTCCGCATCCCATCAAAATATTAAAAATGAGGAGGGACAAAACTAATATGGTATGGCTCCTACTCATACTCTATCAGGTATGGATAACTTCTACTAACAACCTCTCCAAACATTATAGAGGAAATATCTTGCTCGACCTTCGGTGAGATCATATCTTAAAACTTACCGGGAGATAACTACACTAATTGAATTTATACTAGAGCTCTTAATTCACTACTATAGGTGATACAAAAACTATACTCTAGACCCTTTCCACCATTATAGGCTCTATCACTAACAAAAATGATAATGTCACCTTGTCTTTATAAGTTGTAGGAGTACTACATCCATGACTTAGGGTTTAGCCCTCAACCCTATCAAATAGATAATCAATACTTTTATGGCCCAAGCCATTTCAACCATCTAAATCTATAATAATAGAATTATGGCATATTTATCTACAAATTTGGGAGGACCACCCTATCCTGAGGAGGAAGGCAAATTATCCTCCCCCTACTCCTCCATGCCATCATTAAGCTCTCTATAGTCATCTATCATACCCAACCTCAGAACAATTCATATATGTCACATGGGGATATCCCAATTTGATTCTTCTATAAGTAAATAGTCTCTAGAGAAGGTTAGATAGAGGGATTGACATACGTATGCATAGAAGAGAAGATCTTATGGTGACCGGGAGATGGAATTGACTCTAATTGAGTCGGGGAACTATCCAAAAAAAAATTTCCTCATCTGCAAGAGCATCACAAGTCATCAAAATTTTCACTAATCCTAATAGGGGTACTATATCTAACTGTTGAGCTTCCATGACAATCTGTATTATATCGACAGGTTGGTCTAACTATCGATGCCTCCAAACTTACAAATATAATTGGACCAAATATTAACCATTGATTATAGAGGGGGAAAATAATAATAAAACTGAGTTTGGGTAGAATGAGCCCTAACTGTAGATGACTTCCATGAAAACATGGGCATAAGTTAATTGTAGGAACAACCTCCCTAAACTACATTTATCTAAATTGCGAGCACAACTTTGGGGACCCGGGGAACTGGTGGTGGGTATGGCACCCACCTTAATGGAAATACCCTCTACTGCATTGACCCCTGGTGAGCCATAATAACCACCAACTATTACACCTCTGCCTTTAAAAATGATAGATATTACCTCCTATTCCTATTAATCTGAGCCTTTCTCCAAAGATTTAGGGGGAGGAACATACTATATCTAAAGAAACTGAATGAATAATAGCAGGCGTAGAAGCAACTAATGGGACAAGTGCTGTGGTCTACCCTACAATATTTAGATGGGAAACTCAAGAAGAAATAGAAATATGATTATTGGAATGGGAAGGGAGATCATCCTAGTCTCCCCTCTACCATGAGAAGGAAAGATGAGAGGAGACTTGAGCGTGAACATCCTCCACCAGAGCAGTGGGTTTGGGACCTATAAGCTACAGTGCTTAGGAGATGGATCCTTTTGTATAACTGGTATTATAGGCATAGGATAACTGGCCACTAGACGAGGGAGCTAATTAGATAGTGGGCAAGGAGCTATCTAACTAGCCACATGGAACACTATTTTCTCAAAATTTGGTTCAAGGAGACCAGGTGCTCAATCAGAAAGTTGGACAATTAGATGATTGAAGGGCGAATGGAAATGTAGCCTCTATTTAAAGTGGTAGAAAAGGAAATAGCCTCAGAATAGGTCTACCAGTAAAGGTGATGTAGGCTGAATTTGTGAAGGATTTAAAGGTGATGTCCCCTTAGGAAAACTAAATTGTAGGAACTTTGGAAGGTTCAACCACAAGTCCAAGCTAAAAGAGAAAGTAAAAAATGGGCTAGAATATGCCATGATAATGTCTCCTAAAAATATTGCAACATCTAAGTTAAGACAAAACCATGAGAGGATCTAAAGGAAGAGGGTATAATAGCCTAGATGGCTAGGAAAAGAAGAACCTAACAAAGTAGCACCAAACTAAGAGTACACACAAAAGAGATTAATATTATATCCAAAGATGGAGAGAGAAACCTATCTCATCATGGCTGCCAAAAATCTATGAGTCTCTAAAAGATTTAGCTCATAGGGATTAGAATGCAAAAGGTATAATCGTAATATCTTGTAGGATAAAAAGTTCAGAGACCTTTATTCTCTATTCAAGTAGTCCAATGAAAGAGTAGATGGAGTTATATATATATATCCACAAAGAATAGCATATTTCATACACATCTCAATTGATAATAATACGTATGACTCTATAGTCATGATATTTCCCACCATTCAATACATCAGCTCAAATAGAGTTTATTTAATGCAGTTGTCCATTCCCCATTGGCATAATCACTCATGGTTAATTATATTTTAGGCCCTAACTTAAGAATCCCAATAATTGATTCTATTTTTTTTTTTTTTTTTGTTTGGCACAGTGTAATATCTAAGCTTTGCTAATCTAAATGAAGATAAGGTCAATCGGGCTATTCAACATGAAATGATCATATAGTCACTTGGCCAATCAAAAGAGGAGTCATCTTATATAAAGCATGAATGAGATATAGATAGACCTGATGCCATTAGTGTGATGTAGATATGTTAGAATTATAGTCTCCAAAGAATGGAGAATCTAACTAATGATAAGGCACACATCAATATACACATAATACCAGGCTAAGATCCTAAATCTAAACCTAATCATTAATGATACAATGCTATACAAAAAATGAACTATTCCTCTAATTGATAAAAGAAAATCAATATACTTTGACACAAGCTATACATTCATGGGTAGGGCTAGTCATAACTAGTTAGTTATCACTAGGTAGTGAGCTGGGTTTGAAATATTAGTTATAATTTTAGAAGTTGACCCAAGAGTGGTTATGCATTTAATATTGAAAATGTTGAATAATTTTAAATCCTATATTAAGTTTAATTTTATTTTAAGGAAATTTTTTCTTTATGAAATTTTAACATCCTAACATCTTAATGCTGACCTTGTATGAAGCACCCCAAAGAAAAAAAAAACAAAAAAAAAAAAAACCAGGAAAAGTATGCAATTCCAATATACAATAAAAATAAACACATGAATCATTAAAGAATAAATAATAGCTAATGACTATAAATGCAAGTCGGTTCTACAATACACCATCAAATATAAAAAATTGTAGCTGAGCTTTACCATAATTACAACTCAACTTAAATCAATACATCACTGAGATGGTGTATGGGGTCTTGATTAATTTTTTTATTTTTGGCCTCCTACCTTTTGAATTAACCACACACCTAGAAAGCTTTTCTATCTAAAATTATATTTAAAAAAGAAAAATTATATAAATTCCCTATAAAAAATATATTAGTATAATTATATTAACACAATCATATAATATGCACATCCAACCCTAGTCCTTAGGGAAATATTCACAAGGGCTTAGAATTCCTCAGGACAACTATTATAAATCATATTTTACAATTATTATGATAACATTTAATACCCCCTTGGGAATGCAGACACCTATAGGAAACATCTCTATAAATAATATAACCCCTTAAAGCCAAGTGTTCACTCATCAATACACAAAATAATAAAATATTGTAAAAATAAAAAAAATTAAAGCCAAAAATATATCATCACATCATCACATAAACAATGTGTAAAATAAAGAATGTAAAATGTTATACTAGCTACACCATTCCCTAAGATGCTTACAAAATGTGTCTTATCCATCACCTAAGTATGTAAAAATAAAATGTACCTAACTATCCCAAATTAGGTGATAGGTTCACATTACAAGATCAAATTAATATTATTTAGTTTATTAGCCCTCAAATTTCTTTTTAAGTGATTAACATATTATTTAGTTTATTCAAAGACACACTTGGCCTTCAAAGGATGAAAGCATTTATGAATAATAATGATTACCATGATGTGGGATTGGTTGGACCAAAGTTTACTTGCAGATTTTTGAATGGCTTGATAGATGTTTATTGAACACTAAGGTGTTAGAATTGATTCAGCAAGCAACTGAGGCATTTGGCAAGGGTAGCTTCTGATCACTACATAATTGTTTTGAGATTTTTTCATTCGGGTTTTCATAAAAAGAAAGTTATGATATTTAAGGATGTTTGGGTGTCTTACCAAGCTTCAGCGGCATTAGTGCATATATCTTGGAGCAGAATTATAGTTGGTGATCTTTTGGAAGTTCTAAATAGGTAATTTAAAAAAGTTTTGAGATCCCTATATTTTTGGAGTCAAGCCAAAATGCAAGATTTATTAGGATTAAAGGAAAAGCTAAAAAAGGTGGTTGTTGATCTTCAATTAGAAGAATCAAATGATAGTGGATTATCTAATGACAAGCCCCTTTTACTTGGATCCAAGGTTAATGAGTTGAATGTAACACTTGCTTGGCTGAACCATTTGTGGAGATAAAGGGCAAAGGTGAAGTGGTTAGAAGAAGGTGACATGAACTCAAAGTTCTTCCATGCTTTTGTTAATGGTAGAAAAAATGGTAATTTCATTAACTAAGTGAAGAACGATGAAGGATATATTATGGATGTTCTTGCATATATTGAAGATATTTTCTTTAATTTCTTCAACAATAAATGGAGGGAGAGAAGTTGTATTCGAAGAGGTTGGCCACCATCCCAGTTTAAATTTAGTTAGGAAGATTGTAAGCTTATGGATGTTGATTTTGCATTTGAAGAAGTGGATGGCGTGGTTAAAAGACTTGGTAAGAATATTTCTCCAGGATCTGGTGGTATCACTAATTCATTTTTAAAATCTTATTGGAATGTTATAAGTCAAGATGTTTGGCTTGCAACACTTAAGTTTTTTTCCTCTGGTAAAATGTGCTTTAAGTGGAAGGAGACTCTTATTGTTCTTATTCCTAATGTTCAAAATCCTCTTCTTCCTTCTCATTTTCATCCTATCAGTTTGTGTTTGTCTATATATAAGATTATGGCCAGTAAATAGATTGATGAAGGTTATACATAATTTTTTTTTGGATGTTCAAGTGGCTTTCATAAAAGGAAGAACTTTATCATATCATACTCTCCTTGTTCAAGAACTTTCAATAAATTTAGATATAAGTCTAAAAAAAGATTGTTGTCAATTAAAATTGATATGGAGCAAGCCTATGATAGTATGGCTTAACCTACTGTAAAGTAGTTTTTGGAGTAATTTGGTTTTCCATTTTATTTTTCTAATCTTTTGATTGAGTGTGTGGTTAATCCTGAATTTTTTATTCTTATTAATTGCAATAATTATAGATGGATTGAAGCTATAAGTGACATTAGAGAAGGTTGTCAATTATCTCCATATTTCTTTTTTTTTTATTCTTAGCTCTTGTCTAATTCTTTTACTCTCAAGGGAACATATTTGGGTATCAAAGCTACTCCTGATGCACCGAAGATAACCCATTTGTTGTATACTGATTATATACTTATGTTTTTTGAAGCTATGTTCTGGTATTTGAAGAAGATTAAAAGAATTATTACTTAGTGCTATATGTGGATAGGCAAAGAAGTAAATATTCAAAAATCCTACATTATTTTTGTGAAGTCTGTCAACTAGGGCATGAGGAAAATCATATTAAGCTTGAAGAGGTTTAAGGAGGTAAAAGAGATAAATTATTTAGGTATTAAAATGGCTTTGAGGAGGTTGGTTTCTTCAATTTTTTTTAAATTTGTTGGAAACATCTACTTACAAGATGAATTTGTGGGGTAACAGGCTAATTTCTTTAGCTGAAAGATTGGTATTAATTAAAGTTTTTATTCTCACCATTCTAGTTTTCTTTGCTTCTCATTCCATTGTTCCTTTAAGCATTTTGAAAAAGTTTGATCAGATGTGTAGGGATGGAATAAGCAAGGAGGCAATCATGGTTTACATTATGTGGCATGGAATGATCTTTGTAAACCATTAATTTTAGGAGGACATGGATTGCATTTGACTGGATCTATTATTTGTCTTTTGAGAGCAAACTTTGCATAAAATTTTTATAAGAAACCTGATTCTCTCTTAAGTAAGCCATTAAGAGCTAAGTATGGTGATATTTGGCATGCTGAGTCTTGGATAAATAACTCAAACACTTGGAAAATCATTATTAGTCGAGTAAGGGCTCTTTGGGCAATTGTAAGATGGAGGGTAGCTTCAAGTTATACTATTAATATCTTAAAAGATGTATGGGTTTTAGATAGAAGTTTTGATAGATAGCCTACTTTCATAGCTGTTGTGGATGGTGATTTTTATTCTCCTGAGAAGTTTATTGCTAATCATGATTGGAACTATACAAAATTACATAAATATTTTGGAAGGTGTTTAGTTGATGTTATAGAATAGAATCAAATCCTTCCAGATTCTTTAAATGATCAACTAGAGCCTCTTAATAGTTTTTTCCAGTAAATCAATTGCTTCTATGGCTTCTAAAATAAATACAACTAATTTGGATATTGCGAATTATTGGAGATGGATGAAAAAGTTGCAAGTGTCTCCTCGTATGAAATGTTTTTGTTGGTAGATTTCTAATAATGCAATTCCAACTAATTATTTCTTATTGAAAAGAAGATTGCTGAATTATAACTCTAGTTCAAGAGGTTGCATTGCATTGGAAAATTTATAACATGTTGTGGTTAACTATTTAAAACTTAACCAATTTATTGTGTTGCATAATAAATGGGGATTACCTATTTTGATTATTTCCTCTATTTTTGAGTGTAAATGGAAGTAGCAATAGCTATCAAAAGGTATTCAGTTCATTGCAAATCTTTATTGTTCATTGGTTTTTTTTCTTAGAAAAGTAGAAATAGTATAAAACATGGTGGTAAAGAACATGGTTTGGGTTACATTCCATTAAATGCTAGTAGTCATGCTTGTATTTCATTGAAAATTAATCTTTTTTTGGATCATTGGGGTGTTAATCAGCTTCAGCAATTTTCTCATTCTTACTACCCTCCTCCTCCCAAATGGATTTAAGTGAACATTGATGCAACTTTATTATAATCTAATGTAGCTGGAATTGGCAGAGTTTTCAGATATCATAAGGGAGGATTCTTAGCTTCTTTTGGGTTAAAATGTATTCATTGGGATAGTTGATTTTTAGAACTATTAGAATTTCATTCTTTGAAGAAGGTAATCCAAGAGTGGATGATGGAAATTAAATGTATTGTAATTGAGGGAGATAATTATAATATCATCAAGTATTTACAAGGTTCAGATGGAAAAGCTTCTTGGGATATAAATAAAGAAGTGGTGGAGGACTTGTCATTTCAAAAAGATTTTGGGAATTTTTTATTCCATTATGCTTGTAGAAAATGTAATAAGTCATCAGATTATTGTGGTAAATTTGCTTTAGTTGGTGATTTTTACTGGGATGATTTAAGTTGTAATAAGGTTCCTACTTCTTTTCTTTCTTCGTTAAAGAATAATTTTATTAGTATTTCTATCACTTAGTGGTTTGTATTAGGATGTCCTTTTTTATTTTTGTAATGCAATTTGTAATTTCTCAAAAAAATAAAAAAATAAATAGAATGAACAAATTGTAACATCACACCTTTTTTTATCACAAAATCCATTTACGTGTATTGCAAGAAAATAACTCATGAAATAAAAACCTACAATTCCTTACATCTCAATAAGAAACTACGTTAATTCTCTCTACTTTTTAAAGCAAAGGAAAATGATGGAACCTGTTATTTCGTTCTCAAGCATGTATTATAAAATAAACTTCAAATTTCAAACTTTATTAGAGATTCATGCCTAATTATTTTTCTAGTTTTGGGGATTAGTGTGAAGAAAGAGGAAAGAAGATGAAAAGTAAAACATATATGAAGCAAGGGGGAAAGGAGCAAGTAACGGGGAAAAATGAAGATGAAAATGAAGAACGGGGGATAGAAGAAAATATGAAGAAGAAGAAGAAGAAGAAGAAGAAGAAGTAGAAGAGATAGAAAAAGGGGAATATGAAATAGGATGAGATGAACGAGAAGTAAAAGAAGTGGAAGAAGAAATAGGAGGAGAAGATGGAGAAGTAAAAGAAGAGATAGAAGAAGAGGAAGAAGAAATAAGAGGAGAAGAAGAAGTAGAAATAAAGGGGAGATTAACTATACATATGAGGTGAGGAGTTATAGAAGGCATCAACTACAATTTTTTGGGAGAGGGCAATACCTAGTAGGAGGGAGATTAGGCTGGTGTTAAACTTTGTTAAGTGAGGAGGTTGGCTTTCCTTTAGATGACAAATGCAAATGAATGGAGGCTTCCCCCTGTGTGATTCATATGAGTAGAGTGAGAGAAAGATAGATAGATAGATAGAGAGAGAGAGAGAGAGAGAGAGAGAGAGAGAGAGAGAGAGAGAGAGAGAGAGAGAGAGAGAGAGAGAGAAAGCTATGGATGAGGGACCTTTAAGCTTCTCTCGAGTGAATGGATCATATCAGAGAGGGAGTAAATTGCAAACCAGTGAGCAAAGATGGGCTTGATCTTGAGCATCTAGAGTTGGAAGGAGGCAATTGGAGCAAGAGATCTTCACTTGTGCAAGAGGAAATAAGAGGAGAATTCTTACTCGACTATTTCTTTAGAACCTTCTATACAAAAACCTGGGTTCTACCACCAGATCCCTATTAAAAGTCACTCAAACATGCTTCAGAAATATGAATATCACAAGAAATAAAAACTTGGTGATCGTAGACTGTGCGATCTGATCAAATAAAAAACAACTTGATTTCTTAATTTTAGTATAGATTCAAACAGCTCAGAAATTCAATTAGACTTATTCTTTAATTTCATGGGCAAATTTGGGATAGATTTGGGTATGAATCAAACTCAATTTGACTTAATTCAAGTTGAGTTTTCTTCAACCATGTTCAATTATGTCAATTTGATTAAATTAAACCCAAATTGATGTCAATATAGCTCAAATTGGGCTCAATATAGATCAATCTACTCAATTAAACATGCTTAAGAAGAAAATGCACAAAAATGAGGTCAATACTTCCTTATAAAGGTAAGCCTCTATAGTTACTTACTTCTAAAAATGTAATCTTAAAAAAACCCTCAATTGAAGCAGAGACTAAACTTCTTTAAATTTGTAATGCATTATGGTAAAAAAAATTATAACAATTGGGAATAGATCAAAGTATGAACACTTATTTCCAAGATTGCCAGGATGAAGGGTAAAGAGTAAATTTACATTGAAAATATCTTAGATGATTGGGATAATGCACCAAGAAAAAAGTCGAGATTTGTACAAGAGTAAAATTTTGACTTATATATATATATATATATATATATAAAGTAGATAACCAGCTAAAAAGCTCAGCATAATTTGAAAACCCTCATTTTCAAGTCTAATGTATTTAAGGTAGATAACTCACTATTCTAATGAGGATTAATGATTTAAGTGACTCTAATCAGGATCTTAAAGAAGTTTTGGGTTTAACTAAACCTAACTAATACAATTTGAAATGATTTTACCCTAAATTTTAAATCTTTTATAATTCTACTATTGCAAACTACATGACCAAATTTCTAAGAAAACTCTGGTAGCATAATAATCCTAAACCTTCAGGGATTAGAAGACTAAACCTTGCCACTTAAGTCTCCCCATACATTTTTGTCAATTTTTGTGCATTAGTTTGTGAACGTAACAAAAAAAGTAAATGAAAAGGAAATTATAAACTTCTTTGTCGGCCTGAAAGTGCACTGTTGATTCTAGTAAGAGAAACTATAGTTTCTTTGAATTTTTTGGTTCGTAGGCTTTCTGTGCTGCCAGGAGATGGTGGTACCTGACTGCCGGCAACTTCTTTCTTGCAGTATCGTTCATCAGAATGATAAACGTAGATCAGATGCTGCAGACTACCTGTCTGGTAGACCTCGTTCCAATTTGATAATAGGTGAGGGAGACGGGAATCAGATGCAAAAAGATTTCATTATTAAAGGGAAAGAAAAGAGCCTGATGAAGGTTCCTACATCAAAACCAGATTCTCCTGTGAATCTAGGTAATGATACAACTTCTTCTGATTTGATCCTGAAGGTTGAAGAAGATAGCGATCAAAATCATGAGAGCAGGAATTTGAATACAAATTTTGGAAATAATTTTGAGACCAATGAGGTTGTTCCAGAAAACAAAGAAGATCATGTACCCAAAGATAAGTTTGTCTATGCTTGGAAGAAGACGCAGCAAATTAAATTGAATTATAACCTAGAAAACACGAAGATGTCTGAGGATGGTTTGGCGATAAAACTAAATCCTGAGCAAGAAATTACCAATTCGAAAAACTAAAGAAGTCTCTTATGATTAAAGTGTTAGGGAATGATATTCCCTTTATGTTTGTAGCCTGGAACTCTGAAGACAATGGAGAAAATTTGGGAAATTCCATTTAACAATGCTTGGGCTTGATTGGATCCTGTGTTTATTCGACAGCATTGAATCAATGGAGGAAGTCCTGAGTGGTGGACCATGGTATATTGGAAATCATATTGTTGGGATGGACAAATGGTCTACTTTTTTCTCACCGGAATCGTTAAAAGGTATTACTTCCCCTGTATGGATTCGATTTCTATTTTTACCTCCAATCTGTTGGGATGAGGAGAATATTGCTCAAATTGCTTCAATGATTAGAACACCTCTATTTCTTGATGGAAACTCTTTCAAATGGGGGAAGAGAGAATACGCACGTGTCTTTGTTTGCATAAATCTTGATAACAAGTTACCTAAGGGAGTATGGATTGAAGGAATTTAAGGAAGACTATTTCAGATGAAGCAGTAGGACATAGTAAATATTGAACATGCTGTGAATAACCAAGTGAAGGTGGCTGATTGCTCTCAAAGCCTCTGATGAGTTGGACCCCGTATTCATGCTAAATTGTAGAAGATTCAAAAATGTGTTTGGAATAGGACCGTCATGACAGAGACTATGCAGGAAACTCAAGCTCTGATGAGCTGTTTCTCCTGCTTATATTCATTTGAAACTTAAGAAAGAACATTTGCTGAAATGTAAATGAATGAAACCAACTCCTGCTATGAAATTCAATCGAACAGTTATGAAAAAGCATTAGAGACAGGAGATCAGATCACAAACTTTATTGTCTGAAATCCTTAAAGTTAAACTGGCAAAAGCCTCAAAATGATGAAATGAAGGATAATGAGTATGGACCCTTCGTATCATCATGCTAAATTCAGAAGTATCGAAGTTGTTATTCACAAAATGTGTATAAAATTAGTTTGAAGAAAAAAGACATTATTCGAGGATGAAGCAAGAGACTTCTTTAAACCTGTCCATGAATTGGACTACCGTCTAGAAGATGCTGCCCTACAGAGACTCCATGGATTGGTTCGACATCTACAAGGGTAGCTTCGGGCCACAGTCCTATTTCTTGTAAGGTGTTCAAGCCTCTAATAAGAAGTCTAAAATAATCAGGTTTGAGATAATGAAAATCAATTAGCTGATGAGCTGCAGCAGGAAGGTCTGGAGTCTAGAGAAACACCAACTCAGCTGAAGAGGAGAAATGATGCGTCCATGAGCTCACAAAGCTGGTATAACAAGAAGGAACTCTAATAATAACTTCAGCCAAATTATTGGTGATAATAGTAAATTTAGAGAAATCAATTTTGGCCAATGAAATTGAACATAAAGAAGAGAAGGCTAGAAGTCCTGGATTGAATTTGCTGAAATAGAAGAAGTAAATAGAATTGAAGACTCTTTTGAAACTACTCCTGATCTGAATATTGAAATGTTCATTATCTCGAACAGTTCGATGTCAGATCAATTAATGGGCATTAGAAACAAAAGGATGGATCAGATCACAAACTTTGAATCAAGTCACATATAGTAAGTCTAATTATGGAATGTATGTGCTTAATGGGAAGGTGTCCTTCAAGGCCCGGTCGAAGTTAAACATATGGAAGAGCCAAAAGGGGATAGTAAAGTTGGCAAGAAGGCTGGGGATTCTTCCCCTCCTGGTTATTAAAGAGTTTCTAGCTTGAAAAGAAAGCTATATACACAAAAGTGTATCAAAAATCAAAAGATGCTCAAAGAGCCAATCAAAGTAACAAGAGGCATAAAATGAGCCCACTAAATGCAAGCTATCCTCTCTTTGCTAAAAACTCTTAAAACTTAGAGAACTCATAGATTATGTGATGCTTTCAAAGACTTGATTTCATTTTTTTTATTGAGAAAAATTACTTTGGTTTATTAAATATGAGATATTTTATTGTAAACAAGTCTTGAATGGATCTTCTTATCCTATTTTGTTATTCTGAGTTAGGCCTCTGTTTTCCAAAAGAATTTTGTACCCTGAAGGATGTCCGATCTAGGGTTAACAGAATCAGATATTCTACCTTCTTCTGATTGGAATTTGTTAAACTTCTTGATCTCTTGGAACTCTAAAAGTTTAACTTTTGAAAAGAATTCTCATATGATGCCTCCATAAAACAAAAAAAAAAGATTAGAAAAATTAAAATCCAAAAATATTAGTTGTTTGGTTTTCATTCTATGTTTTGACTGTTTTTCTTTTGATTTATTTTTGAGGGTCTTGATCATCACCATTCCTTCCTTGATTTGAATTTCTAGTCACATCGTCCTGGCCGATACTTTTATCATCCTGGACGATATGATAAATTTTGTTTAAAATCCATCTGCTGACTTTTTTTGTGCTTGCTGTATTTTATCGTCCTAGACGATCCTATATCGTCCTGGACGATTTGATCGAACTTATGGTGATAGTCCTGGCCGATAGTATATTTGTCTGGCCGATGCATTTTATGTGCATCGTCCTGGCCGATACACTGGATCGTCCTAGACGATCCACGTGTCAGCACGTTTAAATCTTTAAATTCGGCCCCGGACGATCCATTATTGGACAATCGATCGGGCCGATCCACTGTTCGTCCTGGACGATACACGTGGCAAGCATTTTAAACGTTTTAACTTTGGCCGGTACGATCAATTATTGTGCATCATCTTGGAAGATACACCTAATCGGCCCGGACGATCTGCTTTTTCAACGGTCGTCCGGATTGACTCCTCGGGACGATCGCCTGTGTCTAATCAGCCTGGCCGATATCTGATCGGCCCGGATGATCAGACCTCCTTTTTGACCAATCGGCCTGTACGTAATTATTGAACCATATCGGCCTGGACGATTCTGCGATCGGCCAGGACGATATGGCCGTTTCTTTAAATTCAGGCCGTTCCAGCCATGATTTTTTCACTCTTCATCCTTTCTTCTCTTGTGTTCTTTGCTTATTGCTCTCAATGGCTGGTGGAAAATGCGTCCGACAGACTTCTGGGAGTTCCTCGAGGGCAAGGATTGACCCTCATTTCCAGGAAGTAGAAGATGAAGCCGCCAATCATCGTTACAAAGAGTGTGGAATTACTGTCTCCAGAATCATCAATCCTGTCCACATCTCTTACTCGATAATGGATTTTTTTCGCTCACACCTCCCTTTGTTTCATTCTGTCTCTTTCCTTCCCTTTTAATTCCGAGTTTCTTTGAGAATTTTTCCCAAACCTTCGCATCAACCCTACCTTCACAGCCCTGACCTCCTATGTGAATCGACGCCCTGTCGAAATCACATATCAGGACTGTGTTGATCTTTTACAGCTATCCACCATCGGGGATAAGCTGCACCTAATCGCCTCTGACCCTGATCTTAACTGGTCCACAGTGAATCACTTCATTTGCCAGACCAATGTACCTTACCATGTTGGAGAGACTAGCTCTTTAGTCAAAGATGCTAGGATAATCCAACATGTCCTTCGCACATCCGTCATTCCAAAAGCTGGCGACCGAATCCACATCACCCCTCTACTTTCCCTCACTACTTTCTACATCATGGCTCATAGGGAATTTAATACTGCCGACTTAATTTTCTGATACATTGATCACTTAACCACAATCCGTGATCCAGGCCACAAAAGAAAACCCAATCTAGCCTTAGGACACATCATAGCCTATGTCCTTGAAACCAAATACCAACTTCAGTATCCTATTCCACCAAACCTTCCAACTCCCTTCTACTCAAACAATTCCTTTAGCACCCTTCACAGTACTCGTCTTCACCCTGAGAAACCTCAAGGGGCTAGAGAGGAGGAGGCTCCTGCTCCCGCCCCCATTCCTGATCCTGTTCCTCTCCACCAGCACTCATCGGTTGATCAGTTGATTGAGAGATTTGATAGATGGGAGACCCGATTTGATGCCTATGTTGCTGCACAGGATCAACAACCCTCTGAGGACATTGCCCGTTACGAGCATCACCGTGCTGAGGATTTAGCCCGATTTGACAGTTTCCTTACTCACTAGCAGCAGCAGCATGACCAAGACATCACCTGGTTTAATGCTCAGTTTACCACGCTTGCCGGTTACTTTCAGTAACCACCTCCTCCACCTCCATCTAATGATCAGGATCCCTCGTTCTTTTAAGTCTGTATTTTCTGTTGTTTGTTTCCTGTAGTTTGCTTGTTAGTTTTTTGTGATATTTTTCTGCTGTTTCTGGACCCTCTTTTTGTGATGACAAAAGGGGGAGTAGGGTGTGGTAGGAAAAAGAGGTTGTAATTTTGATTTTCTAATGAACCTATTTTTTTTAATTTTCATACTTATATTTGCCATCATCAAAAAGGGGGAGATTGTTGCAAACCTATTTTTTCATGACTTATGTTTTGATGATTGACAAACACTATTTCTCTTGGACTACTTTTTGTTTCTAACTTCTCAGGAATCAAAGATCAGACAATCAAGAAGGAGCCAAGTTCAGGATTGCATAGATTAAGTGTTGAGTCAGTCTGTACTTTTGATTTTCACCTTTTGAGTCTACTTGTAATGGTCAAAGAGACTGAGGCGAAGTAACCCTACACACACACACTTGAGAGACTTAGAAATTCTATTTTTACTCATATCGTCCAAGACGATTTTTGGATCGGCCCGGACGATCAGCTTAAAACAGAAAGTCTAAGTAAGGATTGTTAATTAAGGCAGCCGTCATTAACATATCGGCCTGGACGATACGTGTATCGGCTAGGATGATAAGCTCTAAACAGAAAGAAGTAGCCGCCATAGTCAATTAAGGTATACTGTATTTTTAAATTATCGGCCAGGATGATCCACGTATTGGCCTGGACGATATTCACAAATTATGCCATAATTGTTCAGGAAATCAAGGGAGTAATTAAGGATGATTGATACGATCATATCGTCCTGGATGATCGCAGGATCGGCTAGGACGATCCAGTCAAAAATCTTAAGTTACTTCAAGACGATAAACATCGGCCAGCTCGTATCCAGGGCTATTGTCAGGACAATTTTCCTCTGATTTGAACTAATCGGCCAGGACGATTGTAAGATCGGCCTAGACGATCAAGCCAATTTTCAATCATCCAGCTTTGCATCCAGGGCTATGCTCTGGCCGATCTTCATTAATTTGTACTGATCGGCCAGGCCGATGTCCACATCGGCCTGGACGATATAGTCGGCAACTTGCAATTAATGAGCTCCTTTGAAGCTCTTCTAATTAAGAGCTCTTGTTCAACGTTTTTAAAAGACCTTTGGCTGCTGCCTTGACCTGAGAAGACCTAGAGGAGAGAAAGAGAGAGAGGGAGAGAGAGAGGACTTGTGAGGGGGAGCTTGTGAGGGGATTCATAAGGGTTGCTTCAAGGATCGCTCTGCTTCATCTTCGTCTAGAGTTTCTCATCCGTGGAAGGTCGGTAGAGGTAAGGAGTTTGCTTTTGGTTTTGGTTCACTGCCAGCTTCAAGAGGAAGCAAAAGGAGGTAGGTTCTTTGCCTTGCCGGGGTGGCAAAAAGGAGGTTCTTGTGAGGGGTTCTCTGCCTAGCCGTGGGGGCTAAAGGAGAGTCACATTTTGTAGTGCATTACTTGGAGGGTGCCTCCAAGGAGTGGACGTAGGTTGAGTCGACCGAACCACTATAAATTTCTGTGTTCTTTTTCTCGCTTCCGCACTTTTAATTTCCGCATTTATTTTTGTGGTGATTTTGGTTTATGATTTTTATTCTTTGTGAAAAGAGTTTTTAAAATACCAATTCACGCCCCCTCTTGGTTAGCTTGGGACTAAGTTCATAGGGCTTAACATCCCTAACGAACTTTCAAGTGCCATCTAAAATACCTTTTATTGTTTTTCATTGGTGTTTTGAGATTGTCCTGTTATTTTTGTAATTTTCTTTTGATTAACTTTTATAGCTTCTTTTTTCTTTTGGCATTTTTGTTTTTTAAACTTATTATATTTGCTTATGGGATCATTACTAGATCCTATTCTTTAACCGGATGGGAACTCTGGGATACTAACCAACCCTTGGGTTGTTTCAAACTTTGGTATCCCCTGCATCTCAACAGTTTCAAAATAGGAAACAATGTGTTTCATTTCAAAAATAATATGTTTAATGTTAACAAATTTGCTTTCAATAAGGCTTCTTTTTCTCTTGATCAAGGATCTATTAGTTTTTACTTCCTAGTTTGTAATAGGTTGTTATTTCTTTCTTTTTAATGCAATTTTGCATTCTATCAAAAAAAAAAAAAAGAAAGATAGTTTTTTTGTTGGAAGCTTTTCTTTTGGTAACATTCCTTCTTCCTTGTTTAGTTTGTTAAAGAAGGAATATGAGCCTTTTATTGCTCATAAGTAATTCTTCTATTTATTGCAACTTATAGCTTAAAAAAACACCTAAGGAAAACAAAAAGGGGGTGAACTAGTATTTTAAAAATTTATTTTTTCCAAATTAATTCATTGAAAAAAAACATAATATAGTTTTCAATATTTTTTTATAAATTGATCTCATAATGTACAAGCTAATGATATAAAAACACATGCAATTTTACTTTTGTTTTTTATTTTGTACATAACTCAAATATGAATTTTTTTTCAAAGTATAAATCCTTTTCTATATTTTTTCTTTTTTTCCACAAAAATATTCAAAAAAATAAAAATGCTATTAACATATATATTTAGTTATATAACATGTTGAAAATTAAAAAATTAAAAAATTAAATGCAAGAAGAAAAGAAACAAGCACTCTAAAATTTTTTAGTGGTTTGGTTTGAAAGTTTGCCTACGTCCTCTTCCCCGAGTAATCCTCTCCAAGAATTATACTAAACATTTAGTAATTCACTTTTTACCCCAACAGCAAGGTGGAGAAGCCTTTACAAAATCTCTTCCAATAATCTGGTGTGGCAGAGTATCAAAAGACTTTTCACCTTCCTAGTGAGGCAGAGAACTAAAATCCTTTTCACTTTCCTTGTGAGGTAGAGAACCTGAATCTTTTTCACCCTCCTAGTGAAATAGATTGTTGGTGATCTTTGACCTTGAAGACTTTCTCCTCGGGTCTTCCTTCAAATTCATCAAAGACATATGGAGGAACTTATGAAGAATCTTGCCTGCATAATCCACATGAATTCCCCTGTCACGTTACTTCTACCTCATGCAAAACTTCTTCCACTTTCTCTCCAAACCTTAAGATCTCTCAAGAAGACAAAGCCCACTCAAAGAACTTTCATAGGAATTTTCCAGAAGGCAAAAGCTTTCACCAAGTCTAATAAGTTGGCTTAAAGAAAACATTTCCAAAAAATCTAAAACTTTAAATTAGGCATCTCTGAATAGTAATATTAGTTTAATATATCTCGTTAGAACAACATGATGAATTAGGGTTTTTATGATTAGTTGAAAGTCTTGAACATATCACCCAATATAATATCAAGGTTGTACGATATGATTAGTTTAATTGAATAAGATTACTATTCCGTATGATTGCAGGCTATTAATTATCATCCTAGAAGATAATTGGGTCATACTGTATGAAGATATATTTTGTAAAATATTATCATAAATCTCAGTTAATTTTGATTCAATTTCTTAATTATAGGATTAGATTAGCAAGAATTTATCATATCGTACAATACGATTGTAATTGTATAGAATGAATATTTCTATTTTAAAATTTCAAAATATTATATAATATATGGTTGGTAGTGGGATTTTTGGATTAAAATTGATCATACTATATGATTTTTATCATACAATATAATTAATTCAAAATTAGATTTCTTTAAATAAATATTTTAATTTATTTTTATTTTACCCAAATCCTATAATATGTTCATGAATATATAATGAATTAATAAATATTAAATCAATAAATCAACTTACTTGTTGGGTATCTTTCGAGCAAGGTTGGCGCTCAATGGCTCTGTATTAGAATTCATCGATTCCATGCAGATTCTAGGGCTCTCTTGGTCTAATCATTTCCTCTCTATTGTAGATCAGTTTTTTGTTCTTGTCTCACTTTTAATTTTGTTTTGCTGCTTCTTTGTGATTTTTTGTGGTTTTAGATTGTCCATATTTCATTCTTCTCTATGTTTTTGGCGATGATGAGGCCATCTTCATCAAACCCTGGTTTTGCCTAGAATGCAGTTAGTTCTTCCTGCTCTTTTAAAGATGTCCTTGCTGATGATTCCTCATCAGTCCCTAAGGTGGAATTCATGCACACGATTTTCAGGGGGTTGCTGGCATTGTTGTTAGAGCACTGGTTATTTCCAACTTTGCTTCTCCCTTCGCCTTCACTATGGTAGGGAAATATGTTCTTCGTAGACCTAATCTTGATATTATCTAGAAGTTTTCCTAAATCTCAAACTTTCCGTTTCATTTACTATAGGTTTGATGGATCAACGCCATGTTCCGATTAAGCTTTCTAACAACCTTGATTATAGAAGAATTCTCTTTAGAAGAACTTACTACATTCATGGATTTTAAATTTGGTTATTAAAATGGACTCCTGATTTTCATGTGCGTGAGGAATCACAGATTGTTCCGGTTTGGATTTTGTTTCCTAATCTATGGTTCTAATTTTTTAATCAACATATTTTATTTTCTTTGGCTTCGATTTTTGGGACTCTTATAGAAGGATCAGGAATCTACATCTATTACACGTCCATCTATTGCGAGAGTTTTGGTAGAATTAGATATTTCCAAGAAACATCCAAAAGAAATTTGGATTGGTTCGGAGCTTAAGGGTTACCAACAATAAGTTGAATTTGAGAATCTTCTATTATTTTATTCTTATTATAAAATGCATTGTCATTACAATGTTGAATGCTTTATTTTACATCCTCGTTTATGAAAAAATAAAAATTCCCAAAAAAATAATGAAGGGAATATTGTGACTAATACCATGTAAGAAATCCCTCATGAGCAAGATTCTTTACATCCTCTTCCTTCCAAGGCTCATAGCATACCTGGGATTGATATCCAAGAGTCAGTGATAACTGTGGAAGATGGCATTGAAGGAGATGGTGTAGTGAAATCCTGAACTATTCTTATTTATAAACATATCCTTATTCATATTGGTTCTGGCATTTTGGATCACCAAACGATGGAACTCATTAATGAGGACGAAATGGATGTAATGGCGGTTGAGCACAACAACACTACTATTTCCTAAAAAACTCCATCTTTTCACACATCAAAACCTTTTGATTATGATCATGTTGAGACTAATGCTAATATTGAATCTCATGTGTTTACTAATATGAAGGATAAAGTGCAGTACAATAGCAACCAAAATTTGGAAGAGGGGGAATTTATGCAGGGTGTTTTGGGAAATAGCTTGGAAAACCAAGGTAATGATAGGGAAAAGGTTTATAACTATTCCCAAACTTTATCTCAGAACACTGAAGCTAATAATTACAATTGCCATTCTGATAATAAAAATATAGATAGTTTTGATGAATTTTATTATTTCACTTCGGCCACATCATGGAAAACTAAGAAAAACAAAAAAACTTTGTTGCTCTCACCTAGAACAACACGGACACAAACTTCACACTTACATTCTAATCTTTAAGTCAATTATTTGGAATGTCAGAGGCTTTAGTTTCCCTTCAATGATTAGAGTTATAAATTTATGCCACTTTCATAATATTTCTCTGCTTATATTGATTGAGCATCTTATTTCTCATAACAAGTTGGATAATATTGTTAGATACTTGGGATTCAATCATGGTGCATCTAATGTGTCCAACAAAATTTGGGTTCTTTGGAAGGACCCTATGTTGATTAATATTGTGGATGATTTTACTCAAGTGATTCATTGTTACTTTGATATTTTCCATTATAATTGTTTTGTCTGTTTTGTTTATCCTGCGTCTTCCAGTACTAATAGATGGATTTTGTGGGACCAACTTATCCAATTTATTCAACTATGAATTTTCCTTATTTGGTGGAAGGGTATTTCAATACTATTTCTACCCAGTTGGAAAGACTTGGGGGATCCAAGCCTCTTTTCATTCAATGGAAGATTTCAATAAAATGATCCTGGAGTGTAATCGCATTGATTTTTGGTATACAGGTAGCAATTTTACATGAAATCATACTATCCTTTGGCAAAGGTTGGATCATATGCTTTTTAATGATAGTTGGGTCAATTCCTTCTCTTCTATGCATGTTGAGCACCTTAGTAGAACCTTATATGATCACTTCCTGCTTCTGATTTCTTTAAAGTTGAATTCTCCTTCCCCTATTAGTAACTTCCATTTCCAAAACATGTGGTTTCATAATTCTTTCTTGCTGGATGTTGTTAAAGACAATTGGCAAGCACCCCTACACCCAGATAACTTTATTTTCAGCATGAACCGTCTTTGGCTTAAGTTGAAAAGGCTAAAATATAAAATTAATTCGTGAAAAAGGATTCTTTTTAAAAATGTTTTCTCTAATATCACTGATGCTGAGGAGAAGGTTAATTCTTTGGATCTCTTGTGTCAATATTCCCCTTCTGATGCTAATGTTTCTCTGTTACAACAAGCTAAGAACTCTCTTTTTTTATCTTCAAGCTCAAGAAGAAACCTTTTGGAAATAGTAAGATGTATCGAAGCACATAACTAATGGTGATAATAATACTAAGTATTTTCATGCCATGTCAAGAGGAATAGAGCTATAAATTGGATCCATAAAATTAACTTTGCTGATGGATCTTGTACTATGAATGTTGAGGAAATTACTTCATAAGGTGTGTAATACTTTAAGGGTTTATATAATAAAACTTTTAATCCTACTCTTATTGACACTCCCAATATTATTCCCAGCCTTATTAACATGGATGACAATGTGGCTCTCATTGCCCTTCCTATGTTGGAGGAAGTTAGGAAGACAGTTTTTGATTTGAACACTGACTCTGTGGCTGCTCCAGATGGATTTTCCACTAAAGTCTTTCAAGAAACTTGTGATTTTATCCACATTGATCTGTTTAATGCTATCGGTGATTTCTTTTTGGGTAATGCTATTCCAAAATGTTTTTTCCACCTCTATTGTGTTAATTCCGAAAATTAATGGTGCTTCTACTTGGATTGACTTTAGACCAATTAGTCTTTGTACCATTTTTAGTAAGTTCATCTCTAAGTTACTCTTGAACAAATTTTCTCCTTTACTTCCTAAACTTATTTCTTCTAACCAATTTGGCTTCATTCATGGTAGATCCATATCGGATAATATTTTACTAGCTCAAAAGATTTTGCTTGACTTGAATGTTAGGGTGCCTGGGGTAATATTATTTTCAAGATAGACATTTCCAAAGCTTATGATAACATTAACTGGGATTTCCTTTATCATATTTTGGGTTTATTTGGCATTGACAATGGTTTTGTTAACTTTATTAAGTTGTCTATTACAAATTGCTTTTTCTCTATTATTATTAATGGTAAATATAATGGCTTCTTTAAGTCCTCCCATGGTTTGAGATAAGGTGATCTTATATCTCCTCGTATTTTTGTTATTACTATGAAATTTGTTTCTACAGGTACTTCCAATCTTTTTTAGAATTGTCCTAGCAACCATTTTTGAACTTGGGGGGGGGGGGGGGGGGGGGGGGGTATTCCTATTTCTCAATTATGTCTTGGTTATGATGTAATTATTATTTTGAATGCTTCTTTAAATAGGTTTATAAGACTTATGATTTTTCTAAACAAATTTGAAACTTTAGTGGTCTTTCTATTAATAAAAATAAGAGCTATTTTATTGTCTCTAAGAAGGTTTCTACTGAAAAGATGATTGTTATTAGGAATTGCACTGGTTACCGAAGGTTCTTTGTCCATTAAGTACTTGGGTGTCCCGCTTTACAAGGGAAGGAAGATGAATTTTCTTTTTGATGACCTTATTTAAAATGTTTATAATAAGGTCTTTTGTGGAATTTTAATTTTCTTAGCTTTGGTGGTAAACTCACCATTATTAAAAGTGTTTTGTGCTCCTTACTGTTGACCTCATTTTTGTATGAGTTCACTGGGGACCCATCCAGATTATAGATAAATCCTAACCCTATATCAATCTAGACTCTAGACCCTAGGACCTATCTTGACCCTAGGATCTTTCCAGATCAATCTAGAACCTAGGATTCTCCTAGAATACAGACCTTAGGATTTACTCTAGATTCTAGGACTTCTAAACTCCAGACTCTAGGATTTCTTAGATCCTACAACCCTTCTAAAGTCTAGCCCCTAGAATTCTTCTAGATTCTAGGACAGAGTTAGATTCAAATTAATTCAAACTCCTGATCAACCTTGACTTCAAATCAATCTAGATTTCAAACCTACTCAACCATGTCTACACTCCTAGGCAACTCAACCCCTGATCTAGACTTTGAACCATTCTTCTATCAAACCTTAATTTTGTCTAATCACTTATGATTCTCTCAAATAGTCATAAATGATTTAGGCACCTCAAGTCCAATCAATCAAACTCAAAATCCAGATCAAATCCAAAATTCAAATTCAAGTCCTAAATCCAAAGGCTAAGTCTCAAAAGCCTTTTCTTATGGATTTTCAAACATTTCAAAACCTAGCCTAATGACCTCTGATTCAGAGTTCGTCTATTGCATACTGATGGGACATGTCTCTGGAGGAAACCCTCCAAATTTGAGCCCACTCTGAGGTCTCTAACCCCAGAAACTTAATTAAAATCCATAGGCTTTAAAACCTTCAAATATTTACAGTCTATGCCACTGAACCTGTCACTTTGAAGATTCTGACCTTAGTGCCTTCACCAAAGCCTCTAGTCACTTCCAGACCTTTAATCTTGATATGTTGAACATTAAACTGTATTTTTCTGGACCCACTTTGACCCCTAGTTGACCAGGGGTCAAAATGACCAAAATACCCCTATGGGGCTCAAATGGTGATTTCAAACCAAACGAACTCCAAACTGAGTGCAACCACTTCCAGCAAATTTCAAATTTTATTTCAAACCTGTTGGACCCTTTCCCAACCCCTGGGTCAACCTGGTTGACCAAGTCAACAGGTTTGACCCAAGAGGCCCTTTAAGGGTCCAAAAAGGTGTTTTATTGGCCTCCAAATGTTATTTTAAACTTGTTGAGCCCAAACCCACCCCTTGGGTCAACCTAGTTGACCCAGTCAACCTAGGTTGACTCAAAACTCCTTTAATGCCTTAATGGGTTATTTTAACCCATTTAATCCATTGAATTCATTTTTAAGCTTCAAACTAACTTCTAAGTATGGCCTAACCATGTTTTGGGATGTTGGTCAATCAAATTCAAGTAGAGTTGACCAAGTCAACTCTAAGGTTGGGTTAAATCTATTTCAAACCCCATATCAAATTCAAACCTCCATCCCTTCACTTGGCTTTGGTTTTGATTCATTTTAATCAATCTTTAAGACCACCTCAACTGCCACCTCAGCAGTCAAGAGGGTTAGTTGACAGGTCAACACAGTCAACAAGTCTCTTAAGGGCTTTAAGAGGCTTAAATGTTCAAGCAAGCTCAAGTCACTTCAATCCCTTTGAACCTAGTTCACTCAACCAGCCCTCAAGCATTCTCCCATGCCACCTCAACTGCCATGTGGCATGGGGACCAGTCAACATGTCAAACAAAGGGTCTTGAAGGGTCAAAGATGGTAAAATGACCACTTAGACTTAATCCATTATAACTCTAATCCCCGCAGCAGTCCTAATCATCTTTTGGAAGTTTCTTAAGTTCCTTCTAATCCCTAGATTAGAAACTAACCAGCCCAAGTGGTCCCAAAGCCCTTGTGAGACCAATAAGACCTCTCCACATGGATGTTCTTGGGCTGTCCTTGATCCCAGCTTTCCAACCACTCCAGGGGCATGCGGCAGCAATCCAGAGATGCAATTAAATGATCCTAGTCGTCCAATAGATCTAGGGCTGCTTGAATAGGGTAGAGCCTAATTTTGAGCCGCCATTCTCACTTGAACCCTCTCTCTCCACTCGAGCCATCCCAGACCCAGAGGTCTTTTCGTTTGAGATTTCAAATACTTCAACAACATTCCCCAACTCCAAATCCGGCACTTGGAGGTCACCGACGACGAGTTTCCGGCCAAGTCGAAGGCCAAATCCGTCCCAAGCTTGAGGCCCTTAATCCAGGCATTTTCGAGCTGAGTTTTCCTCTACAAAAAGGAACGTGGACAGTCTACAAATGCAACATGCCTTTAAACGGATTAATCCGTCCATTAAATGAGGTATAAATTGAAACCCTAGGTTAGAACACATAGTATCAAATAGATTTTTTTTTAGTACATTTTAATCCATGAATTTAATTCCCCAAGATTTCTGTTCATCTAGGGAATGCATGTTTAAAATTTCATTGATCTTCATTAACAGTATCGAACGAACGAGCCAAAAAAACCATAGTCTAGGGCATTCTCACGGCTCAATCCAGGCACATCATTTCTGGACCGTTGATCGTCCGATCAACGGTCCAGACCGAGCCGCGCAGCTCGTTCGCCCGACCGTGTAGCTGATCGCTAGCTTGATCCGCCGTCCAACTAGATCTCGGCCGTCCGTTTGGAATTGCGGGATCTAATGTCCGCCGCTTGATCTTCCTCCACAGAGATTGAACAGCGGGATTCGATCTCAGCCGTTAGATCTCATCCGACGGCGCAAATAGCCTGCTGACTGGGTTAAGTGAAAGCGCGTGGGGCCGCCGCGCATTTTGATCCACCAACCCAGAGCCTACGCGTGGCATTCCCAGCCGCCAAACATTTAAAATGATTTAAAAAAATCATTTTAAATCCAGAAAATTTCTAAAATTATTTAAAATTAAATATAAGTCTAAAAATTCAATATAATATATCAAATTTCTCAGAAAATTAAGATCTTTAATTTAAAGTTAAATTTAATTTGAAATATTTTATATATTTTAAATCATTTTAATTATTGAATATTTCTTATTCTAAATCAAAAATTAATTAAAAATCTATTGAAATATTTTATAATATTCAATATTTATTTTTAAGTTATTTTCTTAAAAATTCAAAAAATATATTTAAAATATTTAACTTAAACTTAAATTAATTTGATATATTTTATATATGTTAAATATTTTCAATTAATTAAGATTTGAATATTTAATTAATATCTAATTCAAGTAATTTTCAAAAATTCAAATAATCACTATTTTAAATCATCTTAAATTAATATTTTCAAAAACATTTTAAAACTATTTTAAAACTATTTTTGAGACTTATTCAAAGACTATTTTAAATTATTTTGAATTTTCTAGAATTTCTAAAACTAATCTATTTTCTAGATATTAAAACTAATTTTGAAACTATATATGTTAAATTTTGAGAGCAATTGAGAAATCCTTTGGAATTTCAAACTTGGATAAGAATACTTGAACAAAATTAATGGGGAGTGGTGGTTAATTAATTTGCAATTATTTTAATTGTTCATTGGTTAATCCCTTAAGTAATCAAGTTTTATCTTGTTAATTGCATGCTTAGGGTGCACACACCACCTAGCCTAGGTTTTCCTAGATTTAAGGACTTACTTTCTTGCTATTGTGTATTGATGTTATGTTTAGTCAAGGGTTAGTGAAAACTTCAATTCAAACCTATTAAACTTAGTGTCATTAAGGACAATAATTAAGGACATGTGTTTAGAGAACTTAGAATATTTTCAATAATTAGGATTCACTTCCTCTTGAGTTGAAACTTCAAACACTAGAACTTAGTGACATGTACAGACACTAGGAAAAGTTTCACTGGTTTTTGAACCATTAAGACACTTAATTAAATTTCCTAAGTTTTAAAACCTTAATTAAGCTATAAACCTTCCAGAAAATGTAATAAATCTTTTTTAAATCCAAAAATGCATATAGCCCCTCTAACTGACCAGAATTAAATCCTTAACTCATGAAATTTAAAAACTCCTTGATTTGACAGCAATTATGCCCTTAATTTAATTTTAATTAAAAATCAATATTTAATTAATATAATTAATTAATAATAATTATAAATTCCAAAATTTTCCCAAACATTTTGGAATCTCTTCTTGGGTCATTTCTGACCTTTGGAGTTGATTTCAAGGAGTTTGGAATTCATTTGGAGCAAAATCAAGAAAACCCTTCTAATTAAACAATTAAATAAAATTTATTAAATAATCAAAACTTTGAACCTTCATAACTAATTCAAGAAAAATCCAAATTGACCAAACTCACTTGAATTAAACTAATAATAATGTCTAGTATTTGTTAAAAATATTAAACTTCCAGAAATCTATTAAAATCAAAAAGTCAACTTTTTAGTCAACCATAGGTCAAAACTAGTTCAAAACTTCAAACCTCTCTATAAAATGTTGAAAAATCTGATTTCAACATACTTACTGTATAACTGATCATAGTAAGATCTAGTAATTTAATAAAATACAAATATTCCAGAAAATAGCCTTAATCAAAAAGTTAATTTCTAACCCCTTAATTAAATTATTAAAATATTCAAAAAACTCTTAAAAACTCAAATTCTCTTTAAAACTCCAGAAATGTCTAATTAACCTTTAAAATCAGTAATCAACCAACCTTGATTAAAATTTATTAACTTTTGAACCTTAACCAAATTAAAACACTTAATTATACCGGGTACCACTAGGTAACCCAAGACTACGAGGCTGTTTACTCAACCCCAAGGAAGGTGAAATAAACTTCACGACCTCGGTGTGAAACAAAGGTGATTTTCCAATAAATAATTAAGAATCATTTTTTAAAAGTTATTTAAAGCCATTAAAACTTAAACTTTAATTAAATCCCTTAAGTCTTTCAACCAATTGAACCTTAATCAACTTTAAGTAATGATCCCATTTAGGACATATCAAAACCACACAGCCTACCTCACACACTTTAGATAGTTTGCTAGGACAACCGACTCTAGTTTTAGGCTAGGTCGGTGTTTACTTTCTTGCTGTGTGCCAAATTTTTTAGTTTTCACTGCATACTATTTGCTAGTTTAGAATTGATTGATTGTTTATTTATTTACTGCAATCTGTTGAGCACTTTAAATTTCAAATATATTAATTGCTTGAGATCAAATATTAACTGCTTGAGAATAAATATTAACTGCTTGGGACTGTATATACAACTATTGATTATTAGGATAACCCTGCAGGATCGAATCTAGACTTTTCAATTTTGATTAATATAAATTTGATTTGATTTGTGTTATAATTTCAAGTGATTTGAGATTGGGTAACATCCAATTTGGAATCCAAAGAGGAAGGGACATCCCTCAGGGGAGAGTCCCTATCCATTTGGAGCTCCAAATTAGGATGGTTTTTGAAATATCTAAAGAGGAAAGATAACACCCCGATCAAGGGGGAGTTTCTTTTCATTTGGATATCCGGACCCGAAAATCCAAGAAGCAGCAGAAGGACGAAGAAGTGGATAACGAGAAGACCCATTCTCAAAGTCACTTGAGTCTTAGGACTAGAAATCCAGGTTGTAGTCAGTGGTTCCCAGCCACTTTAATTTTCTACAAAATTCTGTGATGTAATAATAAGGGGCACTTGCCTACGGACATTCAATTTGATATATTTAATTTGATTGATTTATTTAAATGATTGTGCAGTAGAACTACCTATTTTTCTAGTCTTTTTACCTGCATATCGATTTTGATTTGACCTGGAATTCGATCATAGACTCTTAAGGACTTAATAAAATTTTTCTACTTAAATCAAATTAAAAACTTTAAGCTCACATAGAAACTCTAACGAATTTAAGTCCTCATTTCATAGCATTCATTCAAATTCAATCTTTTAATTGAGTCGATTAGCATGCATCATATTAGCAACTAATTTAAAAACCTTTAAACCCTTAATTGCATTTGCTTAAGCATCAAACCCAACATAAGTTTAAGGGACCATTTAGGATCCGCTCTAGATGTCGGTCCCATTCTCAAATACCTTTCTTAAATAATGTCCCGACCACTCTACATAAATTGACCGGACTCATAATTTTAAATCGTTTAGGTGGTTTAGCTGGCTCCCCAATCCAGGCCGGGGTAAGACCAGATTTGCACTGCATTAGCTAGATTCGGGTCACCTTTTAGTGCCCAATTTAGACTTAGGTTCTGAGGCTGGCTCGGGCCATAAGACCTCAACTTTAGGGAATTGAATCCCAAATTTCTAATAAAATTGACCATTCAAATTAAAGAATCTATTTCAATCAAATTTGAGCCCAACAATTAGGATAGGCCGGGGTGTTTCTAAAGTAATTCAGAATCTCAAAACACTCCCTACTTCTTTTCCTTTGGCTCTGAAAATAACTGTTTAAACTTGAACCAATCCCACTTGAAATTCCTACCCATTTCTTCCCTTGATATAAAACTTTGAAAATCTTAAAATTAAATTTTTACCGCTATTTTAATCTAGAGTATTTGTAGGAAATTTTTGTTTCCTACGATGTAATTAACTACGAGGGCTTGCGCTCGTAAGTGATTTAGAAACCCAGAACTTATTTTCAATATCAATTTTTCAAAACATTAATCAATTATCTTTGGGAAATTCAAAATCAATGATCATTATCATGTTTTTCAATCGATCGATAATGATTGATATTTTCTTTCTTCGGAGAGATATATCAATTATTATCGTGATTTTGATTATGAAATTAATGATCTCTTATCCAAATTATTGTAGTTGAACAATTGATTGAATTCCATTTTGATCCTCCGGGGTCAAATGTGATTCTCCCTTTGAGTTTGACTATGATAATCTGGATAAAATTAGAATTCTAAAATTTGAACCCATTAGAGAACGATATCTTCGTCATTCGAGGCAATATATTATTCATAATGACGTGTTCAATTTAAATATTCAAAAATTAAATATTCCCAAAGAAAATTAATACATTTTTTAAGTCTTATATTTTTCAATTAAAATAAACATGGCGACTCCGCTGGGGACAATCTCTCTCTCCATCTTTAATAGTGGTATGAATTTTATTGTATCGGTAGTTTTGACTACCTTTCTCTCCGTTGGTCCCTCTCCCATTTCTCCCTTGGGTGAGTGTGGCCAACTCAATTAAGACATCTTAAAAGAGAGGTGAGCGTAGGAATCCTCTGTTGAAGTCGGGCTTGGACATTTTGCCTCCAAGTTAATTGGCAGAGCGAAAGAGTCAAGCCAAATTGTTTTGTATATGTTGCAAACTTGCATGCGAGTAAATAACTAGCGTGCTAAGTTTCACAATCTACATAAGACTTTTCAATTTCAGAATAAAAATTTCAATTCTTTAACAAAATTCAATCACCTTCAAATCTCAATCAATCCATGATTGAGTTATAAAATTTTGAATAAAGTTAATCAAACTTAAAATTCAAATTCAATTTCAAATCACTGATTCAAATCACTTTCTTAATTCCAGGAAATCAAACACTCAAATTGCTGGGAAACTTGTCTTCTCACTGAATAAAGATGTGCCTGTAGAAGAAATTCTTAATGGCAATTTAATTCAGTACAAAATGGAATTTCAAAACCTCAAGATTTTAGTTAATGGAGAAAGAATCTTAGATCTGTCCACTTGTACTCAAGGAAGTTTCCCCTTAGTAGAAGTTACTTTAGGGTCAGGAGCTGATTCCCGCATCTCTAAGATGGAGGTCGCTGTCACCCTTGAATCCACTGTATCCTCTGCTCAGGAGGATCAAAATCAGAAGTCAATAACAACAAAAGAGGTACCATCTCAGTCTGAGATCGGGTCAAGTTCTAGCACCCCTGTCGTCGGTAGGAATAAGATGAAGAATTACCTTTGAAGAGCCAGGAAAAGGAATCTTAAGGCTAGAAAGACTGCTGAATTTGAAGCCTTAAAGAGGACCGACTTCGAGGCTGATCAAGAACCCGTGGCTCCTTCTACGTACCCTCTCCTTGTACAAAGGAGGGAGGTTATAGAAACGAGAGCGCGATCTTCAATACACCTACTTGACTACTACATAGAAAGACTCAAGCAAGAGATAATTGAGCGATCACCAGCAATAGGCCATAGGCCCCCAACTGAGGGTTATGATCCGTCCACTCTACTAGAAGATGTTAAGGCGAGTTACTACACGTGTCCCACTACATCATCTACAGAGGAGGAGGAGTAGAAATCACTCGGGGTGCCACTCTCTTAACTACTAGTCTAGTAGTAATGAGAGGGGGAAATAATCTAAGATTGTGTCGGATAGTGAAACCGTTGAAATCTAACTTTCAAATGGGTCCTATCGCGATAAATCTTTAGATTACAATAACGTCGTTCTTTCTAGAGATGTTGTAGACCCTATAACAATCTCTCTCTTCAAAGATATTGTATGAATTCAATTCCATGTTGACAAGGGTCTTGCCATCTAGACTTGCAACTTCTTAAAGGAATTTTCCAATTTCTCAAGTGTACTAGATTCAAATTTTCAAGATAGTTGATTCCTCCTTTTAGTAAAAATTGACTTCTACTTTAAGTCTTAAGCAGAGAGAGTTGTAGTTGATTCCATTAAATATTTGAATGTCCCTCCCACTGCTTTCGCGGGTTGATTTAACTATTGAATTAAAATCTACCTCAAACTTAAGTTGATTCTAGAAATGAAAATCTTATCAATCTTCTACCAATATTCAATCTTAATAGGAGATTCTCGCATGTCTAAAATATATTCAAAGTTTTTTTTCAAAAGTCAAGTCAATACTCTTTCCAAAAAGATTGGATGTGCTTTGAGGATTATTCTTCCTTGTATAAGAGAACGAATTTTCTTCTCTAATACTTGAGATATAATTCCAACATTCAAAATAAAATATCAATCAATTTAAGGTATTTGAAGAAAGTGGAGCCTCTTCTAGAATTCAATTGAAATCGAAAGATGAGCGAATGCTCTAAAAAATTAAAAGACGCGCGAATGCGCCAAAAAATCAAGAAGTGCATCAAGTCAAAAGATACGCAAAGTGCGTCACCAAAAAAAAAAGAGAAGAAGAGTAAGATGGCTTCCTTCCTTTAAATTCTTAATTCTAAAAATACCCAATAAACTTCAAGTACTTGACTTTGAAAATCTTGAATCCAGATTCTTCACCATGCATGAATTATCTATCAAATTGAAGAGAATCGTGCAAGAAAATTGAAAAGATCAAATTTCTTTCTTTAACTTAAGCTCTTTGAAATCAATTTTAATTCAAACTTCATACAAGGGCGACCCCAGTTCAGTTTCTACAAAACATGGTCTGGGTCAACAAAACCTAAATCCTTAAACTTTTTCAAGGTTTGTTGGAGTCAACACTACTTCTCACTGCACTTCTAATTTTGTTCTCACATGTCGTTCAGACAGGGTCCAAATAGTTAAAGGAAATTTTCTAATAAAATGAATGAATCTTCTACTCCTGATAAGAAATCAAATCCTGTCCTTGAGGAATGTGTAAGTCCTTACGGGTAGGCATCTTTTCCTTTAAAGCCTTTGTAACAAAATTACACTCTATATTGGGTCCAAAATCAAACCCCACTAGAGGAGTATTTTGTAATGCTGGAAATTACCGTTCAAAATCAAACTACGACTGAGTAGAGTGCCTGACTCCAATTTTAGGAGTTCGAGGCCTTGTAGAGCTTTATCTTTAAGGCTCATTAGAACTCAGAATCGTACAAAGCTTGACCGGTTCAAGCTTCTGATAAGATAGTGCGACTTAGAACCTTCCAAGTAAGAGACTTGGTGCAGGTTCTTTGGATGCATATCTTAGCCTACCGAGAGATCGGTGGAGAGGTTTGAACCAACACAAAACTGTCCTCTTGTTGTAGAGACGATCTTTGAGAAAATTTCAAACATTAATTGAACAACCCTGGAGAATGCCACCCGATATTTTTAAATTTTGGGGAGACTCTTCAGGAAGTACCATGCTAAATGAGTGTCAAAATTTAAAATCAAATAATAAAAAAAAATCTTCAAATTCAAACAAATCAAAATTCAAAACCAAATCAAATTCAAACTCTTCAAGTTCAAACAAATCAAAATTCAATCAAATCAAATTCTCCAAATTCAAAATTCAAAATCATATTCAACGATACTTTAATTTCAAAATCAAATCAAAACTCATATTCGAAACCCTTCAAATCTAAATTTATCAAATTAAGCTTCAATTTTAAGACTAAATCAAATTCAAATTTAAGATCAATCTTCAAGTTCAAAGATTCTTCAAAATCAAATCAATTCAAATTTAAAACTTTCAAATCTCAAAATTCAAAGTTCAAACTCAATCCTCTATGTGGAGAAAGTTTCCTCTACATACGATCATCTAGACCCGATCATCTATATGGAGCAAGTTTCCTCCATATATGATCATTCCAGACCCGATCATCCGTAGAGCAAGTTTCTTCTACTCATGATCATTCCAGATCTGATCCGCTGTGTAGAGCAAGTTTCCTCTACATACGATCATCCAGACTCGATCCTCTGTGTGAAGCAAGTTTCCTTCACATACGATCATTCCAGATCCGATCCACTGTTTAGAGCAAGTTTCCTCTACATACGATCATCCAGACTCGATCCTCTGTGTGAAGCAAGTTTCCTTCACATACGATCATTCCATATCCGATCCGCTGTGTAGAGCAAGTTTCCTCTACATACGATCATCCAGACTCGATCCTCTGTGTGAAGCAAGTTTCCTTCACATACGATCATTCCAGATCTGATTCGCTGTGTAGAGCAAGTTTCCTCTACATACGATCATCCAGACTTGATCCTCTATGTGAAGCAAGTTTCCTTCACATACGATCATTCTAGATCCTATCCTCTATATAGAGCAAGTTTCCTCTATATACGATCATTCAAACCTGATCATCCATGTAAAGCAAGTTTCCTTTGCACATGATCAATCTAGATACGATCATCTGTAGAGCAAGTTTTCTCTACCCATGATCATTTCAATCTTAATCCTATACAAAGCAAGTTTCCTCTATATACGATCTTTCAAACATGATCCCCTGTGTAAAGCAAGTTTCCTTTACATATGATCAATCCAGATCTGATCTGTTATGGGAAGCAATGCTTCCTTTCCAATAAATATATAGTTTTCTCTTCTCTAAGGACAGATATGAGTTATCGTGCTTTCTCTCCTTAGGATTAGATCCACTAGTGGTAGAATACGCCCTTAGTGGCACTACCCTAGTATCAAAATTCAAATTCAACCCTCTAGGGTTAGGTCTTCCCTTCCCTTAGAATCAATTTCAAACTCAATCTTATAAGGTTAGGCTACCCTTTCCTTTAGATAAAAAACTCAAATCTGATCCTCTGTGGTTAGGAACTCTTCCTGCCTATACGATCACCTAGACTTCCTTCTCCTTTAGGGATAGATCCTTTTCTTCCCTTAGGATTCGACTCACTAGTGGTAGAGTACGCCCTCCGTGGCACTACCATAGTACCAGATCAAATTCTGATTCCCCAGGGATAGACTTTCTTTCCCTTAGAATCAAAACTCCAGACTTGACCTTTTTCGGTCAACGCCAATATGTGCACTAGAACTTCATTCTAGTACACATATTGGGGGTCCATTTGTTGACCTCATTTTTGTATGAGGTCACTAGGACCCATCAAGATTCCAGATAAATCCTGACCCTATATCAATTTAGACTCTAGACCCTAGGACCTATCTTGACCCTAGGATCTTTCCAGATCAATCTAGAACCTAGGATTCTCCTAGAATACAGACCATAGGATCTACTCTAGATCCTAGGACTTCTAGACTCCAGACTCTAGGATTTCTTAGATCCTACAACCCTTCTAAAGTCAAGCCCCTAAAATTCTTCTAGATTCTAGGACAGAGTTAGATTCAAATCAATTCAAACTCCTGATCAACCTTGACTTCAAATCAATCTAGATTTCAAACCTAGTCAATCATGTCTAGACTCCTAGGCAACTCAACCCCTGATCTAGACTTTGAACCATTCTTCGATCAAACCTTAATTTTGTCTAATCACTTATGATTCTCTCAAATAGTCATAAATGATATAGGCACCCCAAGTCCAATCAATCAAACTCAAAATCCAGATCAAATCCAAAATTCAAATTCAAATCCTAAGTCCAAAGGCCAAGTCTCAAAAGCCTTTTCTTATGGATTTTCAAACATTTCAAAACTCAGCCTAATGACCTCTAATTTAGAGTCTGTCAGTTGCATACTGATGGGACATGTCTCTGGAGGAAACCCTCCAAATTTGAGCCCATTCTGAGGTCTCTAACCCCAGAAACGTAATTAAAATCCATAGGCTATAAAACCTTCAAATATTTACAGTCTATGCCACTGAACCTGTCACTTTGAAGATTCTGACCTTAGAGCCTTCACTAAAGCCTCTAGTCACTTCCAGACCTTTAATCTTGATATGTTGAACATTAAACTGTATTTTACTGGACCCACTTTGACCCCCAGTTGACCAGGGGTCAAAATGACCAAAATACCCCTATGGGGCTCAAATGGTGATTTCAAACCAAACGAACTCCAAATTGAGTGCAACCACTTCCAGCAAATTTCAAATTTTATTTCAAACCTGTTGGACCCTTTCCCAGCCCCTGGGTCAACCTGGTTGACCAAGTCAACAGGTTTGACCCAAGAGGCCCTTTAAGGGTCCAAATAGGTGTTTTGACCCAAATGACCTATTTGAGCCATGGAACTACTTCTATTGGCCTCCAAATGTCATTTTAAACTTGTTGAGCCCAAACCCACCCCTTGGGTCAACCTAGTTGACCCAGTCAACCTAGGTTGACTCAAAACTCCTTTAAGGCCTTAATGGGTTATTTTAACACATTTAATCCATTGAATTCATTTTTAAGCTTCAAACCAATTTCTAATTATGGCCTAACCATGTTTTGGGATGTTGGTCAATCAAATTCAAGTAGAGTTGACCAAGTCAACTCTAAGGTTGGGTTAAATCTATTCCAAACCCCTTATCAAATTTAAACCTCCATCCCTTCACTTGGATTTGGTTTTGATTCATTTTAATCAATCTTTAAGACCACCTCGACTGCCACCTCAGCAGTCAAGAGGGTTAGTTGACTGGTCAACACAGTCAACAAGTCTCTTAAGGGCTTTAAGAGGCTTAAATGTTCAAGCAAGCTCAAGTCACTTCAATCCCTTTGAACCTAGTTCACTCAACCAGCCCTCAAGCCTTCTCCCATGCCACCTCAACTGCCATGTGGCATGGGGACCAGTCAACATGTCAAAGAAAGGGTCTTGAAGGGTCAAAGATGGTCAAATGACCACTTAGACTTAATCCATTCTAACGCTAATCCCCCCAGCAGTCCTAATCATCTTCTGGAAGTTTCTTAAGTTCCTTCTAATCCCTAGATTAGAAACTAACCAGCCCAAGTGGTCCCAAAGCCCTTGTGAGACCAATAAGACCTCTCCACATGGATGTCCTTGGGCTGTCCTTGATCCCAGCTTTCCAACCACTCCAGGGGCATGTGGCAGCAATCCATAGATGCAATTAAATGATCCTAGCCGTCCAATAGATCTAGGGCTGCTTGAATAGGGTAGAACCTAATTTTGAGCCACCATTTTCACTTGAACCCTCTCTCTCCACTCGAGCCATCCCAGACCCAGAGGTCTTTTTGTTTGAGCTTTCAAATACTTCAACAACATTCCCTAACTCCAAATCCGGCACTTGGAGGTCGCCGGCGGCGAGTTTCCGGCCAAGCCGAAGGCCAAATCCGTCCCAAGCTCGAGGCCCTCAATCCAGGCGTTTTCAAGCTGAGGTTTCTTCTACAAAAAGTAGCGTGGACAGTCTACAAATGCAACATGCCTTTAAACGTATTAATCCGTCCATTAAATGAGGTATAAATTGAAACCCTAGGTTAGAATACTTAGGATCAAATAGATTTTTGTTGAGTACATTTTAATCCATGAATTTAATTCCCCAAGATTTATGTTCTTCTAGGGAATGCATGTTTAAAATTTCATTGATCTTCATTAACGGTATCGAACGAACGAGCCAAAAAAACCCTAGTCTAGGGCATTCTCATGGCTCAATCCAGGAACATCGTTTCTGGACCGTTGATCGTCCGATCAATGATCCAGACTGAGCCGCGCAGCTCGTTCGCCCGACAGTGTAGCTGATCGCTAGCTTGATCCGCCGTCCAACTAGATCTGGGCCGTCCGTTTGGAATTGCGTGATCTAATGTCTGCCGCTTGATCTTCCTCCATAGAGATTGAACAGCGGGATTCGATCTCAGCCGTTAGATCTCATCCGATGGCGCAGATAGCCTGCTGACTAGGTTAAGTTAAAGCGCGTGGGGCCACCATGCGTTTTGATCCACCAACCCAGAGCCTCCGCATGGCATTCCCAGCCGCCAAACATTTAAAATGATTTAAAAAAATCATTTTAAATCGAGAAAATTTCTAAAAATTATTTAAAATTAAATATAATTCCAAAAATTCAATATAATATATCAAATTTCTTAGAAAATTAAGATCTTTAATTTAAAGTTAAATTTAATTTGAAATATTCTATATATTTTAAATCATTTTAATTTTTGAATATTTCTTATTCTAAATCAATAATTAATTAAAAATCTATTGAAATATTTTATAATATTCATATTTATTTTTAAGTTATTTTTTTAAAAATTCAGAGAATATATTTAAAATATTTAACCTAAACTAAAATTAATTTGATATATTTTATATATGTTAAATATTTTCAATTAATTAAGATTTGAATATTTAATTAATATCTAATTCAAGTAATTTTAAAAAATTCAAATAATCACTATTTTAAATCATCTTAAATTAATATTTTCAAATACGTTTTAAAACTATTTTAAAACTATTTTTGAGACTTATTCAAAGACTATTTTAAATTACTTTGAATTTTCTAGAATTTCTAAAACTAATCTTTTTTCTAGATATTAAAACAAATTTTGAAACTATATATGTTAAATTTTGAGAGCAATTGAGAAATCCTTTGGAATTTCAAACTTGGATTAAGCATACTTGAACAAAATTAATGGGGAGTGGTGGTTAATTAATTAGCAATTATTTTAATTGTTCATCTGTTAATCCCTTAAGTAATCAAGTTTTATCTTGTTAATTGCATGCTTAGGGTGCACACACCACCTAGCCTAGTTTTTCCTAGATTTAAGGACTTACTTGCTTGCTATTGTGTATTGATGCTATGTTTAGTCAAGGGTTAGTAAAAACTTCAATTCAAACCTATTAAACTTAGTGTCATTAAGGACAATAATTAAGGACATGTGTTTAGAGAACTTAGAATATTTTTAATAATTAGGATTCACTTCCTCTTGAGTTGAAACTTCAAACACTTGAACTTAGTGACATGTACAGACACTAGGAAAAGTTTCACTGATTTTTAAACCATTAAGACTCTTAATTAAATTTCCTAAGTTTTAAAACCTTAATTAAGCTCTAAACCTTCTAGAAAATGTAATAAATCTTTTTTAAATCCAAAAATGCATATAACCCCTCTAACTGACCATAATTAAATCCTTAACTCATGAAAATTAAAAACTCCTTAATTTGACAGCAATTATGCCCTTAATTTAAATTTAATTGAAAATCAATATTTAATTAATATAATTAATTAATAATAATTAAAAATTCCAAAATTTTCCCAAACTTTTTGGAATCTCTTCTTGGGTCATTCCTGACCTTTGGAGTTGATTTCAAGGAGTTTGGAATTCATTTGGAGCAAAATCAAGAAAACCCTTCTAATTAAACAATTAAATAAAATTTATTAAATAATCAAAACTTTGAACCTTCATAACTAATTCAAGAAAAATCCAAATTGACCAAACTCACTTGAATTAAACTCATAATAATGTCTAGTATTTGTTAAAAATATTAAACTTCCAGAAATCTGTTAAAATCAAAAAGTCAACTTTTTGGTCAACTATAGGTCAAAACTAGTTCAAAACTTCAAACCTTCTCAATAAAATGTAGATAAATCCGATTTCAACATACTTACTGTCTAACTGATCATAGTAAGATCTAATATTTTAATAAAATACAAATATTCCAGAAAAACAACCTTAATCAAAAAGTCGATTTCTAACCCCTTAATTAAATGATTAAAATATTCCAAAAATTCTTAAAAACTCAAATTCACTTTAAAACTCCAGAAATGTCTAATTAACCTTTAAAATCAGTAATCAACCAACATTGATTAAAATTTAATAACTTTTGAACCTTAACCAAATTAAAACACTTAATTATACCGGGTACCACTGGTAACCCAGGCCTACGAGGCTATTTACTCAGCCCCAAGGAAGGTGAAATAAACTTCACGGCCTCGGTGTGAAACAAAGGTGGTTTTCCAACAAATAATTAAGAATCATTTTTTAAAAGTTATTTAAAGCAATTAAAACTTAAACTTTAATTAAATCCCTTAAGCCTTTCAACCAATTGAACCTTAATCAACTTTAATTAATGATCTTATTTAGGACATATCAAAACCACACAGCCTACCTCACACACTTTAGATGGTTTGCTAGGACAACCGACTCTAGTTTTAGGCTAGGCCGGTGTTTACTTTTTTGCTGTGTGCCAGATTTTTGAGTTTTCACACTATGCTGTTTGCTAGTTTAGAATTGATTGATTGTTTATTTATTTAATGCAATCTGTTGAGCACTTTAAATTTCAAATATATTAATTGCTTGAGATCAAATATTAACTTCTTGAGATCAAATATTAACTGCTTGGGGTTGTATATACAACTGTGATTATTAGGATAACCCTACAAGATCGAGTCTAGATTTTTCAATTTTGATTAATGTAAATTTGATTTGATTTGTGTTATAATTTCAAGTGATTTGAGATGGGGTAACATCCAATTTGGAATCCAAAGAGGAAGGGACATCCCTCAGGGTAGAGTCCCTATCCATTTGGAGCTCCAAATTAGGATGGTTTTTGAAATATCTAAAGAGGAATGATAACACCCCGATCAAGGGGGGAGTTTCTTTTCATTTGGATATCCGGACCCGACAATCCAAGAAGCAGCAGAAGGATGAAGAAGTGGATAACGAGAAGACCCATTCTCAAAGTCACTTGAGTCTTAGGACTAAAAATCCGGGTTGTAGTCAGTGGTGCCCGGCCACTTTAATTTTCTGCAAAATTCTGTGATGTAATAATAAGGGGCACTTGCCTACGGACATTCAATTTGATATATTTAATTTGATTGATTTATTTAATTGATTGTGCAGTAGAACTACCTGTTTTTCTAGTCTTTTTACCTGCATTTCGATTTTGATTTGACCTGGAATTCGATCATAGACTTTTAAGGACTTAATAAAATTTTTCTACTTAAATCAAATTAAAAACTTTAAGCTCACATAGAAACTCTAACGAATTTAAGAAGTAAGCCCGGGATCGCCGGGAGTCCTCATTTCATAGCATTCATTCAAATTCAATCTTTTAATCGAGTCGATTAGCATGCATCATATTAGCAACTAATTTAAAAACCTTTAAACCCTTAATTACATTTGCTTAAGCATCAAACCCAACATAAGTTTAAGGGACCATTTAGGATCCGCTCTAGATGTCGGTCCCGTTCTCAAATACCTTTCTTAAATAATGTCCCGACCACTCTACATAAATTGATCGGACTCATAATTTTAAATCGTTTAGGTGGTTTAGCTGGCTCCCCAATCCAGGCCGGGGTAAGACCAGATTTGTACTGCATTAGCTAGGTTTGGGTCACCTTTTAGTGCCCAATTTAGACTTAGGTTCTGAGGCTGGCTCGGGCCATAAGACCTCAACTTTCAGGAATTGAATCCCAAATTTCTAATAAAATTGACCATTCAAATTAAAGAATCTATTTCAATCAAATTCGAGCCCAACAATTAGGATAGGCCGGGGTGTTTATGAAGTAATTCAGAATCTCAAAACACTCCCTACTTCTTTTCCTTTGGCTCTGAAAATAACTGCTCAAACTTGAACCAATCCCACTTGAAATTCCTACCCATTTCTTCCTTTGATATAAAACTTTGAAAATCTTAAAATAAAATTTCTACCGCTATTTTAATCGAGAGTATTCGTAGGAAATTTCTGTTTCCTACGATGTAATTAACTACGAGGGCTTACGCTCGTAAGATATTTAGAAACCCAGAACTTATTTTCAAAATCAATTTTTCAAAACATTAATCAAATATCTTTGGGAAATTCAAAATCAATGATCATTATCATCATTTTCAATCGATCGATAATGATTGATATTTTCTTTCTTCGGAGAGATATATCAATTATTATCGTGATTTTGATTATGAAATTAATGATCTCTTATCCAAATTATTGTAGTTGAACAATTGATTGAATTCCATTTTGATCCTCCGGGGTCAAATGTGATTCTCCCTTTGAGTTTGACTATGATAATCTGGATAAAATTAGAATTCTAAAATTTGAATCCATTAGAGAACGATATGTTCGTCTTTCGAGGCGATATATTATTCATAATGATGTGTTCAATTTCAAAATTCAAAATTAAATATTCTCAAAGAAAATTAATACATTTTTCAAGTCTTATATTTTTCAATTAAAACATTTACATATGTATATTTTACAAACACTACATCCCACCCGTGAGGTGTGTAAAAAAATTGAGAAAATTATTAATAAGTTCTCTTGGAGTGGCTCTAATGTGCATCACAAAGTGATTTGGTCCTCCTAGCACAATTATTGTGGTGTGTTGGAAAAGGGGGCTTTGGGTTTCAAGATAATGTCTGATTTAGATCATGGTTTCTTTTAACATTTATGGTTTAATTTTTTCTCTAAACTTTATCTATGGGGTAAATTAATGAATCTTAAATATTGTAATGAGAAACATACTTTTATGTGATTTTATATGAAATATGATTCGATGGTTTGGAATAGATTTGCAAGACCAAGTGGAGTGTTGAATCCTATGTCAAATGGGGTTTGGGAAAAGTGAATTTATTTTTCTAGCAAGATTAGTGGCTTCAGGACCGGTCCATTGATTCTTTCAGTTTTTCTTCTTTGTTTTCTACCTTGAAAGTTCATGATTTTTTTTTTCAGATAACATCTGGGACTATAGTAAGCTGTATGAAATTATTTTGGATATTGTTCCTTTTACTATTCTGAGTGTTCTTATTAATACTGATACTGATGATTTAATTCTTTGTGATCTTTCTTATAATGGGATGTTCACCATAAAAGAAGCTTGGTATGATTTCAGGGAGAAGAATTGTGTTAATAAAATTTATTCCATCATTTGGCATAAGAGTATCCCTAAGACAATTTATGTGTTTGTTTGGAGAATCATGCATAACTAAATTCCTTCTTATGACAATTTAAGAAAGAGAGGGTTTAGTATTATTTCCAAATTCCAATGATGCTCTCATGAAGAAAATATGCACCACATTTTTATCTCCGGCCCAATTGCTATTAAAATATGGCCTTATTTTGATGACATTTTTAAGTTAAACAAATTATCTACTCATGTCACTCTTTATACTTTACTCAATTACTGATTCATCAATGCTAAAGGGCATATTAGAAATGTAATTCCTTCTCTTATAATGTGGTTTTTGTGAGAAACTACCAATCATTCCGTGTTCAATAGCAATAAGATGGACTCCAATCACATTATTAGGAGTATTAAAGATAAGATTTGTAAGCTTTTTGCTGCCAATAATTTTGCCCCCAAAAAATTTTAAAATTATTTTTTTGTTGCTCACAATTTTGGTATATCGTTTCCTTACAAAAGTACTTTAGAGGACCCTTAGTTGGCGTAGTGGATCAGCCCCCCCCCCCCCGCAATATATATAAGTTAAACATAGATGGGGCGATGTAACATGGTTTTTGTCCCACTTATGAAGTGTTCGAAGGTTTTTGCTAAACTCGTTGCTATTCTTAATGGTCTTAAAGCTTGTATTTCTCTAGATATTTCTAATATTTTTATTAAGGTGGATGCTATGTCTAGTAACCATTGCCTCGTGAAGCATACTGAGAGTATTTTCAATTCGGATATTTAATATTATGTGATTCTAATCGGCTTTTAAGTTCAGTTAACTTTACTATCACTTATGTCTTAAGGGTAGGAAATTCGTGTGTTAATTTTCTTGTGAACTTGGTGTGTAATTTGCATGATATTATAAATTTTGTTGTTACTAGTTTTCCTAATATGCTTAATGGTTTGATTAGGTTGGATAAAATGGGTTTTTCATATGTTATACTTTAGTTTTCTTATCTTGTCATGCATTTTGTTGGTTGGTTTTGAGGCTACTGCCTTTATTCTATTTTTGCTTCTGTGCTTTTTAGTTTGGGATTTGAGCTCTAATTAGAACTTACTTTTCCCTGATTTATACACCTTTTGTTGCTCTTCTAATCATGGGAGCATTTTATCAGCTGGCTTTGTCGGTTGCTATTGACGGTGTTCTGGACTTTTTGGCCCAGGTTTTGGGCTTCTTGGGCTTCCTTTGTTGGTTGTCCAAGGGGTGCTCGATGGTTTGTAACTGTTGTTTTTTTTATGGGGGGAAACTATTATATGGAGGTTGGGGTGCCCCCTTCGTGTGTTTCAATTGCTGCAGAGTTTCTCGTGCTTCCTTTGCCTCTTAGTTGATTTCTGAGATCTAGAAGTGTTTGTCTGCTGCCAACTTAATTGTGATGGTCTATTGACTGGTTATTAATTTTTTAACTCATTTATATTGCATCTTATTATATTTATACAATTATGAGGTTAGAATGGAACAACATTGGCTTTTAATAATGAGGGCAATGACATGTGTTTCTTCCTGAGCTCTGTTATTTTGCATTCCATTGTTGGCCTCATCTCCCTTTATCTGGATCATTTTTATTTAGTTTTTGGGGCTTCTAGCTCGAGTTCTCCCTATGTTGGTTCTTCCTTTTATTAGGTACTCTATTGTTGTTGTTTTTTTCTTTGTCGTTTCCACCATTTTTGATTGGGTAGCTCATAACTTTGATTATTCGTGGTTAATAGGTGCTTTAATTACTAGATTCCTTTTATATTTTGGCATTGTGAACACTCTTGCAGATGGGATCCTTTTTGTTAAAATTAATAGGAAATTTATCTTATATATTAATAATCCTCTATTTTACAATCATTACTTGCTTTGGGCACTTCTCTTTTTTTCTTGCTTGGTCTTACAGGTTTGAGGGCCAGTTTAAATGGTGGATTCAATGCTTTAAAATTTGGAGAAAGATTGTGCTTATAGTCTCTTTAATTGATTTTCTTTTTTCGGTGTTGTCCTCTTGCAGCCGTAAAATGTTACTAGGTGTTTATGTATTCTCAAGCTTAAGGGACCATCAGCTCTTAAGATTTTTTTTTTGGCATTTTTTTATTGCTCTTTGGAGTAGTAGTGAGCTGAAGGTCCTCTCTAAGGACCTTTTATTCCCTTTTTTATTTAACACGTAGGTCCCACTATTGGTTTCCCCTTAAAAAAATTAAAAATAAAAATAAAAAAATTATAAAAAAGTTCCTGAATATGCAGTTTAATAGTCAAAAAAATTAATAGAGTTAATTTTACTCTCCCGCGTGTATGTGCATGGTTGCTAAGATAAACATATAACTTTTTTAATTCATAGAATGGAGAAAGATAAAATTACAGACTCTTGTAAACATCAATCCAAGACTATCCTATCTTGGGTCTAGATTCTTTAGTGATGCTTAGCATATATTATACCCTTAATGTTAGTACACACAAAAAATAATATGCTATAATTACAAGTTGGAGAAAATATGTGAACTCCGATAATATTTGTAATTATCAAAAATAGTCCTGGCTCCCATATTTTAAGAATTTCTCCATTTTGTATGATGGTTTGGTTGAATTTCAAATTTTTTTTCTCCAAAGGTGTCCCCTTACTAAGTGATATATTTAAAAAATGGGAAACATTATTATTATTATTTAATTAAATACTACAAGATAACACATATATATCTAAAGTAAGAAATACACTACAACTATAAAAAAAACTAGTACAAACAATAACCTACATATTCCCAATTTAACATCACCAAAAGGGAAAACTATAAACTAAAACAAAACAACCAAACAAAAGAGATGTAAAAAATAATAAAAATTTTATAAATAAAAGGTATAACACATCACACATGACTAAAAATAGGATGGTCCCTGATATGGTGGTGGCATTGGTGGCTAAAAGTATTAGTAAATGGTAGAAATTTGGTTAAGGAACCACTCTCAATTTGCCTTGTACTAATACTAGAATTCCTCATACTACTCGTAGTGCTTCCTGAGCTGCTCCCAATTATGAGTACACTCCTGGAAGTGTGTTTTCAATTGTAAATCCATGTGTTCAAGTATCTCTATGATCAAATCATAAGTCTTGGGCTAGTATGTAGGTTCTTGTGCTTCCCCTTCTTTCTCTTGCTCTTAATCTTGTACATAACAGCCACGATAGCATCTATCTCTATGAATTATGTTAAAAGAGCTATTGGAATTGAAGACTAGGAGGTGATCAGGTTGGTGTAGGGTATTGTAGGTCATATTTGGATTCTAAGATAAAAGCTACGATGTGTCCCAGTGCTAGGTTCTACTTGCATTTAATCTTGGGATCTCTATTACTTATCAAGTTTTCTATGTAATAAATAATCAAGTCAAAAGCATTGAATTCAGTCTCAAAAATAATAAAGTTCATGATTGACCCTCTCGCATGCTTTAGGAATAATGGAGTTTCTAAGTATATGTTGAATTACACATGCATCTTGAATAAGAGAGTAAACCAAAAAAGTTTGATTGTTTAATAGAGTATCTCTAAATGTGATGTTGGCTTGTGTCCATTCATTTTTAAGGCTAAAGGCTATGGTGTGAGCTTTATTGCAAGTAGTAGAGTGGCATAGGATTTGATTGAAATCGTCATATGTTATTTCTTCTATCCTTCTATAGACAAAAGACTGAAGTGTAGGGTACTCACTATAGATTTTTAGGTTGGCGAATAATTTAAAAAGTAATTTAGAATTAAAAGTGAATGATGAGGTTAGAGGAAATCATAATGCCATGCAAGTAAAAATATTTAGTACATGGAAGCTAAGAACTTCCTTATTTATGGCTTTTGAAGGATAAATCCTAGTTGCCTTGTATTTTTGGTAGGCTTCTTCATCTACAGATTCTTGAAACTTGGGATCTATAGGATGTCAGGAGGAGCTTTCTACAAGAGGTCTGGAGTGCTTACCATTGGCCATTGAGAATAAGAAGGGATGAGAATATAAGAATGAAGGATAGGAGAAGGAATAGTGTATTTAAAAAAAGATTAATTTTCCTCTCCTCAAATAATGCTCAGAGAGATCACATAGTATGATATGTACCATATAAAACAATTAGAAGAAGTTAACCCATCTTTCCAATAAGTCAAAAAATGTTGTTCGAATCATACATAATGATTTGTACTGACAATCTTTATAAAAGGTGTTCATCTCAAGGAATTTATAGTACAATTTTGGATTAGAAGGAACATCCTAGATGAATAGGTGTTTGTATCGATCAAAAAATGTTATTCAAATCATAAAGTATGATTTTTACTAGAGGATCTTCATAAAAGGTGTTAATCCTGAGGAATCAAAAAAATAATTATGGATTCGAAGGAACATCCTGGATGAATAGGTGTTTATACTATGCAATTTATTTTAATAATAATAACAACCAATGTAAAGTTTTCTAAACTCTTATACAGTATAAAGAGGCAGTCAGACAATATGATGGTAAAAAATTAGGTAAATCTGGCTCATTGAATTTACTGTGTGGTGTTTGTTTGATGATTTGTTAAGAATGTATAGTATGAAATGGATCGTGCAAACTGAGTGAAGAAAATATGACTTTGTGTGTGTTGATCATGGAAAAGCATGCAGACAGATTTCACAAATAATTAAGCACAAAACAAAATAAAATATAAATAACAAGATACAAACATAAACATAAATATATAAGTTAAACTATTCAATAAAGATACTAACTTTTAACCATATCCACACCCCTTTTTCTTTCAAGAATTAATATTAATCACACCTAGTGTGATTCTAGGTGTGCTAAAGGTATCATAACTAAGGGGTTTATAAAATGTTTACTAGTTTATTTTTAGTAGCTAAATGATACAATTTTATGTACCCACTAGCTACATAATTCCTAATGAAATGGTATCTCATATCCATATGCTTTCTGCAAGAATGCTATATTAGATTCTTTAACATGCAGAAAGAAGTAGTGTTATCACACATGAATGGTATAGTGCCAATAGAAAGTCCAATGTCTAGGATATATTGTTGCAACCCATGACCCCGAGTTTGAGATTTTGATGATGCCAAATAATGAGTGTTTTGGAACTGCGTTTCTTTGATTATTATTTTATTTGTTATTTTCCTTGAGCACTAACATTTCAGGAAGATCACAAGTGACTCAGGAAGAAAGGAAGACTCAAGACCGGGTAGATTAGGAGTATGAGTCAAACAATGTATTTTTTCATTTATTGTATTTTTACTTTATTGAGTCTGGCCACAATATGCGTAAGAGTAAGAGCAACCATGCACATACACAGGGGGAGGGTTCTTTTTTTTAACTGCAAATTATAACTAAAATTCTTCTCTGTAGATCGTACTGTACGATTTTATTTCGTACTGTACGATCCAAGCTATGTGGACAATTCTGTGAATAGATCGTACTGTACGAAGTCTTTCGTACTGTACGATATGTTAAGATCCAAAACCCTAGCCGTGACTTAGTTTAAGTAAGTGATTTTGCGCCGTTCGTACTGTACGAACAAGTTCGTACTGTACGATCCGTTTTTAATACTTACTTAAATTAACCCGTGATTAGTGCATGTAATCCAGGGCTAATGAAAATTTGAACATCGTACTGTACGATAGTAATCGTACCATACGATGAACAGAGACGATTACTATATCGTATAATCCAGACCATCATCCTGTACGAATAATATCTTGTTGGATCGTACCGTACGATATTATATCGTACAGTACGATTTGTTTTTGTACTGTTCGTACATCTTCGTACCAGGACGACGGCTGTTTATGAAGATTGTACTGTACGATGTTGAATCGTACTGTACGAACAGTAACGGCTAACTTTGAAATCAGAGGTTTTTGGAGCTCGTTTTTAGATGTCAATCAAGCTTTTTGGGTAAGTATTACAGAGGTGGTGAACGTGGTTAGAGAGGGATTCCAAGGGAGAAAACTCTAGAGAAATTCTTGAGGGTTGAGAGAGGAAGGAGGAGGTGAGCGTTGTTAGGGAGAAGAGGTGTGAGGGAGATCACACGCTTGCTCCAAGCTTGCTGCATCTTGCTCCTCCTGTGGCCCGAGAAGGATTTGAGGAAGGATCTCCAAAGGAAAGGCTCGTCTACATCCGTTACCTCGAGGTTCTCTGCCTTCTCCAGGAGGGAGAAAAACGAGATGGTTCTCTGCCGTTGCCAAGAGGGTGAAAAAAGAGTTTGGTATTCCGCCACGCCGGGTTGGTGAAAGGGAGGTTTGTACAGGCTTCTCCGCCTTGCCGAGGGGGGCAAAAGGAGAACTATTTTGATAGTGAATATCCCAGAGTGGAGGACTCCAGGGAGTGGACGTAGGTCATATTTTGACCGAACCACTATAAAATTCTTGGTGTGTTCTTTCCTTATCGTTGTTTACTTTTTGCTTGCATTTTAAATTTGTCATATCTATTGCATGTGAAATTTTGTGAAAGAAAAATTGCATAAATCTTTGTTTTAAAGTTTCAAAAACAACAAAAAATTAGAACTCTTGTTTAGGGTTAAGTTTATTATTAAGAAGTTTTTACAATTCACCCCCCCCCCCCCTCTTGTCGTTTAGTAATTTCAATTGGTATCAGAGCTTGTTTTTCAAAAATAGTGTTTTAGAAAACCTTGAAAAAACGATCATGTCGAACTTTGGTAATCGTAACACTGCGGAGGGTTATTCAATAACTCGTCCACCACTTTTTGATAACATTCCGTTTGATTTCTGGAAAATTAGAATGTCTACATTTTTGCAATCTATAGATTACCGCATGTGGATGTTAGTAAATGATGGATATGTTGCACCGTTTAAGATTGTTAATGGTTTGAAAACTTCTGTACCTTTTATTGAATGGAGCAATGAGGATAGGGAGTTAGCCCAACTGAATGCTAAGTGCTTAAACTGCTTTTTTTGTGCATTGAAATCTGAGGACTATATGAGAGTATCTACTTGTGTTTCTGGTAAGGAGATTTGGGATAGACTGTGCATTACATACGAAGGAACAAACGAAGTAAAACAGTCTAGGCTTAACATTCTACTGCATGATTATGAATTATTCCGTATGAAACCTAGCGAAACAATTTCTGACATGTACACTAGGTTCACCCAAATTGTGACATCCTTGCATGCATTAGGTAGAGAAATTTCAAATTCTGAGAAAGTGAATAAAATTCTTAGATGCCTACCTAGTTCCTATGATGCTAAGATAACTGCTATCACTGAGTCTAAAGATCTTAATGTTTATTCTATTGATAACCTCCTTGGGTCACTCATTGCATATGAGCAAGGAGTGAGCCAAAGGCAAAGTGATGCAGGTGAAAAGAAAAAGGAGCGGACGGTGGCATTAAAAGCTAGCAACTCAGAAAGTGAAAGCTCTGCAGGGGAGGAAGATGATGAGATAGCACTGATGACCCGACAGTTCAAAAATTTCCTGAAGAGAAAACAAAAGCGTCATCAGAACAGCTGGAATAAAGGTAAGAGCTCAAGGTCCAATAAGGTTTCATCTGATACAATTTGCTTTGAGTGCAGGAAGCCAGGTCACCTTCGAGCCGATTGCCCTAATCTAAAGAGTCAACCAGCAAAGGAGAAAGGAGATGACAAAGTTAAATACAAGAGAGGAAATACAAAGACACAGAAAGCTTTTTGGGCCGACTCTGCCTCAGAATCATCAGAAGAAGAAGCAGAGGAGGAGGTAACAAATTTGTGTCTTATGGCTAATGATAACCTTGATCAATTGGATCAAGATGAGGTATGTCAACTTTCTTATGATGAATTACTGCTTATTTTTTAGAATATTCATGACTCGTATAGGAAACTGAAGAAAATGCATGCTAAACTCAATATTGAATTTAGTTCCTTACAACTTGAGCATGCTAACTTAGTTAAAGAAAATTTTGATTTAGATAAAGATCACATGTTACTTCTTATTGAGTATGATGCATTAAATAAGAAGCATATTGAACTAAGTGAATCGCATGAATCCTTGAAAATATCACATATTGAACTAGATGTAGAGTTTGAAAAACTAACTGCACTTGCATTAGAAGTAGATCATAGTGAGCACTTGCTATTGATAGAAGTTGATGGATTGACAGCTCAAAATAAAACTTATAGTGAAAAGATAAAAGAATTAGAAAATGAAATTGCATCACTCACAGTAGGCCATCCTAGAAAACCCCCAACACAGCATGCATTTCAAAACCTTAGGAAGAGGCACCACCATACTCATAGATTAGTAAATCCATTTCCTGGTGTTAAGTGCTTCTCTTGTGGCATGTTAGGTCACATAGCCCGCACATGCACAATTCACCGTAGGACACACTTAGTATGGAGACCTAAACTGCATCCATCACAGCATAACATACATACATCTCATTCATGCAAGCATAAGGAGGAACCCAAACTCACTTGGGTTCCCAAATCTAATCTTTGAATGAAATTGTAGGGATGCTCTCACAAAAGACCTAGTGAGAGTATGTGGTACCTGGATAGTGGCTGCTCGTGACACATGACTGGAGATATGAAGAAGTTCATCCTATTGGAGACCAAAACTGGAGGCAAAGTAACGTTGGGAGACAACACTACCAGGAAGGTGATAGGCTCAGGTATTGTTGGTAATGCTAAGAATTTTATAATTGAAAATGTTTTATTAGTTGATGGTTTAAAGCATAACTTACTTAGCATTAGTCAACTGTGTGACAAAGGTTTTGATGTTAAGTTTTTTACTGATAGATGCCTGATTAGTTTATTTGATGAAATTATTTTAGAAGGAAAACGAATTAACAATGTTTACATGTTATACCTTGATTGCGTTGATAGTTCAAAATCATTTTGCTTGAAAACAATAGTTGATGACTCGTGGCTATGGCATAGGAGACTATGCCATGCTAGCATGAAAACTCTTAGAAATATCACTCAGAAAAACCTAGTTAGAGGTGTACCTAAGTTAGAATTCACCAAGGATCACTTATGTGATGCTTGACAACAAGGAAAACAAGTCAAATCATCCTTTCACTCAATTAGAGACATGATCACCTCTAGGCCACTAGAAATTCTACACATGGACTTATTTGGACCCGTTAGTACAGCCAGTCTAGGTGGAAAGAATTATGGATTTGTGATTGTAGATGACTTCACTAGATTTACTTGGGTAAGATTCTTAGCACACAAGAATGAGTCTTTTGAGGAATTTAAAGTTTTCTCCACATGGATTCAACAAAAATTAGGTTGTGAAATATCAACAATCCATAGTGATCATGGTGGAGAGTTCCAAAATGATAGATTTGAGTCATTCTGTCAAGAGATAGGAATAGAGCACAATTTCTCAGCTCCTAGAACACTCCAACAGAATGGCATAGCAGAAAGGAAGAATAGAACTTTGGTAGAAGCTGCTAGGGCAATGTTAGCGGAGTATACCCTTCCTAGATACTTTTGGGCAGAAGCAGTCAACACAGCCTGTTATGTTTTGAACAGAGTAAACATTAGATCAAAGTTGAATAAAACTCCATATGAACTCCTTAAGGGTAGGACACCAAACCTTTCACATTTATATGTCTTTGGGTGTAAGTGCTTCATCTTAAATAATGGTAAACATCCCTTAGGAAAATTCGATCCCAAGTCTGATGAGGGTGTCTTCTTAGGTTATTCTTCTGTAGGTAAGGCCTATAGAATTTTTAATAAGAGAACCCTTGTAGTAGAAGAATCCACCCATGTGGTATTTGATGAATCAGATAAGCCCTCAGAATCTAAAATTGAAGATGATGAAATAGAAGCAATTCAAGGAGTAGAGACGATGACCTTAGGAGAGAGGGTCGAACCTCAGGAAGATTTGCCTAGAGAATGGAGATATTCTTCTAGTCATCCTAAAGAGTTAATTTTAGGAGACCCTTCAGAAGGTGTAAGGACTAGGCATGGACTTAGGAAGGAGGTTAGTCACTCAGCTTTTATCTCTATGATAGAACCTACAAGTATAGATCAAGCCTTAGGAGATGAATTCTGGATTCTAGCAATGCAAGAAGAGCTGAACCAATTCACCAGGAATGATGTTTGGGAGTTAGTTAAGAGACCTAAAGAGCAAAGTATTGTTGGAACAAAATGGATCTTCAAGAATAAGGTGAATGATTCAGGAATAATAATAAGGAATAAAGCAAGGCTAGTAGCTAAGGGGTACAACCAGATTGAGGGAATAGACTTTGAAGAAACCTTTGCCCCGGTTGCTAGACTAGAAGCCATAAGAGTGCTCTTAGCTTTTGCTTGCTTCAAGAACTTTAAGTTATATCAAATGGATGTAAAGAGTGCATTTTTGAATGGGGTAATTAAGGAAGATGTCTACGTTGAGCAACCCCCCGGATTTGAAAACTCACAATTTCCAAATCATGTATTCAAATTAAAAAAGGCACTATATGGATTAAAGCAAGCACCTAGAGCATGGTATGAAAGACTTAGCTCATTTCTTTTGGATAGAGGATTTCAAAAGGGTAGTGTAGATACTACACTCTTTTTACAAAAGGTCAAAGAAGAAATTCTCATTGTTCAAATATATGTAGATGACATCTTGTTTGGATCTTCGGATAAAAACTTATGCGATGAATTTTCAAAAATAATGAGTAATTAGTTTGAAATGAGCATGATGGGAGAGCTTAATTACTTTCTTGGCTTTAGTGTAAAACAAATGGATAATGGAACCTTTCTTAGCCAATCAAAGTATATTAAGGATATTTTAAAGAAATATGAAATGGATAGTGCAAAACCCATGAACACCCCAATGAGTTCGACAATCCAATTAGATAAGGATCCTAGTGGAAAATCAGTAGATCAGAAAAAATATAGAGAAATGATTGGATCCCTACTTTACTTGACTGCCAGTAGACCGGACATAATGTTTAGTGTGTGCCTTTGTGCCCGTTTCCAAGCCGATCCTAAAGAGTCTCACTTAACTGCTGTCAAAAGAATTCTTAGATATCTACTAGGCACCCCAAACTTAGGAATTTGGTATCCCAGACACAGCACTTCCTTTGAAATCCTAGGGTACTCAGATTCTGACTTCGTAGGATGTAGGATAGATAGAAAGAGCACCTCTGGTACCTGCCAATTCATCGGACAATCATTAGTTTCTTGGTCCAGTAGGAAACAAAATTCAGTAGCACTTTCCACAGCCGAGGCAGAATACATTGCGGTAGGAAGTTGTGTTGCACAAGTACTATGGTTAAAACAACAAATTCTTGATCTTGGACTACCTGTTGGAACCATCTCGATCATGTGTGACAACACAAGTGCAATTTGTATCTCTAAGAATCCAATTCAACACTCTCGAACGAAACACATAGACATTAGACATCATTTCATTAGAGATCACGTCGCTAAGGGAGATATAGAATTACATCATATCGCTACAGGAGATCAATTGGCCGACATATTCACAAAAACATTAGCTTTTGACACCTTTAGCACCTTGAGGACTAGATTAGGTGTCATAGATATAAATGCATAAAAAAAAAAAAAAAAAAAATCTTTATGGCTGCTCCTGATCACCACACACTCACCACATCAACACTTACATTGACTGTTCATCGTACTGTACGATCCATACCGTACTGTACGATCCACGTCACAAGGATTAGGACGAATTAAAGCCGGTTGGTACGACGTTATTGAGTATCGTACCGTACGATCCATTCGTTTTGTACTGTACGATCCACATCAGCACGGATTGGGACGAATTAAAGCCGGTTGGTACGACATTATTGAGTATCGTACTGTACGATCCATTCATTTCGTACAGTACGATCCACATCATCACAAAAGGACAATCTGAGTAGTAGCTGTTCGGTACGATATTTATTATGTATCGTACTGTACGATCCACCTATTCGTACAGTACGAAACTTTTGGTCAAAAGTCGTACTGAGGGCCTCGGGACGATCGATATTCGCCTGATCGTACTGTACGATACGTATCGTACTGTACGAGTTGACTGTCTTTTCCCGAAATTACCCGTCAGAATATTAATTGGATATCGTACTGTACGATCCCAGATCGTACTGTACGGTTCACGGAAATTTCTTTAAATACCCTTCCCTAGGCTGTTAAATTCACTCAACCCTCTCCTCACTCAGCCTTCACTTCGTTTTCTTGCCCTCCTACAATGTCTAAACGAGGTCGGATGACTGACGGAAGCTCGTCCTCATCCCATCGTCAACCCGATCGCTTTCTGAATAGTGAGAATGAGGAAGCCTACTACCGATACAAGGCTTGCAAAATTTCTCCCTCGAAAATGCTTAATCAGGCCGCTCTAAATTTTGAGGTAATGGGCCTCTTTGTCTCCACCACCTTTCAATTTCTACTCACCCTAGCGTTTCCATACAATTCTGAACTACATTTTGAATTTCTCGCTAACCTCACCTTACACCGTTGATAACACCACTTTTCACTCCTTTGTTTGTGGCCGCCCCGTTGAAATAACTAGAGCTGACATCGCCCAACATATTGGGCTGTCCACTGAAGGACCTATGGTTCGCTCGTTTCTTACCGATGATTTTGATTGGAGCGATGTAAATAGAGTCCTTAGGAATACTGTTTTTCATCAACACCAGCCTCTAGTCCAATCTTTAAGCAGAAATGCCCGTATCATTCAACATGTTCTTCGAACCTCTATCATACCCAAAGGTGGCGACCGCATCAATCTGACCCCTACCTTGTCAGTCGCTACTTACCTTATTATGTCCAACATTAAGTTTGATGAGGTCGATTAGATTAGCAATTATATTCAGCACATGACTTTTATTCGTCTTCCCACCACTCGACGGAAACAAAATCTGACTCTTGGTCACCTAATAGGATATATCCTCTACCATAAATATCAATTATCCTACCCTGGTGAACCCGACATGCTTCCTATTTTTTATACGGATGCTTCCTTCCGTATCCTCTTTCATCGGGGACATGAGCCTGAAGAACCCGTCTTTGATGAAGAAGAAGGAGAAGATGCACCAGCCGCAGCTCCAGCTCGACCACGACGCCATGCTGCACCCCGAGCACCTGCACCAGCACCAGCGCACTCTGATGATGACTTAGTCGCCCGCTTCGACAAGCTGCAGACTCGTCTCGACATGCATATTCAAGAACAGCATCACCAACACGAGACTGATATGCAGTGGTTTGGCGAACGATTCACTGCAATTGATCACCGCTTCGATGCTCTCTTTTAATATTTTCAACCAAATCCACCTCCACCACCACCAGATCAGGACCCGTCTGCTTAGTTTGTTTATGTTTGCATTGTAGTTTCTGTTTGTTTTCTTCTCTTACTTTTTGCTTTTAGTTGCTCCTCCTTTTTGTGCTGTCAAAAGGGGGAGAAGTTTGTTGTAATGTTGTAATGCCTATTTATCTAAATGCATTATCTTTTGTTTCGTACTTACTTGTAGTATTGTAGTACCTTTTTTTCTTGTGTTTAATTTAAAAAAAAAACAAAAAAAAAACAACAAAAGAAATGTTTTTCAAAAGAAATGATTTCCTTTCTTACTTGCAACAAATTATTTGACATCATCAAAAAGGGGGAGATTGTTGCAACCCATGACCCCGAGTTTGAGATTTTGATGATGCCAAATAATGAGTGTTTTGGAACTGCGTTTCATTGATTATTATTTTATTTTTTATTTTCCTTGAGCACTAACATTTCAGGAAGATCACAAGTGACTCAGGAAGAAAGGAAGACTCAAGACCGGGTAGATTAGGAGTATGAGTCAAACAATGTATTTTTTCATTTATTGTATTTTTACTTTATTGAGTCTGGCCACAATATGCGTAAGAGTAAGAGCAACCATCCACACACACAGGGGGAGAGTTCTTTTTTTTAACTGCAAATTATAACTAAAATTCTTCTCTGTAGATCGTACTGTACGATTTTATTTCGTACTGTACGATCCAAGCTATGTGGACAATTCTGTGAATAGATCGTACTGTACGAAGTCTTTCGTACTGTACGATATGTTCAGATCCAAAACCCTAGCCGTGACTTAGTTTAAGTAAGTAATTTTGCGCCGTTCGTACTGTAAGAACAAGTTTGTACTGTATGATCCGTTTTTAATACTTACTTAAATTAACCCGTGATTAGTGCATGTAATCCAAGGTTAATGAAAATTTGAACATCGTACTGTACGATAGTAATCGTACCATACGATGAACAGAGATGACATCCGATCGTCCAGACCATCGTCCTGTACGAATAGTATCTTGTTGGATCGTACCGTACGATATTATATCGTACAGTACGATTTGTTTTTGTACTGTTCGTACATCTTCGTACCAGGACGACGGCTGTTTGTGAAAATCGTACTGTACGATGTTGAATCGTACTGTACGAACAGTAACGGCTAACTTTGAAATCAGAGGTTTTTGGAGCTCGTTTTTAGATGTAAATCAAGTCTTTTTGGGTAAGTATTACAGAGGTGGTGAACGTGGTTAGAGAGGGATTCCAAGGGAGAAAACTCTAGAGAAATTCTTGAGGGTTGAGAGAGGAAGGAGGAGGTGAGCGTTGTGAGGGAGAAGAGGTGTGAGGGAGATCACACGGTTGCTCCAAGCTTGCTGCATCTTGCTCCTCCTGTGGCCCGAGAAGGATTTGAGGAAGGATCTCCAAAGGAAAGGCTCGTCTACATCCGTTACCTCGAGGTTCTCTGCCTTCTCCAGGAGGGAGAAAAACGAGAAGGTTCTCTGCCGTCGCCAAGAGGGTGAAAATAGAGTTTGGTATTCCGCCACGCCGGGTTGGGAAAAGGGAGGTTTGTACAGGCTTCTCCGCCTTGCCGAGGGGGGCAAAAGGAGAACTATTTTGATAGTGAAAATCCCGGAGTGGAGGACTCCGGGGAGTGGACGTAGGTCATATTTTGACCGAACCACTATAAAATTCTTGGTGTGTTCTTTCCTTATCGTTGTTTACTTTTTGCTTGCATTTTAAATTTGTCATATCTATTGCATGTGAAATTTTGTGAAAGAAAAATTGCATAAATCTTTGTTTTAAAGTTTCAAAAATAACAAAAAATTAGAACTCTTGTTTAGGGTTAAGTTTATTATTAAGAAGTTTTTACAATTCACCCCCCCCCCCCTCTTGTCATTTAGTAATTTCAATTGGTATCAGAGCTTGTTTTTCAAAAATAGTGTTTTAGAAAACCTTGAAAAAACGATCATGTCGAACTTTGGTAATCGTAACACTGCGGAGGGTTATTCAATAACTCGTCCACCACTTTTTGATAACATTCCGTTTGATTTCTGGAAAATTAGAATGTCTACATTTTTGCAATCTATAGATTACCGCATGTGGATTTTAGTAAATGATGGATATGTTGCACCGTTTAAGATTGTTAATGGTTTGAAAACTTCTGTACCTTTTATTGAATGGAGCAATGAGGATAGGGAGTTAGCCCAACTGAATGCTAAGTGCTTAAACTGCTTTTTTTGTGCATTGAAATCTGAGGACTATATGAGAGTATCTACTTGTGTTTCTGGTAAGGAGATTTGGGATAGACTGTGCATTACATACGAAGGAACAAACGAAGTAAAACAGTCTAGGCTTAACATTCTACTGCATGATTATGAATTATTCCGTTTGAAACCTAGCGAAACAATTTCTGACATGTACACTAGGTTCACCCAAATTGTGACTTCCTTGCATGCATTAGGTAGAGAAATTTCAAATTCTGAGAAAGTGAATAAAATTCTTAGATGCCTACCTAGTTCCTATGATGCTAAGATAATGCTATCACTGAGTCTAAAGATCTTAATGTTTATTCTATTGATAACCTCCTTGGGTCACTCATTGCATATGAGCAAGGAGTGAGCCAAAGGCAAAGTGATGCAGGTGAAAAGAAAAAGGAGCGGACGGTGGCATTAAAAGCTAGCAACTCAGAAAGTGAAAGCTCTGCAGGGGAGGAAGATGATGAGATAGCACTGATGACCCGACAGTTCAAAAATTTCCTGAAGAGAAAACAAAAGCGTCATCAGAACAGCTGGAATAAAGGTAAGAGCTCAAGGTCCAATAAGGTTTCATCTGATACAATTTGCTTTGAGTGCAGGAAGCCAGGTCACCTTCGAGCCGATTGCCCTAATCTAAAGAGTCAACCAGCAAAGGAGAAAGGAGATGACAAAGTTAAATACAAGAGAAGAAATACAAAGACACAGAAAGCTTTTTGGGCCGACTCTGCCTCAGAATCATCAGAAGAAGAAGCAGAGGAGGAGGTAACAAATTTGTGTCTTATGGCTAATGATAACCTTGATCAATTGGATCAAGATGAGGTATGTCAACTTTCTTATGATGAATTACTGCTTATTTTTGAGAATATTCATGACTCGTATAGGAAACTGAAGAAAATGCATGCTAAACTCAATATTGAATTTAGTTCCTTACAACTTGAGCATGCTAACTTAGTTAAAGAAAATTCTGATTTAGATAAAGATCACATGTTACTTCTTGATGAGTATGATGCATTAAATAAGAAGCATATTGAACTAAGTGAAGCGCATGAATCCTTGAAAACATCACATATTGAACTAGATGTAGAGTTTGAAAAACTAACTGCACTTGCATTAGAAGTAGATCATAGTGAGCACTTGCTATTGATAGAAGTTGATGGATTGACAGCTCAAAATAAAACTTATAGTGAAAAGATAAAAGAATTAGAAAATGAAATTGCATCACTCACAATAGGCCATCCTAGAAAACCCCCAACACAGCATGCATTTCAAAACCTTAGGAAGAGGCACCACCATACTCATAGATTAGTAAATCCATTTCCTGGTGTTAGGTGCTTCTCTTGTGGCATGTTAGGTCACATAGCCCGCACATGCACAATTCACCGTAGGACACACTTAGTATGGAGACCTAAACTGCATCCATCACAGCATAACATGCATACATCTCATTCATGCAAGCATAAGGAGGAACCCAAACTCACTTGGGTTCCCAAATCTAATCTTTGAATGAAATTGTAGGGATGCTCTCACAAAAGACCTAGTGAGAGTATGTGGTACCTGGATAGTGGCTGCTCGCGACACATGACTGGAGATATGAAGAAGTTCATCCTATTGGAGACCAAAACTGGAGGCAAAGTAACGTTGGGAGACAACACTACCAGGAAGGTGATAGGCTCAGGTATTGTTGGTAATGCTAAGAATTTTATAATTGAAAATGTTTTATTAGTTGATGGTTTAAAGCATAACTTACTTAGCATTAGTCAACTGTGTGACAAAGGTTTTGATGTTAAGTTTTTTACTGATAGATGCCTGATTAGTTTATTTGATGAAATTATTTTAGAAGGAAAACGAATTAACAATGTTTACATGTTAGACCTTGATTGCGTTGATAGTTCAAAATCATTTTGCTTGAAAACAATAGTTGATGACTCGTGGCTATGGCATAGGAGACTATGCCATGCTAGCATGAAAACTCTTAGAAATATCACTCAGAAAAACCTAGTTAGAGGTGTACCTAAGTTAGAATTCACCAAGGATCACTTATGTGATGCTTGCCAACAAGGAAAACAAGTCAAATCATCCTTTCACTCAATTAGAGACGTGATCACCTCTAGGCCACTAGAAATTCTACACATGGACTTATTTGGACCCGTTAGTACAGCCAGTCTAGGTGGAAAGAATTATGGATTTGTGATTGTAGATGACTTCACTAGATTTACTTGGGTAAGATTCTTAGCACACAAGAATGAGTCTTTTGAGGAATTTAAAGTTTTCTCCACATGGATTCAACGAAAATTAGGTTGTGAAATATCAACAATCCATAGTGATCATGGTGGAGAGTTCCAAAATGATAGATTTGAGTCATTCTGTCAAGAGATAGGAATAGAGCATAATTTCTCAGATCCTAGAACACCCCAACAGAATGGCATAGCAGAAAGGAAAAATAGAACTTTGGTAGAAGCTGCTAGGGCAATGTTAGCGGAGTATACCCTTCCTAGATACTTTTGGGCAGAAGCAGTCAACACAGCCTGTTATGTTTTGAACAGAGTAAACATTAGATCGAAGTTGAATAAAACTCCATATGAACTCCTTAAGGGTAGGACACCAAACCTTTCACATTTACATGTCTTTGGGTGTAAGTGCTTCATCTTAAATAATGGTAAACATCCCTTAGGAAAATTCGATCCCAAGTCTGATGAGGGTGTCTTCTTAGGTTATTCTTCTGTAGGTAAGGCCTATAGAATTTTTAATAAGAGAACCCTTGTAGTAGAAGAATCCACCCATGTGGTATTTGATGAATCAGATAAGCCCTCAGAATCTAAAATTGAAGATGATGAAATAGAAGCAATTCAAGGAGTAGAGACGATGACCTTAGGAGAGAGGGTCGAACCTCAGGAAGATTTGCCTAGAGAATGGAGATATTCTTCTAGTCATCCTAAAGAGTTAATTTTAGGAGACCCTTCAGAAGGTGTAAGGACTAGGCATGGACTTAGGAAGGAGGTTAGTCACTCAGCTTTCATCTCTATGATAGAACCTACAAGTATAGATCAAGCCTTAGGAGATGAATTCTGGATTCTAGCAATGCAAGAAGAGCTGAACCAATTCACCAGGAATGATGTTTGGGAGTTAGTTAAGAGACCTAAAGAGCAAAGTGTTGTTGGAACAAAATGGGTCTTCAAGAATAAGGTGAATGATTCAGGAACAATAATAAGGAATAAAGCAAGGCTAGTAGCTAAGGGGTACAACCAGATTGAGGGAATAGACTTTGAAGAAACCTTTGCCCCGGTTGCTAGACTAGAAGCCATAAGAGTGCTCTTAGCTTTTGCTTGCTTCAAGAACTTTAAGTTATATCAAATGGATGTAAAGAGTGCATTTTTGAATGGGGTAATTAAGGAAGATGTCTACGTTGAGCAACCCCCCGGATTTGAAAACTCACAATTTCCAAACCATGTATTCAAATTAAAAAAGGCACTATATGGATTAAAGCAAGCACCTAGAGCATGGTATGAAAGACTTAGCTCATTTCTTTTGGATAGAGGATTTCAAAAGGGTAGTGTAGATACTACACTCTTTTTACAAAAGGTCAAAGAAGAAATTCTCATTGTTCAAATATATGTAGATGACATCTTGTTTGGATCTTCGGATAAAAACTTATGCGATGAATTTTCAAAAATAATGAGTAATGAGTTTGAAATGAGCATGATGGGAGAGCTTAATTACTTTCTTGGCTTTAGTGTAAAACAAATGGATAATGGAACCTTTCTTAGCCAATCAAAGTATATTAAGGATATTTTAAAGAAATATGAAATGGATAGTGCAAAACCCATGAACACCCCAATGAGTTCGACAATCCAATTAGATAAGGATCCTAGTGGAAAATCAGTAGATCAGAAAAAATATAGAGGAATGATTGGATCCCTACTTTACTTGACTGCCAGTAGACCGGACATAATGTTTAGTGTGTGCCTTTGTGCCCGTTTCCAAGCCGATCCTAAAGAGTCTCACTTAACTGCTGTCAAAAGAATTCTTAGATATCTACTAGGCACCCCAAACTTAGGAATTTGGTATCCCAGACACAGCACTTCCTTTGAAATCCTAGGGTACTCAGATTCTGACTTCGCAGGATGTAGGATAGATAGAAAGAGCACCTCTGGTACCTGCCAATTCATCGGACAATCATTAGTTTCTTGGTCCAGTAGGAAACAAAATTCAGTAGCACTTTCCACAGCCGAGGCAGAATACATTGCGGTAGGAAGTTGTGTTGCACAAGTACTATGGTTAAAACAACAAATTCTTGATCTTGGACTACCTGTTGGAACCATCTCGATCATGTGTGACAACACAAGTGCAATTTGTATCTCTAAGAATCCAATTCAACACTCTCGAATGAAACACATAGACATTAGACATCATTTCATTAGAGATCACGTCGCTAAGGGAGATATAGAATTACATCATATCACTACAGGAGATCAATTGGCCGACATATTCACAAAACCATTAGCGTTTGACACCTTTAGCACCTTGAGGACTAGATTAGGTGTCATAGATATAAATGCATAAAAAAAAAAAAAAAATCTTTAGGACTGCTCCTGATCACCACACACTCACCACATCAACACTTACATTGACTGTTCATCGTACTGTACGATCCATACCGTACTGTACGATCCACGTCACAAGGATTGGGACAAATTAACGCCGGTTGGTACGACGTTATTGAGTATCTTACCGTACGATCCATTCGTTTCGTACTGTATGATCCACATCAGCACGGATTGGGACGAATTAAAGCCGGTTGGTACGACATTATTGAGTATCGTACTGTACGATCCATTCGTTTCGTACGGTACGATCCACATCATCACAAAAGGATAATCTGAGTAATAGCTGTTCGGTACGATATTTATTATGTATCATACTGTACGATCCACCTATTCGTACAGTACGAAACTTTTGGTCAAAAGTCGTACTGAGGGCCTCGGGACGATCGATATTCGCCTGATCGTACTGTACGATACGTATCGTACTGTACGAGTTGACTGTCTTTTCCCGAAATAACCCGTCAGAATATGAATTTGATATCGTACTGTACGATCTGGGATCGTACTGTACGGTTCACGGAAATTTCTTTAAATACCCTTCCCTAGGCTGTTAAATTCACTCAACCCTCTCCTCACTCAGCCTTCACTTCGTTTTCTTGCCCTCCTGCAATGTCTAAACGAGGTCGGATGACTGCCGGAAGCTCGTCCTCATCCCATCGTCAACCCGATCGCTTTCTGAATAGTGAGAATGAGGAAGCCTACTACCGATACAAGGCTTGCAAAATTTCTCCCTCGAAAATGCTTAATCAGGCCGCTCTAAATTTCGAGGTAATGGGCCTCTTTGTCTCCACCACCTTTCAATTTCTACTCACCCTAGCGTTTCCATACAATTCTGAACTGCTTTTTGAATTTCTCGCCAACCTCACCTACACCGTTGATAACACCACTTTTCACTCCTTTGTTTGTGGCCGCCCCGTTGAAATAACTAGAGCTGACATCGCCCAACATATTGGGCTGTCCACTGAAGGACCTATGGTTCGCTCGTTTCTTACCGATGATTTTGATTGGAGCGATGTAAATAGAGTCCTTAGGAATACTGTTTTTCATCAACACCAGCCTCTAGTCCAATCTTTAACCAGAAATGCCCGTATCATTCAACATGTTCTTCGAACCTCTATCATACCCAAAGGTGGCGACCGCATCAATCTGACCCCTACCTTGTCAGTCGCTACTTACCTTATTATGTCCAACATTAAGTTTGATGAGGTCGATTTGATTAGCAATTATATTCAGCACATGACTTTTGTTCGTCTTCCCACCACTCGACGGAAACAAAATCTGGCTCTTGGTCACCTAATAGGATATATCCTCTACCATAAATATCAATTATCCTACCCTGGTGAACCCGACATGCTTCCTATTTTTTATACGGATGCTTCCTTCCGTATCCTCTTTCATCGGGGACATGAGCCTGAAGAACCCGTCTTTGATGAAGAAGAAGGAGAAGATGCACCAGCCGCAGCTCCAGCTCGACCACGACGCCATGCTGCACCCCGAGCACCTGCACCAGCACCAGCGCACTCTGATGATGACTTAGTCGCCCGCTTCGACAAGCTGCAGACTCGTCTCGACATGCATATTCAAGAACAGCATCACCAACACGAGACTGATATGCAGTGGTTTGGCGAACGATTCACTGCAATTGATCACCGCTTCGATGCTCTCTTTCAATATTTTCAACCAAATCCACCTCCACCACCACCAGATCAGGACCCGTCTGCTTAGTTTGTTTATGTTTGCATTGTAGTTTCTGTTTGTTTTCTTCTCTTAGTTTTTGCTTTTAGTTGCTCTTCCTTTTTGTGCTGTCAAAAGGGGGAGAAGTTTGTTGTAATGTTATAATGTCTATTTATCTAAATGCATTATCTTTTGTTTCGTACTTACTTGTAGTATTGTAGTACCTTTTTTTCTTGTGTTTAATTAAAAAAAAAAAAAAAACAACAAAAAAAGAAATGTTTTTCAAAAGAAATGATTTCCTTTCTTACTTGCAACAAATTATTTGACATCATCAAAAAGGGGGAGATTGTTGCAACCCATGACCCCGAGTTTGAGATTTTGATGATGCCAAATAATGAGTGTTTTGGAACTGCGTTTCATTGATTATTATTTTATTTGTTATTTTCCTTGAGCACTAACATTTCAGGAAGATCACAAGTGACTCAGGAAGAAAGGAAGACTCAAGACCGGGTAAATTAGGAGTATGAGTCAAACAATGTATTTTTTCATTTATTGTATTTTTACTTTATTGAGTCTGGCCACAATATGCGTAAGAGTAAGAGCAACCATGCACACACACAGGGGGAGAGTTCTTTTTTTTAACTGCAAATTATAACTAAAATTCTTCTCTGTAGATCGTACTGTACGATTTTATTTCGTACTGTACGATCCAAGCTATGTGGACAATTCTGTGAATAGATCGTACTGTACGAAGTCTTTCGTACTGTACGATATGTTCAGATCCAAAACCCTAGCCGTGACTTAGTTTAAGTAAGTGATTTTGCGCCGTTCGTACTGTACGAACAAGTTCGTACTGTACGATCCGTTTTTAATACTTACTTAAATTAACCCGTGATTAGTGCATGTAATCCAGGGCTAATGAAAATTTGAACATCGTACTGTACGATAGTAATCGTACCATACGATGAACAGAGACGACATCCGATCGTCCAGACCATCGTCCTGTACGAATAGTATCTTGTTGGATCATACCGTACGATATTATATCGTACAGTACGATTTGTTTTTGTACTGTTCGTACATCTTCGTACCAGGACGACGGCTGTTTGTGAAGATCGTACTGTACGATGTTGAATCGTACTGTACGAACAGTAACGGCTAACTTTGAAATCAGAGGTTTTTGGAGCTCGTTTTTAGATGTCAATCAAGTCTTTTTGGGTAAGTATTACAGAGGTGGTGAACGTGGTTAGAGAGGGATTCCAAGGAAGAAAACTCTAGAGAAATTCTTGAGGGTTGAGAGAGGAAGGAGGAGGTGAGCGTTGTGAGGGAGAAGAGGTGTGAGGGAGATCACACGGTTACTCCAAGCTTGCTGCATCTTGCTCTTCCTGTGGCCCGAGAAGGATTTGAGGAAGGATCTCAAAAGGAAAGGCTCGTCTACATCCGTTACCTCGAGGTTCTCTGCCTTTTCCAGGAGGGAGAAAAATGAGAAGGTTCTCTGCCGTCGCCAAGAGGGTGAAAATAGAGTTTGGTATTCCGCCACGCTGGGTTGGTGAAAGGGAGGTTTGTACAGGCTTCTCCGCCTTGCCGAGGGGGGCAAAAGGAGAACTATTTTGATAGTGAAAATCCCGGAGTGGAGGACTCCGGGGAGTGGACGTAGGTTCATATTTTGACCGAACCACTATAAAATTCTTGGTGTGTTCTTTCCTTATCGTTGTTTACTTTTTGCTTGCATTTTAAATTTGTCATATCTATTGCATGTGAAATTTTGTGAAAGAAAAATTGCATAAATCTTTGTTTTAAAGTTTCAAAAACAACAAAAAATTAGAACTCTTGTTTAGGGTTAAGTTTATTATTAAGAAGTTTTTACAATTCACCCCCCCCCCCTCTTGTCGTTTAGTAATTTCATATATTTCTTCATCCATATGAGCTTGAAAAAACGATCGTCTGGACGATTATTTATTTCGTAACACTGGACGAAAATAACTCCAGAGCGCCCATCGCCGGGGACTTTTTGATAATTTGGTTTCGTCTGGACGAAAATTTTCCAGAGAGTTGTTCGTCCGGTACGATATTTATTTTCTTCTGGACGAAAATTTTCCAGAGGACTGGTCGCCCAGTAATGATGGTAAAATTCGTCTGGACGAAATGTTTACAGATTGTTACCCATCGTCCGGGACGACATTGAAAATTCGTCCTTTTATTGAATGGACGAATAGGACTTAGAAAAGGATTTTCCAAAGCAAGTTCCTGAATTCGTTCCAAGTGCTCTATAGGAGATAACTGACAGATCTTTTTTTGTCCAGTACGATAAATATCGTCCTGTACGATCAGTATAGAATTTCATGATCTCCTAATTTGTGTTCTGTAAGGAGATTTGGGATAGACTGTCAATTACAATCACTCCCTTTCAAAATTAATTACGAAGAAAAGACAAACTTCAAATAAACAAAATATCATATGTTGAATTTGATTTGAAGTTTTCGTAGTGAAACCTGGAGTCTGAAACAATTTCCTGAAATGTTAGTACACACAAGAGAAAGTGCAAATCTTCTAAATTTGTTAGGAGATAACTATACATCTGAACAATAATGTTTGGAATCATCAAAACTACATAAGTTGCACAAATATAAATCATTCAAATAGCAACTATTCAAACAATCTCCCCCTTTTTGATGATGGCTAAAAACAATTATTATTAGTATGGTTTCAAGTTAAAATATAATCTCTTATCTCCTAAACTCCCCCTGAATTGCATATGAGTACATTAAAATAAGGAGTGAGCATTAAAAAATAATATTTTTGTTTTTCAAAAATTTTAACAGAAACACAAATCACGGTGGCATTAAAACACAAACACAAACATGAAAGCTCTGCAGGGGAGGAAATTGAGATAGCACTGATCCCCCTTTTTGACAGCAACAAAAATTTCCTGAAGAAGAAAAAGACAAGAAGCGTCATGTAAATAATAATATGAAATTCATTGTTAAAATTTAATCTGATAAATTGTGATTTGACATAGGGTATGAGCCGATTGCCCTAAACTAAAGATATTAGGTCAATCATAGAAATTCATAGAATTTATGAAATGATAGTTAAAACATGTTAGTAAGAAGAATTTATCAAAGACATGATTCGATTTAGACAGCTTTTTGGGCCGACTCTGCCTATTGAAAATCATCAGAAGAAGAACAAGTGAGATGTAAAAAAAAAATTCTATATTTCAAAATTCAATAGAATATAAATGAACAGTAGATCAACTTGAATTAAGAGATTAAACGAATTTGGAAAGAAGAGAATTACCTCATGTGGTGCTTTGCACATCTTTTTAAAGTTTTGGAGCACATTTTTGTGCATTTTTCTTTGGTATAGGCTTATTTTGTGCCTCTTTTTCACTTTGCAAATTTAGTGCGAATCCCTTACAAATTGATGTACATTTGTACTTATGTTCAAGAGTAATTTGACCAATTCTTTCCAAAATCTATAATCTAAGATTTCAAATATACTTCTTGATAGTATGTGCATAAATAATTTGAGCATATTGAAATACAAAATAAGAAAACATCAAAATTGCAATAACAATATTAACTTTTATGTAGTCTAAATGAATAGACATGTTTGAAAAATTCTAACTGCACTTACATTAGAAGTAGATCATAGTGAGCACAAATTGCTATTGATAGAAGTTAGATGGATTGATAGCTCATAATAAAATTTATAGTGAAATGTAGATAAAAGATATTAGAAAATGAAATTGCATCACTCACAGTAGGCCATCCTAGAAAACCCCCAACACAGCATGCATTTCAAAACAAATCTTAGGAAGAGGCACCACCATACTTTCATAGATTAGTAAATCCATTTCCTGGTGTTAGGTGCTTCTCTTGTGGCATGTTAGGTCACATAGCCCGCACATGCACAATTCACCGTAGGACACACTTAGTATGGAGACCTAAACTGCATCCATCACAGCATAACATGCAAAAAAAATACATCTCATTCATGCAAGCATAAGGAGGAACCCAAACTTCACTTGGGTTCCCAAATCTAATCTTTGAGGATGAAATTGTAGGGATGCTCTCACAAAAACCTAGTGAGAGTATGTGAAGTACCTGGATAGTGGCTGCTCGCGATACATGACATTGGATTTATTTATGAAGAAGTTCATCCTAATATTGGAGACCAAAACTGGAGGCAAAGTAACGTTGGGAGACAACACTACCAGGAAGGTGATAGGCATCAGGTATTGTTGGTCAATGTGAGCTAAGAATTTTATCAAATCTTGAAAATATTCTGGTATCTGAGTTGATGGTTTAAAGCATAAGCTTGCACTTAGCATTAGTCAACTGTGTGACAAAGGTTTTGATGTTAAGTTTTTTACTGAATAGATGCCTGTAGTAAAGTTTATTCCTCATTGATGAAATATCTTCTAGAAGGAAAACGAATTAATCAATGTTTACAGAAATGTTAGACCTTGATTGCGTTGATAGTTCAAAATCTATTTTGCTTGAAAACAGATATGATCTGATGACTCGTTGGGCTTCATGGCAATAGGAGACTATGTCCATGATTAGCATGAAAACTCTTAGAAATATCACTCAGAAAGAACCTAGTTAGAGGTGTATCCTCAAGTTAGAATTCACCAATGAGGATCACTTATGCTGGATGATTGCCATACCAAGGAAAACAAGTCAAATCATCCTTTCACTCTAATTAGAGACGTGATCACCTCTAGGCCACTAGAAGATTCTGACATTATGGACTCTATATGGACCCGTTCAGTACAGCCAGTTCTAGGTGGAAATGAATTATGGATTTCGTGATTGGTAGATGACTTCAACTAGATTTACTTGGGTAAGATTCTTAAAAACACAAGAATGAGTCTTTTAGAGTCAGAATTTAAAGTTTTCTCCACATGGATTCAACGAAAATTAGGTTTGTGAAATATCAACAATCCATAGTAGATCATGGTGGAGAGTTCCAAGAATGATGAAGATTTGAGTCATTCTGTCGAAGAGATAGTGTAATACCCGCACAATTTCTCAAGCTCCTAAGAACACCCCAACAGAATGGCAGATGCAAACACGAAAGGAAGAATAGAACTTTGGAAAGAAGCTGTCTAGGGCAATGTTAGCGGAGTTATACCCTTCACCAAGATACTTTTGGCTAGAAGCAGTCAACACAGCCATAGTTGATGTTTGTAGAACAGGAGATTGAAACATTAGATTGAAAGTGTGAAGTTTAAAACTCCATATGAACTCCTTAAGGGTAGGACACCAAACCGTTCATCCACATATTACATGTCCTTTGGGTGTAAGTCGCTTCGTCTGGAAAGTAATTTCGTACAGACGATCCCTTATTCGAAAATTCGTATTCCACAAGTCTTGATGAGGGTGTCTTCGTAGGTTATTCTTCTCGTACGGTACAGGCCTATAGAATCGTTTTAATAAGAGAACCCTTGTAGTAGAAGAATCGACACCCATGTTGGTACATATTCGTACAGATGAAGTTCAGATAAGCCCTCAGAACTGTCTAAACCGTTGCATTGAAGACGTTTGATGAAATAGAAGCAATTGAAGGAGTACTGAGACGATGACCTTAGGAGACGAGGGTCGAACTCTCAGGAAGATTTGCCTAGAGAATGGAGATATTCTTAAAACTAGTCATCCTACGAAGAGTTAATTCGTCCTAGGAGACCCTTCAGAAGGTGTAAGGACTAGGCATGGACTTAGGAAGGAGGTTAGTCACTCAGCTTTCATCTCTATGATAGAACCTACAAGTATAGATCAAGCCTTAGGAGATGAATTCTGGATTCTAGCATTGCAAGAAGAGCTGAACCAATTCACCAGGAATGATGTTTGGGAGTTCACAGTTAAGAGACCTAAAGAGCAAAGTGTCAATGTTGGAACAAAATGGGTCTTCAAGAATAAGGTGAATGATTCAGGAACAATAACACCAAGCCTTGTTCTTAAAGTACTGAAGGCTAGTCAAAGCTAAGGGTTTTGTACAACCAGATGTTGCAAGTTGAATTTTAGACTTTGATGTAGAGTTCAACCTTTGCCCCGGTACATGCTAGACTAGAAGCCATAAGAGTGCTCTTAGCTTCAATTGCTTGCTTCAAGAACTTTGAAAGATTTTTATATCAAATGGATGTAAATTGGAATAGTGCTATTTTTGAATGGGGTAATCCTAAGTCAGATGTCTACGTTGAGCAACCCCCCAGATTTGAAAACTCACAATTTCCTAATGCACCATGTATTCAGTAATTAAAAAAGGCACTGAATATGGATTAAAACAAGTTTTCACCTAGAGCATGAAACTATGAAAGACTTAGCTCATTTCTTTTGGATAGAGGATTTCAAAAGGGTAGTGCTTTAGATACTATCCACTCTTTTACAAAAGGTCAAAGAATCTGAGTAATTCTCATAATGTTCAAATGAAGAGCTAAATGTAGATGACAAATCTAAGTGTTTGGATCTTCTAGTAGATATCTTAAAATCCTTTTATGCGTCAAATGTGAATCTTTCAAAAACAATGAGTAATCTGAGTTTGAAATCTAGCACATGATGGGAGAGCTTAATTATTTTCTGGTGGCTTTAGCAGTCAAGTAAAACAAATGGATAATGGAATCCCCTTTCTTAGCCAATCAAAGTATTTCCCTTAAGGATATCTTTATCTAACTGAACTGATATGAACTCATGGATAGTGTACTAACCCAGGTTTGAACATTGTCCATTTCAATGAGTTCGACAATCCTTAATTAGATAAGAAAAGACCTTCCTCAAGTGGCTTAATCTATAGATCAGAAAAAATATAGAGGAATGATTGGATCAAATTCCTACTCATTACTTGACTGCCAGTAGAAAAACATCGGACATAATGTTTAGTGTGTGCCTTTGTGCCCGTTTCCAAGCCAATCCTAAAGAGTCTCACTTAACTGCTGTCAAAAGAATTCTTAGATATCTACTAGGCACCCCAAACTTAGGAATTTAGTATCCCAGACACAGCACTTCCTTTGAAATCCTAGGGTACTCAGATTCCGACTTCGCAGGATGTAGGATAGATAGAAAGAGCACCTACCAAGCCCTGGTACCTGCCAATTCATCGGACAATCATTAGTTTCTTGGTCCAGTAGGAAACAAAATTCAGTAGCACTTTCCATAGCCGAGGCAGAATACATTGCGGTAGGAAGTTTTGTTGCACAAGTACTATGGTTAAAACAACAAATTCTTGATCTTGGACTACCTGTTGGAACCATCTCGATCATGTGTGACAACACAAGTGCAATTTGTATCTCTAAGAATCCAATTCAACACTCTCAAACGAAACACATAGACATTAGACATCATTTCATTAGAGATCACGTCGCTAAGGGAGTTATAGAATTACATCATATCGCTACAGGAGATCAATTGGCCGACATATTCACAAAACCATTAGCAATTGACACCTTTAGCACCTTGAGGACTAGATTAGGTGTCATAGATATAAATGCATAAAAAAAAAAAAAAAATCTTTAGGGCTGCTCCTGATTACCACACACTCACCACATCAACTCTTACATTGACTGTTCATCATACTGTACGATCCATACCGTACTGTACGATCCAGGTCACAAGGATTGGGACGAATTAAAGCCGGTTGGTACGACGTTATTGAGTATCGTACCGTACGATCCATTCGTTTCGTACTGTACGATCCACGTCAGCATGGATTGGGACGAATTAAAGCCGGTTGGTACGACATTATTGAGTATCGTACTGTACGATCCATTCGTTTCGTACGGTACGATCCACATCATCACAAAAGGACAATCTGAGTAATAGCTGTTCGGTACGATATTTATTATGTATCGTACTGTACGATCCACCTATTCGTACAGTACGAAACTTTTGGTCAAAAGTCGTACTGAGGGCCTCGGGACGATCGATATTCGCCTGATCGTACTGTACGATACGTATCGTACTGTACAAGTTGACTGTCTTTTCCCGAAACAACCCGTCAGAATATGAATTTAAGGCAGATTTTCCATATCGTACTGTACGACCTTCCCAGATCGTACTGTACGGTTCACGGAAATTTCTTTAAATACCCTTAGCAACCTAGGCTGTTCAAAATTCACTCAACCCTCTCCTCACTCAGCCTTCACTTCATTTTCTTGCCCTCCTGCAATGTCTAAACGAGGTCGGATGACTGCCGGAAGCTCGTCCTCATCCCATCGTCAACCCGATCGCTTTCTGAATAGTGAGAATGAGGAAGCCTACTATCGATACAAGGCTTGCAAAATTTCTCCCTCGAAAATGCTTAATCAGGCCGCTCTAAATTTTGAGGTAATGGGCCTCTTTGTCTCCACCACCTTTCAATTTCTACTCACCCTAGCGTTTCCATACAATTCTGAACTGCTTTTTGAAAAAGAATTTCTCGCCAACATCACCTACACCGTTGATAACACCACTTTTCACTCCTTTGTTTGTGGCCGCCCCGTTGAAATAACTAGAGCTGACATTGCCCAACATATTGGGCTGTCCACTGAAGGACTTATGGTTCGCTCGTTTCTTACTGATGATTTTGATTGGAGCGATGTAAATAGAGTCCTTAGGAATACTGTTTTTCATCAACACCAGCCTCTAGTCCAATCTTTAACCAGAAATGCCCGTATCATTCAACATGTTCTTCGAACCTCTATCATACCCAAAGGTGGCGACCGCATCAATCTGACCCCTAAACCTTGTCAGTCGCTACTTTTTACCATTTATTATGTCCAACATTAAGTTTGAGCTGAGGTAAAAATTTGATTAGCAATTATATTCAGCACATAGCTGACTTTTGTTCGTCTTCCCACCACTCGACGGAAACAAAATCTGTTTCAAGCTCTTGGTCACCTAATAGGATATATCCTCTACCATAAATATCAATTATCCTACCCTGGTGAACCCGACATGATTCCTATTTTTTATACGGATGCTTCCTTCCGTATCCTGGCTTTCATCGGGGACATGAGCCTGAAGAACCCGTCTTTGATGAAGAAGAAGGAGAAGATGCACCAGCCGCAGCTCCAGCTCGACCACGACGCCATGCTTGTGTGCACCCCGAGTATACCTGCACCAGCACCAGCGCACTCTGATCTGATGTTCACTTAGTCGCCCGCTTCGACAAGCTGCAGACTCGTCTCGACATGCATATTCAAGATGACTGAAGCTGATCACCAACACGAGACTGATATGCAGTGGTTTGGCAAACGATTCTTCTTGCCCTTCTTTACCATTGATCACCGCTAGGAGTCTTTGAGTTTTGCAATCTCTTTCAATATCCTGCATTCATAACCAAATCACCATTAGAAACCTCCACTGTTATACTTACCACCATTGATCAGGACCCGTCTGCTTCCTCTTAAAAAGTTTGTTTATGTTTGCATCAGTGTAGTTCATCTGTTTGTTTTCTTCTCATTTACAATTTTTGTCCTTTTAGTTGCTCCTCCTTTTTGACTTACTCCTTGCTGTCAAGCAAGGGGGAGAAGTTTGTTGTAATGTTGTAATGCCTATTTATCTAAATGCATTATCTTTTGTTTCGTACTTACAGTAATTTGTAGTATCGTTGCAGTAGTAAACAACGAAGAATCTTTTAACCATTTCAGCTTGTGTTTAATCCCTAAAGTGCATGCAAAAGGTGAAATTTGAAATCTTGTGTAAAAAACAAGGTTTCATGCGAAGAAATGTTTTTCAAAAGAAAGTCTTGATTTTCCTTTCTTACTTGCATAAGTAAACAAATTATCCCATTGACATCATCTTTTAAAAAGGGGGAGATTGTTGCAACCCATGACCCCGAGTTTGAGATTTTGATGATGCCAACTATTTAAAATGAGTGTTAATTGGCTAACTGCGTTCTTCTTTCATTGATTATTACCCTTTTCCATTTGTTATTTTAACCTCCTGAGCACTAACATTTCAGGAAGATCACAAGTGACTCAGGAAGAAAGTAGAAGACTCAAGACCGGGTAGATTAGGAGTATGAGTCAAACAATGTATTTTTTCATTTATTCAAAAAGTATTTTTACTTTATTGAGTCTGGCCACAATATGCGTAAGAGGTTGTAAGCCTAAGCAACCATGCACACACACAGGGGGAGAGTTCTTTTTTTTAACTGCAAATTATAACGAAATAAAATTCTTCTCTGTAGATCGTACTGTACGAAAAATTTTATTTCGTACTGTACGATCCAAGCTATGTGGACAATTCTGTAAAAGAATAGATCGTACTGTACGATTTAAGTCTTTCGTACTGTACGATATGTTCAGATCCAAAACCCTAGCCGTAACTTAGTTTAATTAAGTGATTTTGCGCCGTTCGGCTGTTTGTGAAGATCGTACTGTACGATGTTGAATCGTACTATACGAACAGTAACGGCTAACTTTGAAATCAGAGGTTTTTGGAGCTCGTTTTTAGATGTCAATCAAGTCTTTTTGGGTAAGTATTACAGAGGTGGTGAACGTGGTTAGAGAGGGATTCCAAGGGAGAAAACTCTAGAGAAATTCTTGAGGGTTGAGAGAGGAAGGAGGAGGTGAGCGTTCACAAGTGAGGGAGAAGAGGTGTGAGGGAGATCACACGGTTGCTCCAAGCTTGCTGCATCTTGCTCCTCCTGTGGCCCGAGAAGGATTTGAGGAAGGATCTCCAAAGGAAAGGCTCGTCTACATCCGTTACCTCGAGGTTCTCTGCCTTTTCCAGGAGGGAGAAAAATGAGAAGGTTCTCTGCCGTCGCCAAGAGGGTGAAAATAGAGTTTGGTATTCCGCGATTTTACTTAAACGCCGAAACGGTATTGGTGAAAGGGAGGTGACTTGTACAGGCTTCTCCGCGAACTAGGTTGCAGTACGAGGGGGGTTCTAAAAAGGAAAAGTCCTAACGGTTTATTTTGGACGAAAATAGTCTGGACGAAAATTTTCCCGGAGTGAGAGCCGATCGTCCGGGGAGTGGACGATAGGTCATTTATTTCGTCTGGACCGAAAATTTTCCAGACTATACGAAATTCTTGGTTGTCGTCTGGACTTTCCCTGTTCGTCCGGTATGATATTTACTTTTTGCGTCTGGACGATTTTAAATTTGTCCAGAGGACTGGTCGCCCAGTATTGCGATGGTGAAATTTTGTGAAAGACGAAATTGTTTACAGAGAACCCATCTTTGTTATTAAAAGTTCGTCCTGGACGAATAGGACTTAACAAAAAATTTTCCAAAGCAACTCTTGTTCCTATTCGTTCCAAGTGCTCTATTAACTGACAGAAGTTTTTACGATAAATATCACCCCCCCCGTCCTGTACTTGATCAGTTTAGTAATTTCATGATAATTTCTTTATTTACTCATATGAGTTGGGACAATCACTGCCCCTTTCAACTACTATATACATTACTTCAAATAAACAAAATGGATCAGGGCTAAATTTGATTTGAAGTTTTCGTAGTTGGAGTCTGATTTCTGAAATGTTAGTACACACTAAGAGCACTAGTGCTAATATAGGAAAATATACAGGTTCTGAACATAAGTGCTTTTTGGAATCATTACTAAGTTACACCCAACAAAATCATTCAAATAGCAACTATTCAAACATATTCTACGTTGTCAATGGTTGAGCAATGTCTAGTATACCATATGCCTATGTTTTTTATGCCTGTAAGATACCCAATAATTCTCTTCACTACAGTCATATTTGATTCTTCTAGATTAGATTGTAATCGAGAACATAGAAATTCACTAAACATGATATCAGATATGATAATGATAAAAAATTAAGTGATCATATTATTCCCCTATATTTTTTTTATCCATAGATTTTCCATCTACAACAACCCTATCAAGTTGGATGGTTGAGCTCACACATGAATTTATACTTTTTGAATTTTTTTTAATAAAACTTTTTTAATTTCTCTTTAATTTACTTAGTTTGGCTTAAGAAGGTACCATTCTCTTTGTACTTTATAATAAATCTAAAAAAGTAATTCAACTCCCCCATCATACTCATCTCATACTCCTTTCTCATAGTATCTAAAAATTACTTACATAGGTTTTCATTTGTAGTTCCAAAAAGTATGTCATCAAAATATATTTTCACTACAAGAGGATATTCACCTATTTTCATAACGAATAGGGTGGGGTCTATTCTACCCTTAATAAATGATCTATCTTGGAGAAAGGTGCTAAATCTTTCTTAAGATGCCCCAGGTTGCTATTTTAAACCATATAAAGCTTTCTTTAATTTGTAGACAAGATTTGGAAATGATAAATTTTTAAATCTTTGTGGTTATTCTATATAAACATTTCCTTTAATTACCCCATTGACAAACGCACTCCTCACATCTATTTTATCTAATTTATAACATCTAAAACATGCAAATAATGGTAAGACTCTAATGGTCTCTAGTCTAGCTACAGGCGAAGGAGTTTTCTCAAAGTCAAAACCTTTTATTTGATTGTATCTATAACCACTATTCTATCCTTATTCTTTATTAGTTCTCCATGTCATCTAACTAATTATTTAATGCATGTTTGGTTCTTACTACACTTTGGTCTTTAAGCCTGCTAACCAACTCCTAAATTTAATTCCTAACAAATTTGTTTAACTCTTTTTATATAGCTAGGATCCAAAACTTATCATTCAAAGCTTGATGTAAATGTAGTATGACTAACTTATTTCCTAGGGCCTTGCCTAGTTTAAACACTTACTAACGGGTCTCCTAAGATTTGCTCCTTAAGGTGACAAGATGAGTATCTCCATTCTCCAAGCAATTGCTTGTGAGGTTCTTCTCTATCTCATATGTCAATATCCTCTGCTCTATTAGTAATCTCTACCACATAACCATATTCTAACCTAGGCCAACTAATTTACCATATTAATAAAAAAACAACATGCTTGGAATAATTTACAACTATGGTACTTTTATTAAAGACCTTATCAGCTTTACCTATATAGGGATAGCCTAAGAAGTCTCCTTCATTGTACTTAGAATCAAACATTCCTATAAGAGATTTACCTCTAACAAGAAAAAACACTTACACCCAAACACATTAGAATGTAAAAAGATAGGGGTCCTAACCATAAGCAATCCCTAAGGTGTCTTATTTAATTTGGATATAATATTTACCCTATTCAAAACATAACAAACCATATTCACTATTTTTGCCTAAAATATCTATAAAGGAAGTATTCAGCTAACATTACCCTAAATACTTCCACTAATGTTTGTTATGTGGTATTTCAAATCGATTAGGTGGTTAGCTGGCTCCCCAATCCAGGCCGGGGTAAGTCCAGGTTCTACACTGCATTAGTTAGGTTCGGACGACTGTGGTCCAGTATCGAAATTATATTTAGGGGATCCGGGGTAGATTTTTGATCATAAGACCCCAAATTTTGGGAATATAATCAGAAATTTCTAATAAAATTTTTTACTCTAATTAAAGCTTCATTTCAATCCTAAAACATAAAGCTCAATATTTAGATTAAGTTAGGACGCTTATGGATGGTTCTGGAATCTCAAAGTGTCCCCTACCTCTCTTCCCTTGATTTTGTTAATAACTGTTCAATCTTGATCCATTCCACTTTGAGTTTCAAAAATTCATTCATTTTTGATATCACTCCTAGAAGATCTAACAAAATTCTATCACTATTTTAATCGAGAGTTTTTATAGGGGATTCTGTCTCACTATGATTTAATTAACTACGAGGGCTTGCGCTCATAGGAGATTTCGAACTACACACGCACCTGATTTTAAAAATTGAATTTTCAAAATTTTATTGGACTTCCTTAGGAAAATTTAAATGACCATCGTCATTATTACATTAAAAGGATTATCATTGAATGGTGCTAACTCCCTTTGGAGAGATACATCCTTCTTTTATAAGGCTTTGGATGTGAACTCGACGGTCATACTTCTTGAATGTCATAGCCAGATATTTATTTGAACTTCACTTTGTTCCCTTGGGGTTATATACTTTTTCTAACAGGACAAATTGATATTAGAGTTAGAATTAAACTTTAATTCCAAAATTTCAAAGGAAAATCCAAGCTTTTCAAAACCCGTTTTCAAAATTCCACCAACAAAAAATGGCACGCTCAGTGGTACAAATCTCTCTCTCCATCTTTAATAGTGACAAAATTTTATTTCATCGGTAGTTTTAACTATCATTTCTTTCGTTGGTCCCTCTACCCATTTCTTCCTTGGGTGAGTGTGGCCAACATCTAAAATAAAATAAACATTAAAAAGAGAGGTCTTACCTCCAATTTTTTTTTTAAATTAAGTTTTTGTTCTAATTTTGAACTTTTGCCCCTGAGTCAACTAGTGTGGCGACTGTGTTAAATCAAATCCTTGGAATATCCTCCTCAATCCTATGAATTTATAGTTAACAAACCTATCATCCAACATATAAATTCTTAAGGTTGAAAGAAATTTGAAGACCCTTATCTTGGGTGTTTCGAAGTACTTTAGTCTTAACCCCCTTAATTCCTTTTTGACCTTCAGAGGTAAGGAGGGTTATACTACTCACTTTACTTGAGTTTTCTCACAGTTTCATAAGCCTTCGGGCAAGGGAAAATGTTAGAATAGTTGCTATTTGAATGCTTTACATTTTTGCAACTTGTATAGTTTTGAGGATTTCAAACATTATTGTTCAAATGTATAGTTATCTCCTAACAATTTTAGAAGATTTGTATTTGCTCCTGTGTGTACTAACATTTCAGGAAAATCAGACTCCAGACTACGATAACTTCAAATCAAATTCAACATGAGATACTTTGTTAATTTGAAACTTGCATTTTTCTTTAAATTAAATTTGAAAGGGAGTGATTGTAATTGAGTGAATAAAAACATACACACACACATAAGGAGATCATAAAAATTTTATACTGATCGTACGGGACGATATCTGATCGTACGGGACGATCAGACAGTTATTTCCTATAGAGCACATGGAACGAATAGGAACTTCCTCAAAAAATTTTCTAAGTCCTATTCGTCCAGGACGAAATTAATTATCATCCAGGACGATTGGTTCACTGTAAAATTTTAGTCCAGATTAATTTTATCATCGTCCGTGGCGAGGAAAACTTTCGTCCAGACGAAATTAAAAATCGTCCAGGATGATCGGGTTTCTGGAAAATTTTCATCCAGACAAAAATAAATTATCGTCCGAGGCGATTAGTCCTCTGGAAAATTTTTGTCCAGACGAAGTCAATAATCGTCCAGGACGATCGGTTCTCTGTAAAAATTTCATCCAGACGAACATATTTTCGTCCAAACGATTAACCGACTTAGAACAGTTTTCAGCAGTTTCTAGAATCGACCTTGTAATAACTGTTCGTACTGGACGAACCTAAATTCGTACAGAACGATCAGCTGTATGAAGACATTTTGTACACATATTCAAATAGGGTCGTTTCAGATCGTTTAAGTAAAATCGTCCAGGACGATCCACGATCGTACAGGATGATCCACTTCGTACAGAATTGAAAACTTGCGGTTTTTGGGCGGTTTTTCTTGTCTTTTATATAAATAGTCCAAATTAGACTGCCACCCAATCTTTTTGTCATTTGATCTTCGTGCCTCTTGAGAGAATAGCCAAGGAGAGAGTGGAAGAGAGCATTCAAGGGAGGATTCCTACCACTGGAGCGAGAAGGCTTCACTTGGATTACAAAGGTAAGAGTCTCTACTTGTGAATTGGGATTACTTCACTCTTTTCCTTTTTCCTTCTAGATTCTTGTGAGAAGATCAGTCAAGGAGATCCGATTCTCTGCCGACACTTGGAGAGTGTGAACAGCCAAAGGGTTCTCTGCCTACACTTGGAGAGTTTGAACAGGACGAAGGGTTCTCTGCCTACACTTGGAGGGTGTGAACAGGACGAAGGGTTCTCTGCCTACACTTGGAGAGTGTGAACAGCCATAGGATTCTCTGCCCACACTAGGAGAGTGTAAAAGGATGACGGTTCTCTGCCAGCACTGGAGATTGTGTAAAAGGACGACGATTCTCTGCCAGCACTGGGGATTGTGTAAAAGGACGAACGGTTCTCTACCGCACCGGGTAGTGGTGAAAAGAGTGTGTTGTAAAGGCTTCTCCGCCTTGCTGTGGGTACAAAAGGAGAGTCACTATTGGTTTTAGTGCAATACTCAGAGGGTGCCTCCGAGAAATGGATGTAGGTCTGTTTATAGACCGAGCCACTATAAATCTGGTGTCATTTACTTTATTGTTTTTACATTTCCGCGCTTTAAATTTTAGTTTTAACAACTGTGTGGTTGAAAAATATTTTTCTACAAACTTTAAAAGAAATTTTTATTTCGGTTCAGCTTAAACTTCAAAAAGGGTTTAAAATTTTTAAACTACCAATTCACCCCCCTCTTGGTAGCCTTGGGACATTCACTTAGGCTTAACAACCTAATTACTAGACTCAACAGAAAACTCTGTCCGTTGTATTTTGGAATTTGTGAGAAACCCACCTTAAATCTCTCAAAATTCAAATTTTCTTTTGAAACTTTCTTCAAATTCCAAGTTGTCACGTGTTACACCAAACGATCTTTTTATGGGCTAACATATGTCAAATTGTTTTAAGAAAATATCTCTTTTGACACGTATATAGTCTCTTCATCCCACTAATGTGTGTGGGGTGATATTTTCTACCGCTCAACATGCGTTGGAGGGTTGAGATTATCTTGCAAGCCTTAATTTTCAAAAAAACAAATCTTGTCTTCTTCTAAATCAAATCTAATTCCAATCCCCCTTTTAATTTTCAGCAAATTTTAAATGACTGGCAAATTAATTTTCTCCTTCGACTGAGAGCTGTCCTCAATAGTGAATGACCAAGGAAATACTATCATTTTTGGGATGGGATTTAATACCATTGAGTTCTCCATGGATGGACACCAGATAGTTAGTTTTGATGCCAGTAAGGAAGTTCCCCTAGTGGTTGAGTTTATTTTGGGATCTGCACCTACCTTGCCAGTACTCAATGATGAGCAGAAAAAGTCTGAACCAGTTGTTGAGGTACACACTGAAGCTAAATTTATTTTTGAGGAAGGGTCTAGTTCTGGACTTACCTTTGCCACTAAGAACCAAAAAAAGAACTATCTGAGGAGGCTTAGGAAGAAGATTTCCAAGGCTAAGAAAGTTGTGCCCTTTAAGACTTTAGCTCATGTAGAGCATGAGGCTGCTGAGTAGCTACCTATTCCTGCGTCCTCTCCCCTCCAAAAGGGGAGTCTCTTCTACCCCCTTGCTTCTACTCAAGGGGAGGAGACGGCAGCTAGGATATCCCATTCCCCACCATGCTTAGTCAACTACTCGACTAAGAAGACTGAAAGAAAAGCACATCTAGAGGACAAGAATATTAAGGAACATAATTCACATCTGTGCCGCGCATACTGGGCAGACTAAAGAGGAGTATGTGAAATAGTTAAAGGGAGTCATCACCCATCGCTTCCAGAAAGAGATTTTGAAAGAAGAAGTTTTTGAGGCAAAGAACTTAACTCCTCAGCCTGTAAGAAAGAACAAGAAGTATGTCAAACAACTTGTCACTTCCATGCTAGTTAATCGGTATCATTCGGTGCCACGCCTTACATCCTCTAAAATGGAAGGTATTGTGTTGAGTGGGCCCGGGAGAGGCCACCATTCTGTTGGTAGATCCCCAGTACCCCCTCCTAAGCCTGTAAAGTTGACCTCAGTGTTTGTTAAGCCAAAGGAGACTGAAATTCTAAGACCCCTAGATGTTAAAGGCAAAAGGCCTAAGTCCCCTTAGTAGAAATTTGTGCCCAAAAGAACTAAGTTAGGGAACTTACCACCACCTCCTAGAACTTCTAAGTTCATTCTTCAACTCCAACGAGTTCTAGTTACTCCTTCTCTAATCCCAATTGATCAAATTGATGTTTCTGTCAGTACTCCAAATGTCACAATATATAGTGTTCCTTCCGCCAGTATAGTTCAAGATCCAGTCACCACCACCACTACTACCGTAGTTGATGACCTCCAAGATCTGAGTGTCGTTCCTAGGCTCCCTAGTCAAGTGTCTGAGGACCTTATCTTGCCAGATGTAGGAGCCATCACTTTACAAGCTCCTGCTTTGCCCCCCGAGGTATATGTCCTTCACCTTATAGAGGATGCAACTCTTCTGACAGCTAGTTCTGGGATAGTCGAAGAGGAGAGAACTAACCAGAATCTAGAGATGAAAGATGAACCAATTCCAGAGACTCATTCGGATCCTAATACAAAGCTTATAGAAATCATCTCCAGATTGGATTCTGAAGAATTGTTTGACATGGCTGAGTATAAAGGATACTTGCATGCCCCTCGATCCCAAGTCAATTGGGGATAGATTGATCAAGGAGGTAGTACAAGAGATAAGGAACATTTTATTGAATATAAGGAATGGCCTCTTTGACCCAGATTAGGATGATCTCCTTGGAGATGAAGATGATTATATTGGTAGCATTTATATGGTTGAAACTAGGGGGTATAATATAGAAGCTGAACATAGCAAGCGTCGATCTGTTAGAGATGAAGATTCACCTGTTGTCCAGTCAGATTCAGACGAGTCAATAAAAGTTAGAGATGAAGAGCATATAAGAAACTTGGAGACTCAGCTAGCAGGAATGATTTCACAAGTTAGGGAAATGCAAGAAAGGTTGGAAAAATCATAACAAAAGTCCGTTAAAATCCAACAATCAGCTTGAGAGATCATAAAAAAGGCTAAATGGGCAGAATCTAGTTCCAAATCCCTCGAGTCAGCACCTATGATCCTTTCTTGCCCACCAGAAGCACCTCTAGTTTAGCCCACAGTTTCCACCTCCACTCCAATTCTGCCTCAGAAAGACATTAAACAACTGATTAAGGATCAGGTAAGGGAGGCCTTAGCCCTTTAACAAGGGATCGCTTCTTTTCCAAAGTGTAGACCCTACCCCGAGGAGTATGACTCAAACCCTAATCCAAAGGGTTTTGTGCCACCGTCATTTAAAATTGTCATCAAAGTCGAAAACCAAAGACAGCATCTGGCGCACTTCCGAGCGAGTTGTTGCAATGTAGGAGGGTCAGATGCTCTACGTTTTTCCCAATTTGTAAGTAGTATATCTGACATTGCTTTTGAGTGGTATGCCAATCTGCCCATTGATTCAGTAAGAACCTTTTGCAATCTAGAAAATCTTTTTCTAAAGATATTTTCTGGAGTGGAACAACGCACCACTGTGGGTGATCTTTGTTGGAACTCGTTGAATATGAATTAGGATGTTAAGCCTAATTAAATGTCCCAAGGCTAACCAAGAGGGGGGTGAATTGGTAATTTAAAAAATTATACTTCTACTCTTGGATTTTTAGAAAACCTTTTTAATTATTAATGCAAGTTAAATTTAAAGTTTAAAAATAAACTTTTCAACCAGAGAAAATAACTTGCAATGAAATTAAATACAGAAGAAAAATAAGAAAGAACACACCAGATTTATAGTGGTTCGGTCAAACCTTGACCTACGTCCACTCCTCGGAGGCACCCTTCGAGTATTGCACTAATTCCACAAAGTGACTCTCCTTTTGCTCCCACAGCAAGGCGGAGAAGCCTGTACAAAATCACTTTCACCTTCCTCGGTGCGGCGGAGTAGCCGGGTTCTTTGACACCAAAGAGATCTTCTTCTCACAAAAACTTCCCTCAAGATGACCCTTGAATCCGATGGTACTAAGGTGCAAGTTCGCCGGAGCAACCATGTGAATATCCCCTTCACAATTCCTTGAAATCCCCTCCAAGGATCTTCTCCCTCTCAAACTCCACCCTTTCCTCTCTCCCTTTGAAGTTCTCTCTTCTAGTTTTTTCCAAAAGAATGAAGATACAATGGTTGTCAAAGATACACTTTGTCATCCTTTTACACTCTCCAAGTGTCGGCAGAGAACCGGACCAATGTTGTTGAACTTCACTTGAGAGCCTTCGCCGGAGCAACCGTGTGAATATCCCCTCCACACTCCCTTGAAATCCCCTCTAAGGATCTTCTCCCTCTTCAATGATCTCTCTCAAGAGAAAATTACTCCAAATGTACTTGTAATAGTTTCTAGGACTCCTTATATAGAAAGGACATGAAAAACCGTCCAAAAAAATGCTAAAAATATGTTTTTCTGCGCACCGGATTGTCCCGTACGAATAATTTGTTCATCTGTACGAACCAATTTCATCCTGGACGAAATTGGTTCATCCCGGGATGAAAAATTTCATCCGGTATGAACAGTTATATCAAAAGTTGGTTCCGAAAACTGCAGAATATTGCCAGAAACTGCCATAGTCGGTTCCCATCGTCCTGGACGAACTGGACTTCGTCTGGACGAAATTTTTATAGAGAAACTCGTCCTGGGATGAAAAATGATTTCGTCTTGACGATCATCCCTTAGAAAAATTCTTCAATTCAGTTCCTATCCATTCCATTGCTCTTACATGGAGATAACTGATCTGATCGTCCCATTCGAATAATGTTCGTCCTGTACGATCAGTACAAAAACTTTTTCAAGATCTCCTTTAAGTGTGTGTAAATTTATTCACTTAATTACAATCACTCCCTCTCAAATTTAATTTAAATAAAAAGTACAAGCTTCAAATTAAAAAAGTATCTAATGCTGAATCTGATTTGAAGTCTTCGTAGTCTGAGGTTCGATTATCCTGAAATATTAGTACACACAAGAGCGAAAACAAATCTTCCAAAAAAATGTTAGGAGATAACAACACATAAAACAATAATATTTGGAATCATCAAAACTATACAAGTTGTAAGAATGTAAAACTGTACAAGTTGCAAGAATGTAAAACATGCAAATAGCAACTTTCCTAACAATCTCCCCCTTTTTTATGATGGCAAAACAATTATTGTTTGTATAATTTCAAATTCTAAGAATCTCCTAAACTCCCCCTGAATTAATTAACATATGAAAATAAGGAGGCATTAAAATTATTTTTGTTTTCAAAATTTTTAGAAATACAAAACAAAATAAAACAAACACACATACACTAAACAAAACAAACACACAATGATACGAATACACAAGACACAACAAACAATTTCTCTCCATTTTTGACAACATCAAAAAATGAAGAAGAAAAAGACTAGAAATGTAAGCAGACATATGAAAATCATTTAAAAATTTAACCTTTAAAGTGTTTGACATAAGTTATGCAAATAAAATTAAAACATTAGCCAAATCATAAAATTCATAGAATTTAAGAAGAGATATAACATAGAAACTAAAAAGAATAAATCAACATATGAGTATATTTAGACATTTAAGATAGAGAAAATCATTGTAAAAATGATGATATAAAAATTTTATATTTCATATTTCAATATGTAATATAAATGTACAAAATATCAATTTTGAATTAAGAGATTAAAAAATTAAGGAAAGAAATAACTACCACATGTGGCGCTTTACGCATCTTTTTCAATTTTGTGGCACATTTTTGTGCATCTTTTCACTTGTTGGGCTTATTTTGTGCCTATTTTTCACATTGCAAATCTTTGCGCATTTCTTTTGATTTTTGAACATTTGTACAATTTTCTAGAGTAATTGTATTCTTTCCAAAATCAATAATCTAAAACTTCAAATCTTTCTAAGTGCATAAATATTAATTGATAAGTGAAATATAAAATAAGAAAATATCATAATTGTAATAATAATATTAAAATTAATGTAGTCTAAATAAGAGACATGAAATTGACAATCTTAATAATATCAAGTTATAAACATAACTTAAATTTAGAAAAACTAGATTTTCTAATGAATTCAATTTTATGTTGCAGTTCAAAGTATAGCACTTGTAAGATCAAAAATTTAAGAGTTTTTCATATAGGCTAACGAACATTTCAAACAAAGAACAAAAACACTTAAACATCAAAAAAAAAATCTAAAGCAATAAAAGAATAGAAAAACACTAAACAAAATACAAGTACATAAACTATAAAAATCTCATATCACATTCCAAATGTCTCACTACAAGAAACATGGAATCCGATATGAAAATATCTCAAAATCATACAAAACACACAAAAATTAAAAATAGAAAAACACATAAAACAAACAAAAATAAAAACACAACAAATAAAAAATATACACACAAAAACACATAAATAAAGGGTTTAAATATCATTTTGCTCCTAGTCTGATGATTCAGAAGCTAGATCTGCCCAGGAGATTTTTTGCTTTTCATTATTTTTCCATTTTATAATTTGCTTAGCTTTGCCCTTTTCTTTAGCAGGAAGAGTTCTCAAATTAGGGCACTGACTTTTCAGATGTCCAGATTTCCTACGTCCAAAGCAAATAATACTTGAAGAAATCTGAACATTTTTACCATTTTTACCTTTATTCCACTTTTTTTGATGCTTATGCTTGTGCTTTAGTGGACTTTACAATTTGCTTGTTAAGTCATCGCTTTCCTCACCAACTAAGCAACTTTTCTCCATGTCTTCCGCTTTTAGCATTATTATTTTACCTGCATCCAAAAGTCTTTGACCCAAATATTGCTCGTAGGCAATGAGTGAGCCAATCAAATTATCAATAGAATATTCATTCAAATTTTTTGATTTGCAAATAGCAACAACTTTGGCATCAAACTTGTCAAGTAAACAACGTAGAATTTTATTGACTATTTCAAAGTTTGAAAATTCTTTACCTAAAGCATGCAATGATGTTATAATTTGAATAAACCTAGTATACATGTCTAAGATCGTCTCTTAAGGTTTCATGCTAAAGAGTTCATAGTCATGCATCAAAAAATTCAACTTAGATTGCTTGACTTCACTAGTACCTTCATATGTAATGCATAAACTGTCCCAAATTTCCTTGCCAGTAGTACATGTAGAGATTCTCATATAATCTTCCTAATTTAAAGCACATAACAAACAATTCATACATTTAGCATTTAATTCAGCATAAATTTGTTCTACTCTGCTCCATTCAGAAAAAAGTGTATCAGTTTTGATTCCATCTATAATATGTGACGGTACAGAATAACCATTTTGAATCATATGCCACATTCGATAATCTATTGATTGCAAGAATGTAGACATTCGAATTTTCCAAAAATCAAAAGAAATATTTTCAAATAAAGGTGGTCTAACAATCGAATATCCTTCTAATGTTTTACGATTTTTAAAATTAGTCATACTCGTTTTTCAAAAAGTTTTTAAAACTTATGATTTTGAAACCTTGCTCTGATACCACTTGTTGGGGCTCGTTCAATATGAATTAGGATGTTAAGCCTAAATAAATGTCCCAAGGCTAACCAAGAGGGGTGAATTGGTAATTTAAAAAATTATACTTCTACTCTTGGATTTTTAGAAAACCTTTTTAATTATTAGTGCAAGTTAAATTTAAAGTTTAAAAATAAACTTTTCAACTAGAGTAAATAACTTGCAATGAAATTAAATACAGAAGAAAAATAAGAAAGAACAAACCAGATTTATAGTGGTTCGGTCATACCATGACCTACGTCCACTCCCCGGAGGCACCCTCCGAGTATTGCACTAATTCCACAAAGTGACTCTCCTTTTGCTCCCACAGCAAGGCGGAGAAGCCTGTACAAAATCACTTTAACCTTCCTCGGTGAGGCAGAGTAGCCGGATTCTTTGACACCAAAGAGATCTTCTTCTCACCAAAACTTCCCTCAAGACGACCCTTGAATCCGATGGTACCAAGGTGCAAGTTCACCGGAGCAACCATGTGAATATCCCCTTCACACTCCCTTGAAATCCCCTCCAAGGATCTTCTACCTCTCAAACTCCACCCTTTCCTCTCTCCCTTTCAAGTTATCTCTTCTAGTTTTCTCCAAAAGAACGAAGACATAATGGTTGTCAAAGATACACTTTGTCGTCCTTTTACACTCTCCAAGTGTCGGCAGAGAACCGGACCAATGTTGTTGAACTTCACTTGAGAGCCTTCGCCGGAGCAACCGTGTGAATATCCCCTCCACACTCCCTTGAAATCCCCTCCAAGGATCTTCTCCCTCTCAAGAGAAAATAACTCCAAAGGTACTTATAATAGTTTCTAGGACTCCTTATATAGAAAGGACATGAAAAACCGTCCAAAAAACTGCTAAAAATATGTTTTTCTGTGCACCGGATCGTCCCGTACGAACCATTTGTTCATCTGTATGAACCAATTTCATCATGGACGAAATTGGTTAGTCCCAGGATGAAAAATTTCATCCGTTACGAACAGTTATATCAAAAGTTGGTTCTGAAAACTGCAGAACGTTGCCAGAAACTGCCATAGTCGATTCCCATCGTCCTAGACGAACTGGACTTTGTCTGGACGAAATTTTTACAGAGAAACTCATCCTGGGATGAAAAATGATTTTGTCTGGACGATCATCCCTTAGAAAAATTTTTCAGTTCAGTTCCTGTCCGTTCCATTGCTCTTACAAGGAGATAACTGATCTGATCGTCCCGTACGAACAATGTTCGTCCCGTACGATCAGTACAAAAACTTTTTCAAGATCTCCTTTAAGTGTGTGTAAATTTATTCACTCAATTACAATCACTCCCTCTCAAATTTAATTTAAATAAAAAGTACAAGCTTCAAATTCACAAAGTATCTAATGCTGAATCTGATTTGAAGTCTTCGTAGTCTGGGGTTCAATTTTCCTGAAATATTAGTACACACAAGAGCAAAAACAAATCTTCCAAAAAATGGTAGGAGATAACAACACATAAAACAATAATATTTGGAATCATCAAAACTATACAAGTTGCATGAATGTAAAACTGTACAAGTTGCAAGAATGTAAAACATGAAAATAGTAACTTTCCTAACAATCTTGTTGTTGAAAAGCAAAAGTCAGGAGAATCTTTGGTCAAATACATCTTTAGGTGGCAAAACCTCTCGATGAAGTGTGAACCCCAGTTGCAAGAGCAACATGCCGTGGAAATTCTTCTTAAGAACATTCATGGCCCGATTGCTTTTTTCCTGAAAATTTTCACTATTAAAACTTTTTAAAAACTTCTCAACAAGGCTATCAATTTGGAGGTAGAGGCTCCTAGAATGCATTCTTATGAGAGCAGTCAAAAGATAAGAAGGGTACTAAGTTGGTGAAATCTTTTGAGAAGAAAGCTGTGGTCTTAGCGGTTGATAAGAGGAAGAGGCCAGTGGTTAGTCAGCTTAGCACGCCACCTCCACCATAGCCACCTTAGAAGCAGCCCTTTTAGATAGTTCCTCAGCATACTAGAGATCCTACCTTCATCCCTTTTTGAGAGCGATTGGCAAAGCCTTATCCATTTAAAACAGAGCGAGTTAAAAAGATTTTCAAGAGTTTGTTAAAGAAGCCAGATTTCCAGTTACCAGAAGCTAGGAGACAAGAGGATGAAAGTAAGAAAGATGATCCTAAATACAGCTTGTACCACCGAATGCTCAGTCATCCACTCGAGGATTGTGTTGTGTTCAAAGATTGGCTTGAGAGGAACTACATTCAAGGTAAAACTATAATTCCTAAAGAGTATTTGGTGGATCTAGAAAAGGCCTCAATCAAACCTATCTCAGGTAATATTCTTAACCCTTCTCTTTCAGTCGAAGATGGTTGGGACATTGCTTTGTCCTGGGAATTTAAAATTTTGATTAATAAATCTTTTCTTCTTTCTCTACAGCTGACAACGACAGCCCAGGGCCCAATGTGGGAAGTTGACCTAGACGCTTCGCAGAAGGATGTTGAGCCACATCCCTCTCTAGTAGTCGTAAGAACTACTGTGAAAAATGTAAAAGAAAAGTAAGATGAATTTGTAGAGAGGAAGTGTGTAGATTAGAGATGTATTAGAGTGGTGGATGGTGGTGTCAAAACTCTTTCCCCTCTCTTGTTATCTGACTTTTACTTTGCCCCATCAAAGGCAAAGGGTCAAAAGATGAATAAAAAATATCCTTCTATCTCTATCTTGATGATTAGCCACAAGTCTGAAGTGCAATCTGTTGCAACTCATGACCCTGAGACCTCGAGTTTGAGATTTTGATGATGACAAATAATGTCGTTTGAATTATCTTGAGATTCATTGAATATTATTTGCTATTGTCCATGCGTACTAACATTTCAGGAAAGATCAAAAGCAACTCAGGACGACAGGAAGACTCAAGAATGGGTAGATTAGGAGTATGAGTCTGCAATGTATTTTATTGTTTATTTTATTTTATTTTCTTGAGTCCGGCCACAAAATGCATAAAAGTCTGAGCAACCATGCACACACAAAGGGGGAGAGTGTTTTTAAATGAAAAATTTAGAGTTTTTCTTTCTCTGTAGATCGTACATTACGATATTATTTTGTACCTTACGATCAGAGCTTTGTAGGACAATTATGTGAATAGATCGTACCGTATAAATATAATCGTACTATACGATATGATCAGATTCAAAACCCTAGCCATTGTTTTAACTTCAGTAAGTTATTTTGCACCGCTCGTACTGTACGAACATGTTCATATTGTACGATTTATTTTAAATACTTACTTAATTTAACCCATGATTAGTGCAATAAATCTGTGCTTAATTATAATTTGAACTTCGTACTGTACAAACCAATTCGTACCATACGATGAACAGAGACAAATTATAATCATCCAAAAGATCATCCTGGACGATCTCTTGGATTTTGTCTCATCGCACAGTACGACGTACATCATACACTACGATGAACAGAGATGATGTTTGATCGTCCCGACTATCGTCCTGTATGAACAGAATTGTTGTGGATCGTATCATACGATTTAATATCATATTATATGAATGCTTTTGAACTATTCATACTACTTCATACCAGGATGAAAACTATTTATACATATCGTACTGTACGATTAGAAACCGTATTGTATGATAGTAACAGCTACTTTTGAAATCTCAGGGATTTTGGAGCCCATTTTATGTGTAAAGCTTATCATATTTTGGTGTGTGAATCAGAAGAGGAGATCATGGTTAGAGAGGAATTCCGAGGGAGAGAGCTCTTGAGAAGTTCTTTAGGGTTTGAGAGAGGAAGGAGAAGGTGAGCGTTGTGAGGGAGAAGAGGTGTGAGGGAGATCACACGGTTGCTCCGAACTTGCTGCATCTTGCTCCTCCTGTGGCCCTAGAAGAATTTGTGGGAGGATCTCCAGCGAAAGGCTCTTCTACATCCATGACCTCGAGGTACTCTGCCTTCTCCAGGAGGGAGAAAAACGAGAAGGTTCTCTGCCGTCGCCAGGAGGGTGAAAACAGAGTTTGGCACTCCGCCACGCCGGGTTGGTGAAAAAGAGTATTGTAAGGGCTTCTCCGCCTTGCTAAGGGGGGAAAAAGGAGATCTATTGCTTGTAGTGAAATACCTAGAGCGGAGGACTCCGGGGAGTGGACGTAGGTCATGGTTTGACATAACCACTATAAAAATCTTGGTGGGATTTTTCTTATTATCTTTCATTACTACGTGCTTTTATTTTTTTTTTCTTTCAACATTTGCTTGAGAAAATTTGTGAAAAAGATAGTTTAAATTTTCATGTTAAAATTTTAAAACATCAAAAATATTAGAACTCCTGCTTAGGTTTTAACTATTGTCACAAAGTTTTCATAATTCACCCCCCCTCTTGTCCATCTAGTAATTTGAATTGGTATTAGAGCTAGTTTTTAAAAATAGAGTTTTAGAAAATCTTAAAAAAATGATCATGTCATATTTTGGTAATCGCAACACTGCGGAGGATAATTCAATAACCCGTCCATCATTTTTTGATAACATTTCATTTGATTTATGGAAAATTAGAATGTCTACTCTTTTACATTCTATTGATTACCGCATGTGGATGTTAGTGAACGAAGGATATATTTCACCGTTTAAAACTGTTAATGGATTGAAAACTTCTGTATCTTTTAATGAATGGAGCAATGAGGATAAGAAATTAGCCCAATTGAATGCTAAATGCCTAAATTATTTTTTTTTGTGCATTGAAGTCTGAGGATTATATGAGAGTATCTACCTGTGCCACTAGTAAGGAGATTTGGGATAGACTGTGCATTACATACGAAGGAACAAATGAAGTAAAATAGTCTAGGCTTAATATTTTACTGCACGATTATGAACTCTTCCACATGAAACCTAACAAAAAAGTATCTGACATGTACACTAGGTTCACCCAAATCGTAACATCCTTGCATGCATTAGGTAGAGAGATTTCAAATTCTGAGAAAGTAAATAAAATTCTTAGATGCTTACCTAATTTCTATGATGCAAAGATAACTACTATCACTGAATCTAAAGACCTTAACGTTTACTCTATTGATAATCTCCTTGGGTCACTCATTGCATACGAGTAAGGAGTGAGTCAAAGAAAAAGTGATGCAGGTGAAAAGAAGAAGGAGCGAACGGTGGCATTAAAAGCAAGCAACTCAAAAAGTAAAAGCTCTACAGGGGAGGAAGAGGATGAGATACCACTGATGACCCGACAGTTAAAAAATTTTCTGAAGAGAAAATAGAAGCGTCATCAGAACAGCTGGAATAAAGGTAAGAGCTCAAGGACCAATAAGGTTTCATCTAATACAATCTATTTTGAATGCAGGAAGCCAGGTCACCTTCGAGCCGATTGCCCCAATTTAAAAGGCCAACCAGCTAAGGAGATAGGTGAAGATAAAGCCAAAGACAAGAAAGGAAAAATGAAGACACAAAAAGCTTTTTGAGCCGACTGTGCCTCAGAATCATCAGAAGAAGAAGCAGAGGAGGAGGTAACAAATATGTGTCTTATGGCTAATGATAACCATGATCAATTGGATCAAGATGAGGTATGTCAACTCTCATATAAAGAATTATTACTTATTTCTGAAAATATCCATGACTCATATAGAAAGTTGAAAAAGATGCATGCCAAGCTTAATATTGAATTTAGTTCTTTACAAACCAAGCATGCTAAGTTGTTTAAGGAAAATTCTGATTTAGATCGTGATCATATGCTACTTCTTGGTGAGTATGATGCATTAAATAAGAAGTATATTAAACTAACTGAAATGCATGAAATCTTGAAAACCACTCATGTTGAACAAGAAGAAGCTTTTCATAGGTTAGGCAAACTTGCATTAGAAGTAGATCACAATGAGCATTTGATAAAAATAAAAGTTCATGGATTGACATATCAAAACAACATGTATTATGAAAGAATCAAAAAATTAGAAAATGAAATTGCATCACTCACAGGCCAACCTAGAAAGCCACCAATACAGCATGCATCATATAACTCTAGGAAGAGGCACCACTACCCACATAGATTAGTAAACCCATTTCCTGGTGTTATGTGCTTCTCTTGTGGCATGCTAGGTCACATAGCCCGCACATGCATAATTCACTGTAGGACACACTTAGTATGGAGACCAAAACTGCATCCATCACAGTATAGCATGCATACATCTTATTCATGCAAGCATAAGGTGGAACCTAAACTCACTTGGGTTCCCAAATCTAATCTCTGAATGAATTTGTAGGGATGCTCTCACAAAAGACCTAGTGAGAGCATGTGGTACCTAGATAGTGGCTGCTCGCGACACATGACTGGAGATATGAAGAAGTTCATCCTATTGGAGACCAAAACTGGAGGCAAAGTAACATTGGGAGACAACACTATCAGGAAAGTGATAGGCTCAGGTATTATTGGTAATACTAAAAATTTTTTAATTGAAAATGTCTTACTAGTTGATGGTTTGAAACATAATTTACTTAGCATTAGTCAACTGTGTGACAAAGGTTTTGATGTTAAATTTCTATCAGATAAATGCCTGATTAGTTTATTTGATAAACTAGTTTTAGAAGGAAAACGAATAAATAATGTTTACATGTTAGACCTTGATTGCATTGATAGCTCAAATTCATTTTGTTTGAAAATAATAGTTGATGACTCATGGCTATGGCATAGGAGAGTATGCCATACTAGTATGAAAACTCTTAGAAACATCACTCAGAAAAACCTAGTTAGAGGCATACCTAAGTTAGATTTCACAAAGGATCATTTATGTGATGCTTGTCAACTAGGAAAACAAGTCAAATCATCTTTTCATTCTATTAAAGATGTGATCACCGCTAGGCCACTAGAAATCCTACACATGGACTTATTTGGACCCATTAGTACAGCCAGCCTAGGGGGAAAAAATTATGGATTTGTGATTGTAGATGACTTCACTATATTCACTTGGGTAAGATTCTTAGCATATAAAAATAAGTATTTTGAGGAATTTAAAGTTTTCTCCACATGGATTCAACGGAAATTGGGTTGTGAAATCTCAACAATTCATAGCGATCATGGTGGAGAATTTCAAAATGATAGATTTGAATCATTCTGTCAAGAGCTAGGAATAGAACACAATTTCTCAGCCCCTAGAATACCACAATAAAATGGTATAGCAGAAAGGAAGAATAGAACCTTTGTAGAAGCAGCTAGGGCAATGTTAGCGGAGTACACCCTTCCTACATACTTTTGGGCAGAAGCAGTCAACACAGCATGTTATGTTTTAAATAGGGTGAACATTAGATCTAAGCTGAACAAAACTCCGTATGAACTCCTTAAGGGAAGGACATCAAACCTTTCACACTTTCATGTCTTTGGGTGCAAGTGCTTCATCTTGAATAATGGTAAACATCCCTTAGGAAAATTTAATCCCAAGTCTGATGAGGGTGTATTCTTAGGTTATTCTTTTATAGGTAAAGCCTATAGAATCTTTAATAAGAGAACCCTAGTAGTAGAAGAGTCCACCCATGTGGTATTTGATGAATCAGATAAGTCCTCTGAATCTAAAATTGAAGATGATGAAATAGAGGCAATTCAAGGAGTAGAGACTATGACCTTAGGAGAAAGGGTCGAACCTCAAGAAGATTTGCCTAGAGAATGGAGATATTCTTCTAGTCATCCTAAAGAGTTAATTTTTGGAGAACCTTTAGAAGGTGTAAGAACTAGGCATTGAATTAGGAAGGAGGTTAGTCATTCAGCATTCATCTCTATGATACAACCTATAAATATAGATCAAGCCTTAGGAGATGAATTTTGGATTCTAGCAATGCAAGAAAAGCTGAACCAATTCACCAGGAATGATGTTTGGGAGTTAGTCAAGAGACCTAAAGAATAAAGTGTTGTTGGAACAAAATGGGTCTTCAAGAATAAGGTGAATGATTCAAAAACAATAATAAGGAATAAAGTCAGACTAGTAGCTAAGGGGTACAACCAAATTGAGGGAATAGACTTTGAAGAAACCCTTGCTCCTGTTGCTAGATTAGAAGCCATAAGAGTGCTCTTAGCTTTTGCTTGCTTCAAGAACTTTAAGTTATATCAAATGGATATAAAGAGTGCATTTCTGAATGGGGTAATTAAGGAAGATGTCTATGTTGAGCAACCTCCCGGATTTGAAAGTTCATAATTTCCAAACCATGAATTCAAATTAAAGAAGGCACTGTATGGATTAAAGCAGGCACCTAGAGCATGGTACGAAAGACTTAGCTCATTTCTATTGGATATAAGATTTAAAAAGGGTAGTGTAGATACTACACTCTTTTTACAAAAGGTCAAAGAAGAAATTCTCATTGTTCAGATATACGTGGATGACAATCTATTTGGATCTTCAGATAAAATGTTATGTGATGAATTTTCAAAAATAATGAGTAATGAGTTTGAAATGAGCATGATGGGAGAACTTAATTACTTTCTTGGCTTTAGTGTAAAAAAATGGATAATGGAACTTTTCTTAACCAAATAAAGTACATTAAGGATATCTTGAAAGAATATGAAATGGATAATACTAAACTCATGAACACTCCAATGAGCTCAATAATTCAATTAGACAAAGATCCTAATGGAAAATAAGTAGATCAGTAGAAATATAGAGGAATGATTGGGTCCCTTCTTTACCTGACTGCTAGTAGACCATACATAATGTTTAGTGTGTGCCTCTGTGCCTGTTTTCAAGCTGATCCTAAAGAGTCTCACTTAACTTCTGTCAAGAGAATTCATAGATATCTACTAGGCACCCCAAACTTAGGAATTTGGTATCCTAGGCACATCACTTCCATTGAAATCTTAGGGTACTCAGATTCTAACTTTGCAGGATGTAGGATAGATAGAAAAAGTACCTTTGGTACCTGCCAATTCATAAGATAATCATTAGTTTCTTGGTTCAGTAGGAAGCAAGACTCAGTAACACTTTCCACAGCGAGGCCGAATATATTGAAGTAGGAAGTTGTGTTGCACATGTACTATGGCTAAAAAAATAAATTCTTGATCTTGGCCTACCTGTAGGAACTATTTCAATCATGTGTGACAACACAAGAGCAATTTTCATCTCTAAGAACCCAATTCAGCACTCTCGAACAAAACACATAGACATTAGACACAATTTCATTAGAGATCACGTTGCTAAGGGAGATATAGAATTGCATCACATCGCTATAAAAGATCAATTAGCTGACATATTCACAAAACCTCTAGCTTTCGAAACCTTTAGCACCTTGAGGACTAGATTAGGTGTCATAGATATAATTGCATAAAAAAATTAAATAAAATAAAATAAATAAATAAATAAAAAAAAAACAAAAAGGGGGCTGCTCCTGATCATCACACACTACACAAAAAGCACTAAACCTTGACTATATATATTGTACTGTATGATACACATATCATACTATACGGTATACTATAATCTACACGAAACACACCTAAACAATAAATTTCATCTCTGTTGATCATACTGTATGACTCACATCGTACTGTACAATATATTATTGGTCATCATACTATACGATATCTCTTCTTCATACTGTACGTGCCACGTCATCGAATGGATTGGGACAAATTTAAGCGTGGTGGTACGTTATTATTGCCGATCGTACTGTATGACTAACATTATACTGTACTATCCACCTCAGCCAATGGATAAGAAGGAAATAAAGGCGTTAGGTATGATATTAATGCAATTGGAACTGTATGATACACATGTTCGTACAATACGATACGTTTGGTCAAAAGTCATACTGTATTCCTCGAGATGATCGATATTCCTCTGATCGTACTGTACGATAGTCATCGTACTGTACGTTTTGACCTCCTTTTCCCGGTACGAACCGTCAGAACAATTAATGCCACATCGTACTGTACGATAAACTATCATACTGTATGATGTTGGAAAAATTCTATAAATTGCCCGGCTAGGCTGCTATTTTCACTCACACTTTTCTCACTTCACTCACACCTTATCCTTCTCACATTTCACACCTTCCTCACTTCACTCTACATGATGTCTAGCTCCAGCAAGAGAGGCCGTTTGGCAACTGGAAGTTTGTCTTCTTCTAGCCGTCACAGCGATTGGTTCCTGAGTGCTGAAAATGAAGAAGCCTACCATAAGTATAAGGCCTGCAAAATTACTCCTTCCAAAATGCTCAATCAGGCTGCACTGAATTTCGAGGTACTGAACCTCTTTGCTTCCACCACCTTTCAGTTCCTCCTCACCCTGGCCTTTCCCTACAACTTTGAACTTTTATTAGAATTTCTAGCAAATCTCACCTACACTGTCGACAACACAACTTTCCACTCCTTTGTTTGTCATCAAAACATAGAAATCACTAGAGCCGACATCTCCCAATATATTGGGCTATCCACTGATGGTCCTAGGGTTCGTTCCTTCCTCACAAATGAATTTGATTGGAGCAATGTTAATCGAGTACTTAGGAATGCCGCTTTCTATCAACACCAGCCCCTCGTCCAATCACTAAATCAGAATGCCAGAATTATTTAACATGTCCTTAGAACCTCTATAATACCCAAAGCTGGCGACCGGATCAACATGACCCTTGTTTTATCTGTCGCTACCTATCTCATCATGTCCAACACCAAATTCGACGAGGTCGATTTAATTGTTGACTACATTCGTCATATAACCTTTGTTCGTCTTCCTACCACTCGCCAAAAACAAAATATAGCTCTTCGTCACCTTATAAGACATATTCTCCAAAATAAATATCAGTTGACATATCTTGGTGAAGCCGACAATATTTCTATTTTTTATACGGATGCCTCTTTCAGTATTCTTTTCCATCAGGAACATGAGCTAGAAGAATCTATATTTGACGAAGATGAAGGAGAAGATGCCCCAGCCACAAGCTCCAGCAAGTTCACGATGACATGCACCACCTCGAGCACCTGCACCAGCACAAGATGATTTGGTTGAAAGCTTCGACCAACTTCAGACTCGTCTCGATACTCACATTCAAGAACAACATCAGCAACATGAGATAGATATGCAATGGTTTGGAGAACGCTTTACTGCTATTAATCAGCGCTTTGACACTCTCTTTCAGTACTTCCAACCAAACCCACCTCCACCATCGTCTGATCAGGATCCTCTACTTTAGATTGTCTTTGTATTGTAGCTTCATTTTATTTTAGTGTTTGCTCCTCTTTTTGGTGCTGTCAAAAGGAGGAGAAGGTTGTTGTATTTCATTTTTATGGTTAAATGCATGTTTTTTTTCTTTCGTACTGCATTTTCTTTTATTTCATTTTTTCTTGTTCTTATGTTTAAATAAAATTAAAAAAAATGCCTTTAACACTTGCTTACAACAAACATTATTTGACATCATCAAAAAGGGGGAGATTATTGCAACTCATAACCCCGAGACCTAGTTTGAGATTTTGATGATGACAAATAATGTCGTTTGAATTATCTTGAGATTCATTGAATATTATTTGCTATTTTTCGTGAGTACTAACATTTTTGGAAAGATCAAAAGCAACTCAGGACGACAGGAAGACTCAAGAATGGGTAGATTAGGAGTATGAGTCTGCAATGTATTTTATTATTTATTTTATTTTATTTTCTTGAGTCTGGCCACAAAATGCATAAAAGTCTGAGGAACCATGCACACACACTGGGGGAGAGTGTTTTTAAATGAAAAATTTTGAGTTTTTATTTCTCCGTAGATTGTATAGTACGATATTATTTCGTATGTACGAACAAAGCTTTATAGGACGATTCTGTGAATAGATCGTACCGTACAAATATAATCATACTGTATGATATGTTCAGATCCAAAATGTTGAGTCCAATAGATAGGTTGTTAAGACTAAGTATATGTCCCAAGGCTACCAAGAGGGGGGTGAATTGGTAGTTTAAAAATTTTAAACCCTCTTTGAAGATTAAGTTGAACCGAAATAAAAATTTTTTTTAAGGTTTGTAAAAAAATATTTTTCAACCACAGAGTTGTCAAAACTGAAATTTAAAGTGCGGAAACGTAAAAACAATAAAGTAAATGACACCAGATTTATAGTTGTTTGGTCTATAACCAGACCTACATCCACTCCTCAGAGGCACCCTCTGAGCATTGCACTAAAACCAATAGTGACTCTCCTATAGCACCCACAGCAAGGCGGAGAAGCCTTTACAACACACTCTTTTTACCACTACCCGATGCGGTAGAGAACCGTCGTCCTTTTACACAATCCACAGTGCTGGCAGAGAACCGTCATCCTTTTATACTCTCCTAGTGTGGGCAGAGAACCCTACGGCTGTTCACACTCTCCAAATGTAGGCAGAGAACCTTTCGGCTATTCACACTCTCCAAGTGTAAGCAGAGAACCCTTCGGCTGTTCACACTCTCCAAGTGTCGGCAGAGAACCGAATCTCCTTGACTGATCTTCTCACAAAAATCTAGAAGGAAGAAGGAAAAGAGTGAAGTAATCCAAATTCACTAGTAGAGACTCTTACCTTTGAAATCCAAGTGAAGCCTTCTCGCTCCAGTGGTAGGAATCCTCCCTTGAATGCTCTCTTCCACTCTCTCCTTGGCTATTCTCTCAAGAGGCACGAAGATCAAATGATAAAAAGATTGGGTGGCAGTCTAATTTGGACTTTTTATATATAAGACAAGAAAAACTGCCCAAAAACTGCAAGTGTTCAATTCTGTACGCAGTGGATCGTCCTGTACGATCATGGATCGTCCCTGACGATTTTACCTAAACGATCTGAAACGACCCTATTTGAATATGTGTACGAAATGTCTTCGTACAGATGATCGTCCTGTATGAACTAGGTTCGTCAAGTACGAACGGTTATTACTAGGTCGGTTCTAAAAACTGCTGAAAACTGTTCTAAGTCGGTTAATCATTTGGACGAGAATATGTTCGTTTGGACGAAAATTTTCCAGAGACCCGATCGTTCTGGACGATTATTTACTTCGTCTATACGAAAATATTTCAGAGGACCAATCGCAACGGACAATAATTTATTTTCGTCTGGACGAAAATTTTCCAGAGACCCGATCATCCTGGACGATATTTAATTTCATCTGGACGAAAATTTTCCAGAGAACCAGTCGCCACGTATGATAATAAAATTCATCTGGACGAAAATTTTACAGAGAACCAATCATCTGGTACGATAATTAATTTCGTCCTGGACGAATAGGACTTAGAAAAAAATTTTCGAGCAAGTTCCTATTCGTTCCATGTGCCCTATAGGAGATAACTGCCTGATCGTCCCGTACGATAGCATATCGTCCAGTACGATCAGTATAAAATTTTATGATCTTCTCATGAGTGTGTGTATGTTTTTTTATTCACTCAATTACAATCACTCCCTTTCAAAATTAATTCAAAGGAAAAATGCAAACTTCAAATTAACAAAGTATCTCATGTTGAATTTGATTTGAAATTATCGTAGTCTGGAATCTGATTTTCCTGAAATGTTAATACACACAAGAGCAAATGCAAATCTTCTAAAATTGTTAGGAGATAACTACACATTTGAACAATAATGTTTGAAATCATCAAAACTATTCAAGTTGCAAAAAATGTAAAGGCATTCAATTAGCAACTATTCTAACAATCTCCCCCTTTTTGATGATGGCAAAACAATTATTGTTTGTATGGTTTCAAGTTAAACAAATCACCTATCTCCTAAACTCCCCCTGAATTGATGAGTACATTAAAATGAGGAATCATAAAGAACAATATTTTTATTTTTCAAAAATTTTAACACAAACAACCACAAAGTCAAATACTTGCTAACAGAATAATCAAAACAGAAAACACAATAATTTCTCCCCTTTTTTGACAGCAAGAAAAGGTGAAGAAGAAATAGACGAGAAATGCAAGTAATTATATGAAATTCATTTTAAAATTTAATCTAAATAGTGATTGACATAAGGTATGCAATTTTAAACTAAAAAATATTAGGTCAATCATAGAAATTCATAAAATTTAAGAAGTGATATAACATTGTAGTAAGAAGAATTTATCAAAGACATGATTCAATTTAGACATTTGACTATAGAAAATCATTACAAAAGAGATGTATAAAAATTCTATATTTCAAAGTTCAATAGAATATAAATGAACATAAGATCAATTTGAATTAGGAGATTGAAAGAATTTGGAAAGAAGAGAATTACCACATGTGGCGCTTTGAGCATCTTTTGAAAAATTTTTGGGGCACATTTTTGTGTATTTTTTTCTTTGTTGGGCTTATTTTGTGCCTCTTTTTCACTTTGCAAATCTTTGCGAATTCCTTTTGATTTTTATTCTTTTTGTACAATTTTCAAGAGTAATTGAGACCAATTCTTTCCAAAATCTATAATCTAAAAATTCAAATATTTCTAAGTGCATAAATATCACTTGAGCATAGAAATACGAAATAAGAAAACATCTAAATTGCAATAGTAATATTAACTTTTATGTAGTCTAAATGAAAAGACATGAATTTAAAAGTTCTAATTACAACAAGTTATAAACAACTTTTAAATTTAGAAAGATTAGATTTTCTAATATAGATAGTCTCAAATTACAATCTAATTTAAGCACTATGAAGATTAAATAATACTAATGAAATTCATAAACATTAACCACATTTCAAAAACAAATCAAATTAAAAAAAAAAAACATTGATATTAATGAACGGATTACACATTTCATTATATCTTAAAAACAATTAAGAAAATACATTGAACTTAAAAGAAAAAACAAACATAAACACAAACACTTAACATTGAAACTGACACAATAAAAACAAAAAATACGAATACAACAAACACACAGAAATTCATCTCTACTGTTCTGGAGGAGGAGGAGGAATGCCGCCAAAAAGGTTGAAGTAGGAGGCCATCAACATTACATTGGTATTAATTTCATGTACTTCATTTCTAATATTACCAATGTCTTGTTGCAGCTGCGTAAGTTGAGCATCAAATTGATCAAACCTTTGATCAATGTGAGTCTCTAATCTATTAAATCTTTCAATCAGATTCTGATAATCTGACTGAGGTGCAGATGTTTGCTCTCCTTCTTCTTCCTCCTCTTCTGAAGCACTGGCATGTGCTTTTCCTTTTTCCTCCTTGAAAAGCAATCTGAAGGAAGCATCATTATAGTATACTGGCTCTTCGTATTCTTCATTAGGATGCACTAAGTTGTATTTCTTTTCCAAAATATAAGTGATTAAGTGTCCTAATGATATGTTCTTCTTCCTATTCTGATCTACATGTCCTATTTCTGAAAGCCCATAGATATGATCTATGATAAGTTGGGCTTCGTCAATAGGATGACCTTCCATATTAAAAACTGTCTTATCCACTCAACCGCTCCATTCAATCGTCACGATGTTTGAGAAAAAAAATATTTTCGTCCTGGACGATCGTCAGATCGTACAGATGATCTAATTAAAAACTGCTCTCAAAACGGTTAAAATTCGCGCAAACTGTTCTTTCACATATCGTCTCGTACAAAACCAGATTCGTCCCGGACGATTTCCTCCAAATTTTTTAATTTTGATTTTTAAATTAAGAAAATCAAACTAAGCATTCAAAAAACACAGAAAACATAAAACAAAACCATAGACCCAAAAATAATTCATTCAAAACACACAAAATTTTACAAAATCAAAAACAAAACAAAACAAATATCAATGTTGCAAAGACATTTTGTTTAGGCATTCAAATCAATAACACCAAGCCTTGTTCTTAAAGTACTGAAGGTATCAAAGGCTAAAGGCTTTGTAAAAATGTCTGCAAGTTGATTTTCAGTTGAAACATGTATGAGTTCAATTTCTCCTTTGGATACATGATCCCTTATGAAATGATGCCTTATATCAATATGTTTGGTTCTAGAATGTTGAATAGGATTTTTGGAAATGCAAATAACACTAGTATTGTCACAATAAATTGGAATAGTGCCTATAGTTAATCCTAAATAAATCAACTATTATTTTAACCAAAGTACTTGTGCCACACAACTTCCTAATGCAATATATTCTGCTTCTGTAGTAGATAGTGCCACTGAATTTTGTTTTCTACTAGACCATGAAACTAATGAATTTCCAATGAATTGACATGTTCCAGAAGTGCTTTTCCTATCCACTCTACAGCCTGCAAAGTCAGAATCTAAGTAACCAATAATTTCAAATGAAGAGCTAAACTTAGGATACCAAATCCCTAAGTTTTGAGTTCCTAGTAGATATCTTAAAATCCTTTTCATTGCTGTCAAATGTGATTCTTTTGGATCTGATTCAAATCTAGCACATAAGCAAACACTGAACATAATATCTGGTCGGCTAGCAGTTAAGTAAAGTAAAGATCCAATAGTCCCTCTAAATTTCTTTTGATCAACAGATTTTCCCTTAAGGTCCTTATCCAACTGAACTGAAGAACTCATTGGTGTACTAACAGGTTTAGCATTGTCCATTTCATATTTTTTGAGGATGTCCTTAATATATTTAGTTTGACTAAGAAAAGTACCTTCTCAAGTTGCTTAATGCTAAATCCTATAAAGTAATTTAAATCTCCCATTAGACTCATTTCAAATTCACTACTCATTATTTTAGAAAAATCATCACAAAGATGTTTATTTGAAGATCCAAAGATGATGTCATCCACATAAATTTGAACAATAAGTATATCCTTTCCAATTTTCCTTAAAAAGAGAGTTGTATCCACACTTCCTTTTTCAAAAGATCTTTCAAGTAGGAAGGTGCTCAACCTCTCATACTAAGCCCTAGGTGCCTATTTCAATCCATATAATGCCTTTTTTAACTTGAAAACATGATTTGGAAATTTAGAATTTTCAAAACCTGGAGGTTGTTCTACAAAAACATCTTCCTCAATTACCCCATTTAAAAAGGCACTTTTGACATCCATTTGAAACAATTTAAAACCTTTAAAATAAGTAAAGGCTAGTAAAACCCTAATTGCTTAAAGTCTAGCTACAGGGGCAAAAGTTTTCTCAAAATCAATTCCTTCAATTTGATTATACCCCTTAGCTACTAATCTAGCCTTATTTCTAATGACTACTTCTGAGTCATTCATTTTATTTTTGAACACCCACTTGGTTCCAACAACACTTTGATCTTTTGGCCTTGTAGTTAATTCCTAAACTTTATTTCTTACAAATTGATTTAACTCTTCTTGCATGGCCAATATCCAAAATTCATCAGAAAGTGCTTGATCAATGTTAGTGGGTTCAATAGTTGAAATAAAGGCTGAATGATTGACTTCCTTGTTTAATCCACGCTTAGTTCTAACACCCTCACTTGGTTCACCTATAATCAATTCCTTTGGGTGGTTTTTAGAAAATCTCAAATCTCTAGGCAAAGGGTTTTATCTTTCCAAATTTACTTCCACATTTTCTTCCAAATTTAATCTATCAATCTTTTGGGAGTTTTCTTCAATTTCTTCTTCAACAACATTTGGCTCTTCCATGTTTCCACTTTCATCAAATACAACATGTATGGTTTCTTCAATGACTAAAGTTCTTTTATTGAATACCCTATAAGATTTTCCAACACTTGAATATCCAACAAAAATTCCTTCATCTGATTTTGGATCAAATTTTCCTAAGGAAGATTTTCCATTATTATATATGAACACCTTGCAACCAAATACATGCAAATGAGACAAATTTGGTGTTCTACCTTTTAGCAATTCATAGGGTGTTTTATTCAAATTTGATCTCACATTCACCCTATTCAGAACATAGCATGCAGTGTTAACCGCCTCAGCCCAAAAATATCTAGGAAGCTAGTATTCTGCTAAAATTGCTCGTGTGGCTTCTATTAATGTTCTGTTCTTCCTTTCAACTACCCCATTTTATTGAGGAGTTCTAGGTGTAGAAAAAGTATGATCAATCCCCTTTTCTTTACAGAAATTTTCAAATCTTTCATTTTCAAATTCTCCTCCATGATCACTTTGTATAGAAATTATTTCACATCCTAGTTTTCTTTGTATCCAAGTTAAAAAATTTCTAAATTCCTCAAATGAAAAAAAAATTTAACCCATTTAAATCTTGAAAAATCATCTACTATAACAAATCCATATACCTTTCCTCCTAGACTTACAGTGCATACAGGTCCAAAAAGATCCATGTGTAGAATTTCTAAAGGTTTACTGGTCCTAAGATCTTTATTGGACTTAAAAAAGGACTTCACTTATTTTCCTAATTGACATGCATCACAAAGATGGTCCTTGGTAAAGTCTAGTTTATGTATACCTCTCACCAAATTCTTTTGGGTAATTCTTCTAAGATTTTTCATACTAGAATGACAAAGTCTCCTATGCCAAAGCCATGATTCATCAGAAATAGTTTTCAAACAAAAAGCAGTAGGATATTAAATACAATTTAAATCTAGTATGTAGATATTGTTTACCCTTTTTCCATTTAAAATATTTTTCCCATTTAGGCTAATTATGCAGCTAGTAGGTAAAAATTTTACATTATAGCCCTTATCACATAGCTGACTTATGCTAATCAGATGCATGTATGATATGTCTAGGTTTATGCATCTTAGTTCTCCACACCAAATTAGTTTTCATCTTTAAAGTGCAGGTGTGAGATATATGTCCCAAAAATCCACAATTATTACATTTAACATTAGGAAAAATATTCCTATATTTTCTTTCATATGATTGTCTTCTAAGGGATTTCATGAATTTAGGATAATATTTAGGATTTATAAAATCTTCAAGTTTAGGGGAGTTCCTATTATCCTCGAGAGCTCTTATTGTGAGTTTGTAAAATGAATTCATATCTTCCAAGATTCGATTGGTATAATTGATTCTATATGTCTTGCTCTCAGATTCATCCTTAAAATTCTTAAATTCTTTTTCAAGTTCAGCATAGGATGATTTTAAATTCTCAAAATTTTTATTCAAGTCATTATATTCATTAAGTAGTTTCATGTGGTTGTTATCTATTAAAGCATGATCTTTCCTAAGGATTTCGTGTTCCTTATTAAGCTCTTCCAATTCTAAAACTAAACTAGTATGCATCTTTTTCATTTTCCTATATGCATCATGCATGTGTTCAGAAACTTCAAACAATTCATTATAGGTTAAATCACACACCTCTTCTTGATCTGATTGTTCAGCATTATCTGCCATCAAGCAAAGGTTGGTGACTTCTTCTTCTTTTTCAGTCTCAGATGAGTCTGAAGCTGAGTCCGCCCAAAAAGCCCTTTGAAACTTCTTCTTGCCCTTCTTTACCATTGGTTTCTCCTCTACCTTCTCCTTGCTAGGATTGGCTTTGAGTTTTGGACAACCAGTCTTTATATGACCTGGTTTCCTGCATTCATAACAAATCACTTCATTAGAAACCTTGTCATTTCTGTTATACTTACTTCTATTCCATTACTGGCGTCTCTTCTGCTTCCTCTTTAAAAAGCTTCTGAATTGTCTAGTCATCAATGCAATATCGTCTTCATCCTCAGGTTGTGAGTGTTCACTTTCCGACTCTTCCACATTTAGTGCAATATTCTTGTCCTTTTTAGGTTCACCTACATCAATCTTTTTTTGACTTACTCCTTGCTCATAAGCAATGAGTGAACCAAGAAGATTGTCAATGGAATAAATGTTTAGATCTTTAGACTCTGTAATTGCAGTAATTTTAGCATCATATGCAGTAGGTTTACAACGAAGAATCTTATTGACCATTTCAGCATTAGTTAATTCCCTACCAAGTGCATGCAAAGAGGTGATAATTTGAGTGAATCTTGTGTACATGTCTGAAATAGATTCATTAGGTTTCATGCGAAATAATTCATAGTCATGTAACAAGATATTGAGTCTTGATTGCTTAACCTCATTTGTCCCTTCATAAGTTATACAAAGTCTATCCCATATGTCCTTTCTGCTTTTACAAGTGGAAACTCGCATGTAGTCTTCAAATTTTAAAGCACAAAAGAAACTATTTAAACATTTCGCATTTAATTGTGCTAAATCACGTTCTTCAATAGTCCAATCTGTACAGGGTGTTTCTACCCTAACTCCATCAACTAATCTAGTTGGTTTTGAGTAACCTTCCTGGACTAGCATCCACATGCGATAATTAAGTGACTGTAAGAAAGTAGACATGCGTGTTTTCCAAAAATCAAAAGGAATATTGTCAAACAGTGGAGGTCTAGTGATAGAGTAACCCTCAGGTGTGTTTCGGTTTCCAAATGTAGCCATCTACGTTAATCAAAAAGTAGTTCAAACTTATGATTTTGAAACTATGCTCTGATACCACTTGTTGAGTCCAGTAATTAGGTTGTTAAGCCTAAGTATATGTCCCAAGGCTATTAAGAGGGGGTGAATTGGTAGTTTAAAAATTTTAAACCCTCTTTGAAGATTAAGTTGAACCGAAATAAAAATTTCTTTTAAGGTTTGTAGAAAAATATTTTTCAACCACAGAGTTGTTAAAACTGAAATTTAAAGTACGGAAACGTAAAAACAATAAAGTAAATGACACCAGATTTATAGTGGTTTGCTCCATAACCAGACCTACATCCACTCCTTAGAGGCACCCTCTGAGTATTGCACTAAAACCAATAATGACTCTCCTTTAGCACCCACAGCAAGGCGGAGAAGCCTTTACAACACACTCTTTTCACCACTACCCGGTGCAGCAGAGAATCGTCATCCTTTTACACAATCCACAGTGCTGGCAGAAAACCGTAGTCCTTTTACACTCTCCTAGTGTGGGCAGAGAACCTTATGGCTGTTCACACTCTCCAAGTGTAGGCAGAGAACCTTTTGGCTGTTCACACTCTCCAAGTGTAGGCAGAGAACCCTTCGGCTGTTCACACTCTCCAAGTGTCGGCAGAGAACCGGATCTCCTTGACTGATCTTCTCACAAGAATCTAGAAGGAAGAAGGAAAAGAGTGAAGTAATCCAAATTCACAAGTAGAGACTCTTACCTTTGAAATCCAAGTGAAGCCTTCTCGCTCCAGTGGTAGGAATCCTCCCTTGAATGCTCTCTTCCACTCTCTCCTTGGCTATTCTCTCAAGAGGCACGAAGATCAAATGACAAAAAGATTGGGTGGCAGTCTAATTTGGACTTTTTATATAAAAGACAAGAAAAACTGCCCAAAAATTGTAAGTGTTCAATTCTGTATGCAGTGGATCGTCCTGTACGATCATGGATCATCCTGGACGATTTTACTTAAACGATCTGAAACAACCCTATTTGAATATGTGTACAAAATGTCTTCATACAGATGATTGTCCTGTATGAACTAGGTTCGTCCAGTACGAACGGTTATTACTAAGTCGGTTCTAGAAACTGCTGAAAACTGTTCTAAGTCGGTTAATCGTTTGGACGAGAATATGTTCGTCTGGACGAAAATTTTCCAGAGACCCGATCGTCCTGGACGATTATTTACTTTGTCTGGACAAAAATATTTCAGAGGACCAATCGCCACGGACGATAATTTATTTTCGTATGGACGAAAATTTTCCAGAGACCTGATCGTCCTAGACGATATTTAATTTTGTTTGGTCGAAAATTTTCCAGAGAACCAGTCGCCACCTACGATAATAAAATTCGTCTGGACAAAAATTTTACAGAGAACCAATCGTCTGGTACGATAATTAATTTTGTCCTGGACGAATAGGACTTAGAAAAAAATTTCGAGCAAGTTCCTATTCGTTCCATGTGCCCTATAGGAGATAACTGCCTGATCGTCCCGTACAATAGTATATCATCCAAGTACGATCAGTATAAAATTTTATGATCTCCTCATGAGTGTGTGTATGTTTTTTTATTCACTCAATTACAATCACTCCCTTTCAAAATTAATTCAAATAAAAAATGCAAACTTCAAATTAACAAAGTATCTCATGTTGAATTTGATTTGAAGTTATCGTAGTCTGGAATCTGATTTTCCTGAAATGTTAGTACACACAAGAGCAAATGCAAATCTTCTAAAATTTTTAGGAGATAACTACACATTTGAACAATAATATTTGAAATCATCAAAACTATTCAAGTTGCAAAAAATGTAAAGGCATTCAATTAGCAACTATTCTAACACAAAACCCTAGCCATTTCTTTTAACTTAAGTAAGTTATTTTGCACCACTTGTAATGTACAATTTATTTTAAATACTTACTTAATTTAACTCGTGATTAGTGCATGAAATCTGGGCTTAATTATAATTTGAACATCGTACTGTATGAACCAGTTCGCATACGATGAATAGAGACGAATTATAATCGTCCCAAAGATCATCCTGGGCGATCTCTTGGATTTTGTCTCATCGTACTGTACGACGTACATCGTACTGTACGAACATAATTATTATGGATCTTACCGTACAATTTAATATCGTACTGTACGAATGTTTTTTAACTGTTTGTACTACTTTATACCAGGATGAAGACTATTTATACACATCGTACTGTACAATTAGAAACCATATTGTACGATAGTAACGGCTACTTTTGAAATCTCAGGGATTTTCGAGCCCGTTTTATGTGTAAAACTTGTCATATTTTGGCGTGTGAATCAGAAGAGGAGAACGTAGTTAGAGAGGGATTCCGAGGGAGAGTGATCTAGAGAAGTTCTTTAGGGTTTGAGAGAGGAAGGAGAAGATGAGCGTTCTGAGGGATAATAGGTGTGAGGGAGATCACACGGTTGCTCCGAACTTGCTGCATCTTGCTCCTCCTGTGGCCCTAAAAGAATTTGTGGGAGGATCTCCAAGGGGAAAGGCTCTTCTACATCCGTGACCTCGAGGTGCTCTGCCTTCTCCAGGAGGGAGAAAAACGAGAAGGTTCTCTGCCATCGCCAGGAGGGTGAAAACAGAGTTTGGCACTTCGCCACGCCGGGTTGGTGAAAGGGAGTATTGTAAGGGCTTCTCCGCCTTGCAAAGGGGGGAAAAAGGAGAGCTATTGCTTGTAGTGAAATACCCGGAGCGGAGGACTCTGAGAAGTGGACGTAGGTCAAAGTTTGACCAAACCACAATAAAAATCTCAGTGTGATTTTTCTTATTGTCTTTCATTACTGCGTGGTTTTATTTTTTTTTTCCTTTCAATATTTGCTTAAGAAAATTTGTTAAAAAGACTGTTTAAATTTTCATGTTAAAATTTTAAAACATCAAAAATATTAGAACTCCTGCTTAGGTTTTAACTATTGTCAAAAAGTTTTCACAATTCACCCCCCTCTTGTCCATCTAGTAATTTCACAATCTGATGATTCTCTTATTTTAAATCAAAATTCTTGTGAAGTAAATCTTAATGTCAAACAAACGGACCATCCTGAGTTGACCACTCAAGAAGATGTTGAATGTGAAACCTTATCAGAGAGTGATTTCCCCCAGTTTAACTTTCAGGGAAGTCCTATCGAGATAGAGTTTTCAGATTCTGACTCCCTTTCAGGAAACAATGATTTGTTGCCCATGGTGAGTTAGACACTGCTCCAGTTTGCCCGCCTGAGCATATCGAGCATGTACAACTTTGTGAAGGAAAAGTCTTACTCCCTAGGCTTCCTCCATAGGAGAAAGGCAAGTAATCCATCTTCGAAGATCTAAATCCAAACTCACCACAATAATCTGATTTCCCTTTAATTCCTCCAGGTTTCGAGTCTGTCATTCCTAAAGTTAATTATAATGTCCTTGCCCATCTTAAGAAGCTGTCAGCCAAATTAAGTATTTATGTTGCCCTCCTTCTTTCCAAAGAAATGAGGGAGTCTTTAATCAAGGCACTTCTCGATCCTGAGATTTGCCTAGCCTAATTGATTTCGACTTCAAAAGATGAGGCACTATACTTTAAAGAGATCCCCGGAGTTACTTTTTCAGACAAAGACTTACTCTTGGGAACTGCCGCCATAACCGTCCCCTTTACATTACTATAGATATAGGAAATTTCAAGTTGTCAAGAGTCCTCATTGATTCAGGTGCAACAGTCAACGTAATGAATATAAAGACCCTCGCTTACCATATAGTTGATACTAGCAAGCTTTCAACAGATAAGTTGGTGCTTCATGGGTTCAACGAGAAAGGCAAGAGAGCTTTAAGTTCATTCACTTTGCTCTTAGAGATAGGTGAATTGAAAACTGGAGCTAAGTTTCATATAATTGATTTGGCAACATCCTTTAATGCACTCCTAGGTAGACCTTTTATCCATAAATATATAATGGTTCCATATACCCTACACCAATGCATCAAGTATCAACGAGATGGTATTGAACATGTGATTAAGGGTGATCTACAACCATTCTCTATTCAAGAAATTGGATCTACAAGGATGCAGCATATTTCATACCAAAAGGGTCCTCATCCCGTTTTAAGTTTAAGCTCAAGATTGAGGAGAAATTTGTTAGAATAGTTGTTATTTGAATGATTTATATTTTCGCAACTTGTATAGTTTTGATGATTCCAAACATTATTGTTCAAATGTGTAGTTATCTCCTAACAATTTTAGAAGATTTTTATTTGCTCTTGTGTGACTAATATTTCAGGAAAATCATACTCCAGACTACGATAACTTCAAATCAAATTCAACATAAGATACTTTGTTAATTTGAAGCTTGCATTTTTCTTTGAATTAAATTTGAAAGGGAGTGATTGTAATTGAGTGAAAAAAAACATACACACACACATAACGAGATCATAAAAAATTTTATACTGATCGTACGAGACGATATCCAATCGTATGGGACGATCAGACAGTTATCTCCTATAGAGCACATGGAACAAATAGGAACTTGCTCGAAAAATTTTTTTAAGTCCTATTCGTCCAGGACGAAATTAATCATCGTCCAAGATGATTGGTTCACTTTAAAAATTTTGTCTAGACGAATTTTACTATCGTCCGTGGCGACTGGTCCTCTGGAAAATTTTCATCCAGACGAAATTAAAAATCGTCCAGGACGATCGGGTCTCTGGAAAACTTTTGTCTAGACGAAAATAAATTATCGTCCGTGGTGATTGGTCCTCTGGAAAATTTTCATCCAGACGAAGTCAAGAATTGTCCAGGATGATCGGTTCTCTGTAAAAATTTCGTCCAGACGAACATATTTTCGTCCAAACGATTAACCGACTTAGAACAGTTTTCAGCAGTTTCTAGAACTGACCTTGTAATAACTGTTCGTACTAGACGAACCTAAATTCGTACAGGATGATCAGCTGTACGAAGACATTTCATACACATATTCAAATAGGGTCGTTTCAGATCGTTTAAGTAAAATCGTCCAGGATGATCCACGATCGTACAGGACGATCCACTGCGTACAGAATTGAAAACTTGCAGTTTTTGGGCGGTTTTTCTTGTCTTTTATATAAATAGTCCAAATTAGACTTCCACCCTTTCTTTTTGTCATTTTATCTTCGTGCCACTTGAGAGAATAGCCAAGGAGAGAGTGGAAGAGAGCATTTAAGGGAGGATTCCTACCACTGGAGCGAGAAGGCTTCACTGGGATTGCAAAGGTAAGACTCTCTTCTTGTGAATTGGGATTACTTCACTCTTTTCCTTCTTCTTTATAGATTCTTGTGAGAAGATCTGTCAAGGAGATCCGGTTCTCTACCGACACTTGGAGAGTGTGAACAGCCGAAGGGTTCTCTGCCTACACTTGGAGAGTGTAAACAGCCGAAGGGTTCTCTGCCCACACTAGGAGAGTGTGAAAGGAAGACGGTTCTCTGCCAACACTGGGGATAGTGTGAAAGGAAGATGGTTCTCTGCCAACACTGGGGATAGTGTAAAAGGACGGACGGTTCTTTGCCGCACTTGGGAGTGGTGAAAAGTGTGTATTGTAAAGGCTTCTCCGCCTTGCTGTGGGTGCAAAAGGAGAGTCACTATTGGTATTAGTGCAATACTCAGAGGGTGCCTCTAGGGAGTGGATGTAGGTCTAGTTTTAGACCAAACCATTATAAATCTGGTGTCATTTACTTTATTGTTTTTATGTTTTCGTACTTTAAATTTTAGTTTTAAAAACTCTGTGGTTGAAAAATATTTTTCTACAAACTTTAAAAGAAATTTTTATTTCGGTTCAAACTAATCTTCAAAGAGGGTTTAAAATTTTTAAACTACCAATTCACCCCCCCTCTTGGTAGCCTTGGGACATTCATTTAGGCTTAAGAACCTAATTACTAGACTCAACAAGTGGTACCAGAGCTCCGTTTCAAAATCATAAGTTTGAACTACTTTTTGATTAACGTAAATGGCTACATTTGGAAACCGAAATACACCTGAGGGTTACTCTATCACTAGACCTCCACTATTTGACAATATTCCTTTTGATTTTTGGAAAACACGCATGTCTACTTTCTTACAGTCACTTGATTATCACATGTGGATGTTAGTCCAGGAAGGTTACACAAAACCAACTAGATTAGTTGATGGAGTTAGGGTAGAAACACCCTATGCAGATTGGACTATTGAAGAACGTGACTTAGCATAATTAAATGCCAAATGTTTAAGTAGTTTCTTTTGTGCTTTAAAATCTGAAGACTACATGCGAGTTTCCACTTGCAAAAGCAAAAAGGACATATGGGATAGACTTTGTATAACTTATAAAGGGACAAATGAGGTTAAGCAATCAAGACTCAATATCTTGTTACATGACTATAAATTATTTTGCATGAAACCTAATGAATCTATTCCAGACATGTACACAAGATTCACTCAAATTGTCACCTCTTTGCATGCACTTGGTAGGGAATTAACTAATGCTGAAATGGTCAATAAGATTCTTCGTTGTTTACCTACTGCTTATGAGGATAAAATTACTGCAATTACAGAGTCTAAAGATTTTAACATTTATTCCATTGACAATCTTCTTGGTTCACTCATTGCATATGAGCAAGGAGTAAGTCAAAGAAAGATTGATGCAGGTGAACCACGAAAGGACAAGAATATTGCACTAAATGTGGAAGAGTCAGAAAGTGAACACTCACAGCCTGAGGATAAAGATGATATTGTATTGATGACTAGACAATTCAGAAGCTTTTTAAAGAGAAAGCAGAAGAGACGCCAGCAATGAAATAGAGGTAAGTATAACAGAAATGATAAGGTTTCTAATGAAGTGATTTGTTATGAATGCAGGAAACCAGGTCATATAAAGATTGATTGTCCAAAACTTAAAGCCACTCCTAGCAAGGAGAAGGTAGAGGAGAAACTAATGGTAAAGAAGGGCAAGAAGAAGTTTCAAAGAGCTTTCTGGGCGGACTCAGCTTTAGACTCATCTGAGACTGAAAAAGAAGAAGAAGTCACCAACCTTTGCTTGATGGCAGATAATGTTGAACAATCAGATCAAGAAGAGGTATGTGATTTAACCTATGATGAATTGTTTAAAGTTTCTGAACACATGCATGATGCATATAGGAAAATGAAAAAGATGCATGCTAGTTTAGGTTTAAAATTGGAAGACCTTAATAAGGAACACAAAATCCTTAGAAAAGATCATGCTTTAATAGATAACAATCACATGAAACTACTTGATGAATATGATGACTTGAATAAAAATTTTGAGAATTTAAAATCATCCTACGTTGAACTTGAAAAAGAATTTAAGAATTTTAAGGATGAATCTGAGAGCAAGACATATAGAATCAATTATACCAATCGAATCTTGTAAGATATGAATTCATTTTAAAAACTCACAATAAGAGCTCTCAAAGATAATAGGAACCCCCCTAAACTTGAAGATTTTACAAATCCTAAATATTATCCTAAATTCATGAAATCCCTTAGAAGACAATCATATGAAAGAAAACATAGGAATATTTTTCCTAATATTAAATGTAATAATTGTGGATTTTTGGGACATATATCTCACACCTGCACTTTAAAAATGAAAACTAATTTGGTGTGGAGAACTAAGATGCATAAACCTAGACATATCATACATGCATCTGATTATAAATTTCATAAAGGTGAATCCAAACTTGTTTGGGTTCCCAGCTCTAACATTTGAGAATTTTGCAGGGATACTCTCACACAAGACCTCGTGAGAATATATAGTACCTGGACAGCGGATGTTCAAAGCATATGACTGGAGATACTGCTCAATTAATAACGCTAGAGCCAGGAATGGAGGCAAGGTTACAATTGGAGATAATACCACAAAGAAAGTGGTTGGATCAGGTATGATTGGAAATTTGAAAAACTTTTTCATAGACAATGTGTTATTAGTTGAAGGCTTAAAACATAGTCTGTTAAGCATAAGTCAGCTATGTGATAAGGGCTACAATGTAAAATTTTTACCTCCTAGCTGCATAATAAGCCTAAATGGGAAAATTATTTTAAATGGAAAAAGGGTAAACTATGTCTACATGCTAGATTTAAATTGTATTCAATCTCCTACTGCTTTTTGTTAGAAAACTGTTTCTGATGAATCATGGCTTTGGCATAGGAGACTTTGTCATTCTAGTATAAAAAATCTTAGGAGAATTACCCAAAAGAATTTGGTGAGAGGTATACCTAAACTAGACTTTACTAAGGACCATCTTTGTGATGCATGTCAATTAGAAAAACAAGTGAGGTCCTCTTTTAAGTCCAATAAGGATCTTAAAACCAGTAAACCTTTAGAAATTCTACACATGAATCTTTTTTGACTAGTAGGAACTGTAAGTCTAGGAGGGAAGGTATACGGATTTGTTATAGTGGATGATTTCTCAAGATTCACCTGGGTTAGATTTCTTTTTCATAAGAGTGAATCATTTGAGGAATTCAGAAATTTTTCAACTTGGATTCAAAGAAAACTAGGATGTGAAATAATTTCTTTACAAAGTGATCATGGAGGAGAATTTGAAAATGAAAGATTTAAAAATTTCTATAAAGAAAAGGGGATTGATAACAATTTTTCTGCACCTAGAACCCCTCAACAAAATGGGGTAGTTGAAAGGAAAAACAAAACATTAATAGAAGCCGCCCGAGCAATGTTAGCAGAATACTCACTTCCTAGATATTTTTGGGCTGAGGCGGTTAGCACTGTAGGTTATGTTCTGAATAGGGTGATTATGAGATCAAATTTGAATAAAACACCCTATGAGTTGCTAAAAGGTAGAACACCTAATTTGTCTCATTTGCATGTATTTGGTTGCAAGGTGTTCATACATAATAATGGAAAATCTGCCTTAGGAAAATTTGATCCAAAATCAGATGAAGGAATTTTTATTGGATATTCAACTGTTGGAAAATCTTATAGGGTATTCAACAAAAGAACTTTAGTCATTGAAGAAACCACACATGTTGTATTTGATGAAAGTGGAAATTTAGAAGAGCCAAATGTTGTTGAAGAAGAAATTGAAGAAAACTCTCAAAAGATTTATAGATTAAATTTGGAAGAAAATGTGGAAGAAAATTTGGAAAGAGAAAACACTTTGCCTAGAGATTTGAGATTTTCTAAAAACCACCCAAAGGAATTGATTATAGGTGAACCAAGTGAGGGTGTTAGAACTAGGCGTGGATTAAACAAGGAAGTCAATCATTCAGCCTTTATTTCAATTATTGAACCCACTAATATTGATCAAGCACTTTGTGATGAATTTTGGATATTGGACATGCAAGAAGAGTTAAATCAATTTGTAAAAAATAAAGTTTGGGAATTAACTACAATGCCAAAAGATCAAAGTGTTGTTGGAACCAAGTGGGTGTTCAAAAATAAAATGAATGACTCAGGAGTAGTCATTAGAAATAAGGCTAGATTAGTTGCTAAGGGGTATAATCAAATTGAAGGAATTGATTTTGAGGAGACTTTTGCCCCTGTAGCTAGACTTGAAGCAATTAGGGTTTTACTTGCCTTTGCCTGTTTTAAAGGTTTTAAATTGTTTCAAATGGATGTAAAAAGTGCCTTTTTGAATGGGGTTATTGAAGAAGTTATTTTTGTAGAACAACCTCTAGGTTTTGAAAATTTTAAATTTCCAAATCATGTTTTCAAGTTAAAAAAGGCATTATATGGATTAAAACAGGCACCTAGGGCTTGGTATGAGAGGTTGAGCACCTTCCTACTTGAAAGATCTTTTGAAAAAGGAAGTGTGGATACAACTCTCTTTTTAAGGAAAATTGGAACGGATATACTTATTTTTCAAATTTATGTGGATGACATCATCTTTGGATCTTCAAATAAAAATTTTTGTGATGATTTTTCTAAAACAATGAGTAGTGAATTTGAAATGAGTTTAATGGGAGATTTAAATTACTTTCTAGGATTTAGCATTAAGCAACATGAAGAAGGTACATTTCTTAGTCAAACTAAATATATTAAGGATATCCTCAAAAAATATGAAATGGACAATGCTAAACCTGTTAGTACACCAATGAGTTCCTTAGTTCAGTAGGATAAGGACCTTAAGGGAAAATCTATTGATCAAAAGAAATTTAGAGGGATAATTGGATCTTTACTTTACTTGACTGCTAGCCCACCAGATATTATGTTCAGTGTTTGCTTATGTGCTAGATTTCAATCAGATCCAAAAGAATCACATTTGACAGCAATGAAAAGGATTTGAAGATATTTACTAGGAACTCAAAACTTAGGGATTTGGTATCCTAAGTTTAGCTCTTCATTTGAAATTATTGGTTACTCAGATTCTAACTTTGCAGGCTATAGAGTGGATAGAAAAAGCACTTCTGGAACATATCAATTCATTGGAAATTCATTAGTTTCATGGTCTAGTAGAAAACAAAATTCAGTGGCACTATCTACTACAGAAGCAGAATACATTGCATTAGGAAGTTGTGTGGCACAAGTACTTTGGTTAAAACAACAGTTGATTGATTTAGAATTAACTATAGGCACTATTCCAATTTATTGTGACAGTACTAGTGCTATTTGCATTTCCAAAAATCCTATTCAACATTCTAGAACCAAACACATTTATATAAGGCATCATTTCATAAGGGATCATGTATCCAAGGGAGAAATTGAACTCACACATGTTTCAACTGAAAATCAACTTGTAGACATTTTTACAAAACCTTTAGCCTTTGATACCTTCAGTACTTTAAGAACAAGGCTTGGTGTTATTGATTTGAATGCCTAAACAAAATTTCTTTGCAACATTGATATTTTTTTTTTTTTGTTTTTGATTTTGTGAAATGTTGTGTGTTTTGAATTAATTTGTTTTTAGGTCTATGGTTTTGTTTTATGTTTTCTGTGTTTTTGAATGTTTAGTTTGATTTTCTTAAATTAAAAATCAAAATTCAAAAATTTGAGGAAATCGTTCGGGACAAATTTTGTTTTGTACAGGACGATGTGTGAAAGAACAGTTTGCGCAAATTTTAACCGTTTTGAGAGCAGTTTTTAATTAGATCGTCTGTACGATCTAACGATCGTCCAGGACGAAAATTTTTTTTTCAAACGTCGGGATGATTGAATGCAGCGGTTGAGTGGATAAGACAGTTTTTAATATGGATTTCGTCTGTACAAATTTTTTGTTCGTCCAGACGAACAGATGTCAATTCATTGTAGGGGACGGTTTTCGAGAGACATTAAAACGAGTTACTTTTTGATCGTCTGTACGAAATAATTTCATCTGTATGATCGGTCAAGTCAAAAAGCCTGTATGAAGGGACGCATCGTAAGTTGTGTTGATTACAAAAAGCCGTTACATTTAGGACGTATTTGATCGTCTGTACGAAATATTTTCGTCCAGACGAACGATGATTTTCGTCCAGGACGAAGGTTTTCGTCCAGAACAAACGTATCATTTTTCTTTAAATATGAAGGCTTTCTAACTTAACAATCACACTTCCAAACTTCACTTTCAATCCCTTTCTACTTCAAATCGATAATGGCCTCCTCAAGCAAGAGACAAAAGGTGTTGGTAAAGAAACCCAATAGGAATGCCTCAGAAAACTTCCTGTCTAAGGTGAATGAGGAATCCTTTCCTCGGTTTGCATCCTCCAAAATAACTCCCTCTAGCATTTTAATCCAAAGCGAGTTAAATTTTAAGGTAATGCACCTTTTTGCCTCAACCCAATTTCATTTCATACTTTCTCTCGTCCACTTCTACAACAATTAAACCTACCACTATTTCCTAGCAAACATGAGTTTTAATTCCGACCACTCCTCCATAAGTTCTTATGTCTTCAAGCAAAAAGTTGAAATCACCAAGCATGACCTTGGTGCATTTTTGAACTTAAGAACTGAGGGATATAGAGCTCACACCCTAATGTCAGAAACCTCTTTCAAATGGTATCATGTCAATAGGGTAATTAGAGAAAATGGTCTTGACTATCATGTCGCTAGAGTCTCTGGTATGGCAAAAAATGCCCGAATCACCCAGCATATCCTTCGATCTTCAATCATTCCTAATGCTGGTGATAGGATTAATATCACCCCTCTCCTTTCTGCTCTAACCTTTTTGATTATGGAATGTCATCCTATTGACGAAGACCAACTTATCATCGATCATATCTATGGGCTTTCATAAATAGGACATGCAGAACAAAAGAGAAAAAGGAACATCTCATTAGGACACTTAGTCACATAAATTTTGGAAAATAAATACAACTTAGTGCATCATGATGATGAATACGAAGAGCCAGTATACTATAATGATGCTTCCTTCAGATTGCTTTTCAAGGAGGAAAAAGGAAAAGCACATGCCAGTGCTTCAGAAGAGGACGAAGAAGGAGAGCAAACTTCTGCACCTCAGTCAGATTATCAGAATCTGGTTGAAAGATTTGATAGATTAGAGACTCATGTTGATCAAAGGTTTGATCAATTTGATGCTCAACTTAAGCAGCAACAACAAGATATTGGTAACATTAGAGATGAAGTAAATGAAATTAATACCAATGTAATGTTGATGGCCTCCTACTTCAACCTTTTTGGTGGCATTCCTCCTCCTCCTCCATAACAGTAGAGATGATTTTCTTTGTGTTTGTTGTACTCGTGTTTTATGTTTTGTTGTGTCAGTTTTTATGTTAAGTGTTTGTTTTTATGTTTGTTTTTTCTTTTAAGTTCAGTGTATTTTCTTACTTGTTTTTAGATATTATGAAATGTGTAATCCTTTCATTAATATCAATGGATGTTGTACTTATTTCAAATTTGATTTATTTTTGGAATGAGGTTAATTTTTATAAATTTTATTAGTATTATTTAATCTTCATAGTGCTTAAATTAGATTGTAATTTGAGATTATCTATATTAGAAAATCTAGTCTTTCTAAATTTAAAAGTTGTTTATAACTTGTTGTAATTAGAACTTTTAAATTCATGTCTATTCATTTAGACTACATAAAAGTTAATATTATTATTGCAATTTAGATGTTTTCTTATATTGTATTTCTATACTCAAATGATATTTATGCACTTAGAAATATTTGAAATTTTAGATTATTGATTTTGGAAAGAATTGGTCTCAATTACTCTTGAAAATTGTACAAATAGTATAAAAATCAAAAGGAATGCGCAAAGATTTGCAATGTGAAAAAGAGGCACAAAATAAGCCCAACAAAGAAAAAATGCACAAAAATGTGCCCCAAAAATTTTGAAAAAGATGCACAAAGCGCCACATGTGGTAATTCTCTTCTATCCAAATTCTTTCAATCTCTTAATTCAAATTGATCTTATGTTCATTTATATTCCATTGAACTTTGAAATATAATTTTTTTTTACATCTCTCTTATAATGATTTTCTATATTCGAATGTCTAAATTGAATCATGTTTTGAAAAATTCTTCTTACGTACAATGTTATATCACTTCTTAAATTTTATGAATTTCTATGATTGACCTAATGTTTTTAGTTTAAAATTGCATACCTTATGTCAATCACCATTTAGATTAAATTTTCAAATGAATTTCATATAATTACTTACATTTCTAGTCTATTTCTTCTTCACTTTTTGTTGTCGTCAAAAAGGGGGAGAAATTATTGTGTTGGTATTGATTTGTTTTGTTTTGATTATTCTGTTTGCATTTTGCTTTTGTGTGTTTGACTTTGTGATTGTTTGTGTTTAAAATTTTTAAAAAACAAAAATATTATTCTTTGCTTCAAAATGCCTCCTTATTTTCATGTATTCATCAATTCAGGGGGAGTTTAGGAGATAGGAGATTTGTTTAAATTGAAACCAAACAAACAATAATTATTTTGCCATCATCAAAAAGAATAAGATTGTTAGAATAGTTGCTATTTAAATGATTTATATTTTTGCAACTTGTATAGTTTTGATGATTCCAAACATTATTGTTCAAATGTGTAGTTATCTCCTTACAATTTTAGAAGATTTGTATTTTCTCTTATGTGTACTAATATTTCAGGAAAATCAGACTCCAGACTACGATAATTTCAAATCAAATTCAACATGAGATACTTTGTTAATTTGAAGCTTGCATTTTTCTTTGAATTAAATTTGAAAGGGGGTGATTTTAATTGAGTGAAAAAAAACATACACACACACATAAGGAGATCATAAAAAATTTTATACTGATCGCACGAGACGATATCCGATCGTACGGGACGATATCCGATCGTACGGGATGATCAGACAGTTATCTCCTATAGAGCACATGGAACAAATAGGAACTTGCTCGAAAAATTTTTCTAAGTCCTATTCATCCAGGATAAAATTAATCATCGTCCAGGACGATTAGTTCACTGTAAAATTTTTGCCCAGACAAATTTTATTATCGTCTGTGGCGACTGGTCCTCTGAAAAATTTTCGTCCAAACGAAATTAAAAATCATCTAGGACGATCGGGTCTCTGGAAAAATTTCGTCCAGACGAAAATAAATTATCGTCCGTGGTGATTGATCCTCTGGAAAATTTTCGTCCAGACGAAGTCAAGAATCGTCCAGGACGATCGGTTCTCTGTAAAAATTTCGTCCTGACGAACATATTTTTGTCCAAACGATTAACCGACTTAGAACAGTTTTCAGCAGTTTCTAGAACTGACCTTGTAATAACTGTTCGTACTGGATGAACCTAAATTTGTACAGGACAATCAGCTGTACGAAGACATTTTGTACACATATTCAAATAGGGTCGTTTCAGATCATTTAAGTAAAATCGTCCAGGACGATCCATGATCCTACAGGACGATCCACTGCGTACATAATTGAAAACTTGCAGTTTTTGGGCAGTTTTTTTGTCTTTTATATAAATAGTCCAAATTAGACTGCCACCCAATCTTTTTGTCATTTGATATTCATGCCTCTTGAGAGAATAGCCAAGGAGAGAGTGGAAGAGAGCATTCAAGGGAGGATTCCAACCTCTGGAGCGAGAAGGCTTCACTTGGATTGCAAAGGTAAGAGTCTCTACTTATGAATTGGGATTACTTCACTCTTTTCCTTCTTCTTTCTAGATTATTGTGAGAAGATCTGTCAAGGAGATCTGATTCTCTGTCGACACTTGGAGAGTGTGAACAGCCGAAGGGTTCTCTGCCTACACTTGGAGAGTGTAAACAGCCAAAGGGTTCTCTACCCACACTAGGAGAGTGAGAAAGGAAGACGGTTCTCTTCCAACACTGGGGATAGTGTGAAAGGAAGACGGTTCTCTGTCAACACTGGGGATAGTGTAAAAGGACGGATGGTTCTCTGCCGCACCTTGGAGTGATGAAAAGAGTGTATTATAAAGGCTTCTCCGCCTTACTGTGGGTGCAAAATGAGAGTCACTATTGGTATTAGTGCAATACTCAGAGGGTGCCTCTGGGGAGTGGATGTAGGTCTGGTTTTAGACCAAACCACTATAAATCTGGTGTCATTTACTTTATTGTTTTTACGTTTCCGCACTTTAAATTTTAGTTTTAAAAACTCTGTGGTTGAAAAATATTTTTCTATAAACTTTAAAAGAAATTTTTATTTCGGTTCAACTTAATCTTCAAAGGGGGTTTAAAATTTTTAAACTACCAATTCACCCCCCCCCCTCTTTGTAGCCTTCGGACATTCACTTAGGCTTAACAACCTAATTACTAGACTCAACAAAATTGGCTGGACAAAAATCCAACCAAGAAGAGGAAAAAGAAAAAGAAAAAGATGAAATCATCCATCAAGAAGAGATACAGTCGAGTAGTGAAGATGATTTTGATATCATTGTCCTTAGGCCTCCAAAAAAATTACCTCAAAGAGGTGGGAGGATGGCCTTGAGGGCACGAGGTCGGGGTCGTACTTCATTGGATAAGACAACAACACCTGTATATATTGACCCGGAATCAGATTATGATAGTGAACAAGAAAATTAAGGAGTTGCATTCTCTCTCAACTATAAGAATATAAACACTCCAAAATTTGATCTCACCTTAGACTAGGATAGTGACTCTGTGGTAGAGAACTTGAAGGATAAAAGTGACGAGCCTGAATTAAAAATGTATGAAAAGCTCAGTAGAAGGATTCAGGACCTTTCCCTGACCTCACTGTCGGCTGGCAGGATTGCAGGGTTAGAAGTTAAAGTGGCCCCCAACCTAAACGGTGAAGTAAAGAAAGTCAAGAAATTATTTTTTGGCTCCTCCTCTGCAAGGGATGAAGGTGATGTAACCATTGAGGAGGAAGATTTTATTGAATTAATGGAATTTCCTTTCAACTACTTCCCTGTCTGTGTGAAAAATACTTTCTCCAAAGGTCCTGTGCCGTATCGATTGACTAAGGGTCAAGATAGATACTATGAAAATATTTGGCAAACTAAGATCATAAAAAATCTAATGGCTGGTATCGGCTTTGGAACAGTTAGTTCATTTGATGACGATGAATACTGCTTAATGATAATTTACCATCTTGAATCTCCAAATGTCCCTACGGATCCCATCTGTCCTCTGGATGGGCTATGTTTGGAGAATTTAGACGATCCTGATGAACTTCAAGTTCGGGATGCACCCCCTGAATTTAAAGAGGAAATTAATTCAACGGTCGACGAGTTAAGAGAAATTAACTTAGGAACTGATGATGACCCCCACCCTACTTTCATAAGTACTTTACTGAATGAAAATGAGACCCGAGATTTATTTCAATTATTGTCTGTATTCAGGGATTGCTTTTCTTGGACATATGATGAAATGTCGGGATTTTTCACTGAGGTAGCAGTCCACAAACTTGGAGTTCGGCATGATGCCATTCCTGTTAGGTAAGATCCCCGGTGCATGCGCCTAGCGATTGTGCAACAAGTCATTTCTGAAGTTAAAAAATTGGCCGAAGCTGGGTTCATCCAAGAGGAACAATACCCCTCTTTGGTGGCCAGCGTCGTGCCAGTTCGAAAGAAAAATGGCCAGATTCGAATTTGCGTCGACTATAGTGATCCGAATAAGGTATATCCTAAAAATGAGTTCTCGCTACCCATACCATAACTCATGGTGGATATTTCCTCCTCGCATGCTATTTTCTCCTTTATGGATGGCTCATCTGGCTAAAACCAAATCAAGATGGTCTGAGAAGATGAGAAAAATATTGCATTCAACACCCCTATAGGGATCTTTTGTTATAAGGTGATGCCATTTGGCCTGAAGAACGCTGGGGAAACCTACCAGCGGGCCATGAAACATATCATTGATGACTTAATCCACAATCAAGTCGAGTGTTACATTGATGACTTAGTTGTCAAAAGTAAGGTAAAAGAGGGTCACTTATATGATTTCAGAATTGTATTTGAATGGTTTCACCGTTACGATTTGAAAATGAACCCCTTGAAATGTGCCTTCGGCATCACTTCAGGAAAATTCTTAGAATTCGTAGTGAGGCACCGAGGAATTGAGATCGACCATGCTAAAATTGAAGCATCTTAGATATGACATCTCCTAAGAGCCTTACTTAGTTAAGATCTCTATAAGATAGATTGACATATATAATGAGGTTTATTTCTAATCTTTCCGGGAGATGCCAACCCTTTTCTGTCCTTGCCAATAAAGATTCTAAATTTGTGTGGACGAGAAGTGCCGGAATGCCTTTGATAACATCAAATAATACCATTCCAATCCTCTAGTTCTAGCCGCGCCAATTCCAGGAAAACCGTTGATCCTCTATACTGCAGCACTTGATAAATCCTTAGGCGCCCTGTTAGCTCAAGTCAATGATGAAGGGAAAGGGAATGCTCTCTACTACCTTAGCCAAAGACTTCTCCCTACCAAAATTCGATACCCACAGATTGAGAAGCATTACCTTGCTTTAGTTTTTATGGCCCATAAGCTGAGGAATTACATGCTTTCCCATTCGATCAGTTTGATTTCTAAAGTTAATCCTTTGCAGTATCTTATGACCCGACCTACTTTGTCAAGATGCTTGGATCATTGGTCTATGATACTACTCCAATTTGAGATTACTTTCATCCCCCTTCGTGCTATGAAAGGACAGGCCATTGCTGACTTCCTGGCAGCCCACCCGCTATCGGTAGATTCTCCTTTGAATGATGATTTACCCGATGGATAAGTCATGAGTTTGAGGAAGTCTGGAGAAGCGGTCTGGGAATTATATTTTAATGGTGCAGCATCCTCTCACCGGGATGAAACCCAACAATCTGTAATCCTTGGAAAGGCAGGAGTCAGCTTAATTTTTATAATGCCGAAGAAAGGGATGATGCATTTTTTCTACCATTTGTCAGAGCCCTGCACAAATAATGAGGCTGAATATGAAGCTCTGATAATCGATTTGGAACTTGTAATTTTAATGGAGATTAAAGTGATTAAGATCTTTGGTGACTCTCAATTGGTAATTAACCAAGTTGCGGGAACTTATAAGGTCTTGAACCCTAATCTTTCAAAATACCACAAGTACACTCTCCACTTGCTTGAACAAATTCCTATTGTGACTCTATATAGGGTTCCCCGTGGAAGAAATTCTGTAGCAGATGCTTTAGCAAAACTCAAAAAGGAATTTGCATGCCCAGAGGAAGAATCCATCCCTATAGAGATTCAGGATCACAAAGCCCTCTCTCCTATAGATTTGGAATATATCATTAAGAAACCTCTCCAAGTCCTTTCTGCCTCTTCAACAACTGATAAGGAAGGCAATTGGAGATGACCTTTAATTGATTACCTTCAAGAGGAAAAACTTCCCCATGATAAATCTCTCTCTAACCAGATTAAGAAACGTGCCCCATCTTACGCACTAGTGAATAATTCACTATACCGCCGATCATTCGATCAGATGTGGCTATGTTGTTTGGAAAAATGGGAAGCCCTGAAGATCATTAATGAGGTCCATTCAGGACTATACGGTGCACATCAATCGAGTCTAAAGATGAAATTGAGATTCAAAAGACTTGGGTACTACTGGCCTATAACGATTGACGATTACATGAATATTGAAAAGTACTGTCATTAATGTCATGTCCATGATGTGGTTCTACATCAGCCACCTAGTGTGTTGCACCCTACGATAGCTTCGTGGCCCTTCGAAATTTGGGGCACAGATGTTATCGGGCTGATTGACCCTTCTTTGAGAGGTCATCATTTCATATTAGCTATGACTGATTACTTTTTAAAGTGGGCGGAGGAAATTCCCTTGCGCAACGTAACATCCCTCCATGTGTTAAAGTTATTTTGTGACCATATCGTATATCGATTCGGCATACCTCACAGAATCATATCTAATAATGGGTCCGCGTTCAAGTCTACAAAAATCAATAGTTTTGTAAGATATCATAACATTGATTGGAGATACCCGACGATCTATTACCCCTGGGCAAATAGATTGGCTGAGGACTTCAATAAAACTTTGTTTCAAATCATTAAAAAGACCCTCAATGATAACAAACAGCAATGGGATGAGCGGTTGGTGGAGACTCTATGGGCTTATCACACTACTTATAGAACCCCAACCCAATCTACTCTGTCTGCACTAGTGTATGCATCTGAGGTCATCTTACCCTTATAGATACAAATCCCTTCACTCAAAAATTGCAGTTCAGAATCAAATCATGAATGAACAAAATGCAAAACTGCGATTGGAAGAACTTGTAGGCCTTGAAGAGTGATGTTTCCAAGAACAGCAAAGTCTCGAGTTGTATAAATCTTGAATGGTTCAAGATCATGACAAGTTAGTGTGACCTAGGTCCTTCTAAGTAGGAGACTTGGTGTTGGTCCTTCGGAGGCCAATCTTAGCCCACTGAAAGTTTGGATGAAAATTTGAACCAATTTGGGAAGGACCGTACATTGTAGAGACTATCTACGAAGGAGGCTCGTATCAGCTAGTGGATTGTAAGGGAAATCACCCAATGTTACCTATCAACGTGAGTTTCCTTAAGAAGTACTATGCTTGATGTAGCTCATTTCATTAATCAATAAAACTTTTCTTTCCCTTGACTTGCAATTTTGTTTTAGTTCCTTTTTCTCTCTTTTACTTTTTTAACACTTCTGACTTCTTCTTAAGGTTGGATCCTTCCTTCCCCTAGGACTAGACTCGGTAGTGGTGGAGTACGTCCACTGTGGCACCATCCTAGTTTGCCAGTTTCCGTCCGCTGTGTGGAGCAAGTTTCCTTCTCACATGACCATCCCAGTTAATTTGCCTATTAGGAGTAAGTCTTCTATCAGCATCCTATAGGCCTAAGTTTAGGTGATGCCCTTCCTTAGACCCAAGGCTAGGAATTCTTTACCTTGGTTTCCCAATTAATTTGTTCATTTGGAGTAAGTCTTCTATCAGTATCCTATGGACCTAAGGTTGGGTGATGCCCTTCCTTAGACCCAAGGCTAGGTATTCCCTACCTTGGTTTCCCAGTTAATTTGCCTATTAGGAGTAAGTTTTCTATCAGCATCATATAGGCCTAAGGTTGGGTGATGCCCTTCCTTAAATCCAATATTAGGTATTCTCTACCTTGGTTTCCAGTTAAATTGTCCATTTGGAATAAGTCTTCTATCAGCATCCAATAGACCTAAGGTTGGGTGATGCCCTTCCTTAGACCCAAGGCTAGGTATTCCCTACCTTGGTTTCCCAGTTAATTTGCCTATTAGGAGTAAGTCTTCTATCAGCATCCTATAGGCCTAAGGTTGGATGATGCCCTTCCTAAGACCCAAGGTTAGGTATTCCCTACCTTGGTTTCCTATTTAATTTGTCTATTTGGAGTATGTCTTCTATCAGCATCCTATAGGCCTAAGGTTGGGTGATTCCATTCTTTAGATCCATGGTTAGGTATTCCCTACCTTGATTTCCTAGTTAATTTGCCTATTAGGAGTAAGTATTCTATCAACATCCTATAATGCTAAGGTTGGGTGATGCCCTTCCTTAGACCCAAGGTTAGGTAATCCCTACCTTGGTTTCCCAGTTAATCTGTCTACTAGGAGTAAGTCTTTTATCAGCATCCTGTAGACCTAAGGTTGGGTGATTGAAAGTTCGATGGGGATGTTAAGCCCTATGAACTTAGTCCCAAACTAACCAAGAGGGGGGGTGAATTGGTATTTTAAAAACTTCTCTTTAAAATAAAGAAATAAAGTAACATAAAACCAAATCACACCACGAAAATAATGCGGAATTAAACGTGCGGAAGCAAGAAAAGAAACACAGAGATTTTATAGTGGTTCGGTCGACTCGACCTACGTCCACTCCTTGGAGGCACCCTCCAAGTATTGCACTAAACAAAAAGTGACTCTCCTTTAGCCCCCCACGGCTAGGTGGAGAAACCCTCACAAGAACCTCCTTTTTGCCACCCCGACAAGGCAGAGAACCTATCTCCTTTTGCTTCCTCCTGAAGCCGGCAGAGAACCAGAACCAACGGCACAACTCCTTACCTCTACCGACCCTTCCACGGACGAGAAACTCTAGACGAAGACGACGCAGAGAGATCCTTGAAGCAACCCTTGTGAAACCTCTCACAAGCTCCCCCTCACAAGATCCTCTCTCTCTCTTCTCTCTCTCTTTCTCTCCTCAAGGTCTTCTCAGGTCAAGGCAGCAGCCAAAAGTCTTGAAAAACGTTGAACAAGAGCTCTTTAAATAGAAGAGCTTCAAAAGAGCTCATTAATTGCAAGTTGCCGACAATATCGTCCAGGCCGATCTGGACATCGGCCTGGCCGATCAGTACAAATTAATGAAGATCGGCCAGAGCATAGCCCTGAATGAAAAACAGGACGATTGAAAATTAGCTTGATCATCCAGGCCGATCTCACGATCGTCCTGGCCGATCAGTTCAAATCAGACGAAAATCGTCCTGACAATAGCCCTGAATACGGGCTGGCCGATACTGATCGTCCTGAAGTAACTTAAGGTTTTTGACTAGATCGTCCGGGCCGATCCTGCGATCGTCCAGGACGATATGATCGTATCAATCATCCTTAATTACTTCCTTGATTTCCTGTACAATTATGGCATAATTTGTTAATATCGTCCAGGCCGATACGAGGATCGTCCTGGCCGATAATTTAAAGATATGCTATACCATACTTGTCTATGGCGGCTACTTCTTTCTGTTTTGAGCTTATCGTCCTGGCCGATACACGTATCGTCCAGGACGATCGGTTAACGTTGGCTGCCTTAATCAAGTATCCTTAATTAGACTTTCTGTTTTAAGCTGATCGTCCAGGCCGATCAAAGATATCGGCCTGGCCGATATGAGTAAAAACAGAATTTCTAATTCTCTCAAGTGTGTGTGTGAAGGGTTACAAAGTATCAGTCTTTTTGACTATTACAAGAGGACTCAAAAGGTAAAAAACAAAAGTACAGACTGACTCAACCCTAAACCTACGCATTCGTGAACTTGGCTCCTTTTTGATTGTCCGATCGTCGATTCCTGAAAAGTTAGAAGCAACAAGCTGTCCAAAGAAAAGTATTGTTTGTCAATCATCAAAACATAAGCCATGAAAAATAGATTTGCAACAATCTCCCCCTTTTTGATGATGACAAAACACAAGTAGGAAAATTAAAGATTCATTAGAAAAAACAAAGGTTACAACATCATCTTTTTTTTTTTTTTTTTTTTTTTTTTTTTTTACCACACATCCTATCCTACTCCCCCTTTTTGTCATCACAAAAAGAGAGTCCAAAAACAGTAAAAAAGAACAACAAACATCACGAGATACTACTACAAAAAGACAAGAAACAATAAAGCATAAACTAAAAGAACGAGGGATCCTGATCATCAGATGGAGGAGGTGGAGGTGGCTGTTGAAAGTAGCTGGCAAGGGTAGTAAACTGAGCATTGAACCAGGCGATGTCCTAGTCATGCTGCTGCTGCTGGTGAGTGAGAAAACTGTCAAAACGAGCTAAATCCTCGGCGCGGTGATGCTCGTAGCGGGCAATGTCCTCAGAGTGTTGCTGCTCTTGGGCAGCAACATATGCATCAAATCTGGTCTCCCAACGATCAAATCTCGCTATCAACTGATCTACCGGTGAATGTTGGTGGAGAGGGGCAGGGTCAGGAAAGGGAGCTGGAGCGGGAGCCTCCTCCTCTCTAGCCTCCCGTGGTTCATCCGGATGGAGACGAGTACTGTGAAGGTTGCTGAAAGAATTGTTTGAGTAGAAGGGAGTTGGGAGGTTTGGTGGATTGGGATATTGAATTTGGTATTTGGTTTCAAGAACATAGGCTATGATATGTCCTAAGGCTAGATTTGGCTTTCTTCTGTGGCCTGGGTCGCGAATTGTTGTGAGATGATCAATGTAACGAAAAAATAGATCTGCAGTGTTAAATTCCCTATGTGCCATGATGTAGAAGGTAGTGAGGGAAAGTAGAGGGGTAATGTGGACACGTTCGCCGGCTTTTGGAATGACAGAGGTGCGAAGGACATGTTGGATTGTCCTAGCATCTCTGACTAGAGAGCTAGTCTCTCCAACATGGTAACGGGCATTGGTCTGGCGAAGAAAGTGGTTTGCCGTGGACCAGTCAAAATCAGGGTCAGGGGCAATAAGGTGCAGCTTATCTCCGGTGGTGGATAGCTGTAAAAGTTCAACACAGTCCTGATATGTGATTTCGACAGGGCGTCGATTCACATAGGAGGACAGGGCTGTGAAGGTAGAGTTTTTGCGGAGGTTTGCAAAGAATTCTAACAGGAACTTAGAGTTAAAAGGGAAAATAAGAGATAGAATGAAGCAAAGGGAAGTGTGGGCAAAGAGATCCATTACCGGGAAGGAAATGTGGGTCGGATTGATAATTCTTGAAACGGTAATTCCATATTCCTTATAGCGATGATAAGCAGCTTCATCTTCTGCTTCACGGAACCGAGGGTCAACCCTTGCCCTCGAGGAACTTCCAGAGGTCTGACGGACGCGCTTCCCACCAGCCATATGAGAGAACTTTAAGCAGAAAATCAAAGGAGAAAGGATGAGTTGTGAGAAAACATGGCTGGATCGGCCTATATTTAAAGAATCGTCCATATCGTCCTGGCCGATCGCGGAATCGTCCAGGCCGATATGTGTCAATAATTACGTACAGGCCGATTGGTCAAAAAGGCGGTCCAATCGTCCGGGCCGATCAGATATCGGCCAGGCCGATTAGACACAGGCTATCGGCCCGAGGAGTCAGTCCGGACGACCGTTGAAAAAGCAGATCGTCCGGGCCGATTAGGTGTATCGTCCAGGACGATGCACAATAATTGATCGTACCGGCCGAAGTTAAAACGTTTTAAATGCTTGCCACGTGTATCGTCCAGGACGAACAGTGGATCGGCCCGGCCGATGGTCCAATAATGGATCGTCCGGGGCCGAATTTTAAAGATAAAAACGTACTGACACGTGGATCGTCCGGGACGGTCCAGTGTATCGGCCAGGACGATGCACATAGAATGCATCGGCCAGACAAATAAACTATCGGCCAGGACTATCATCATGAGTTTTGATCAAATCGTCCAGGACGATAATGTATCGTCCAGGACGATGAATTTCATTAAGCACAGAAAAAGGTCAGCAGATGGATTTTGGAAAGAATTTGTCCTATCGGCCAGGACGATAAAAATATCGGCCAGGCCGATATGACTTGAAATTGAAATCAAGAAAGGAATGGTGATGATCAAGACCCTCAAAAATAAAACAAAAGAAAAGACAGTCAAAGAAAAAAAAAACAAACATCGAATATTTTTTGGATTTTAATTTTTCTATTTTTTTTTTGTTTTATGAAGGCATCATATGAGAATTCTTTTCTTGAATTTAAATTTTTGAAGTTTCTAGGAGATCAAGAGGTTTAACAAAATCCAATTAGAGGAAGGTAGAAAAACTGATTCTATTAACCCTAGATCAGACATTCTTCAGGGTACAAAAAATCTCTTAAAAACAACAGAGTCCTAACTTGGAATAACACAAGAGGTTTTAAGAGATCAATCAAGACTTGTTAACAACTAAAGTATCTTATAAATAATAAACCAAAATAGTTTTTCTCAATCATGGAATTTGAAATCAAATATTTGAACGTATCACATAATTAATGAGTTTTCTAAGTTTTAAGAGTTTTACCAAAGAGATGATAGCTTGCATTTAGTGGGCTAATTTTATGCCTCTTTTCACTTTTATTTGCTCTTTGAGCATCTTTTGATTTTGATACACTTTTGTGTATATTTTTCTTTTCAATTTGGCTTCATTGGCCTCTTTCCTTTTTAACTCTTGCAAGCTAATAACTCTTTAATATACCCTTAAAGAAAATACTTAGTTGTGAGTATATCCTCCAAATATTAGAGAATAGGGTCTCTCTCTCTAACATAGGGAAGAACAATCCACAACACAAAATCAAAATTACGTGATGACTGCAATGGTAAGATTTCAAAAGCTTGAATGATATCAAAGAATTTTGACTATTATGCATAAGATGATTTAATGTAGCAAGATTAGAAAGATATCTTAAAAAAGCCATTGGTTAAACTGAGTTTAGACTTTTGTTTTATAAAAGAAAAATCATGCCACTTAAACAAAGTCAGAATAAGGAAAAACATCAACAGTTTACTTCCTTTAACCAATTTTAAAAAGCTAAACCCTATCTCCAAGAAACTCTAGTATTTAAAAGCTTGAGAAGTTTTATCATATGGAAGCCCAAAAGATAAAGTCCAAAGAGAACAAAGCAAAAGCAAAAATAAGCAAACTAAGGACAACAAAAACAAAAAAAAATGAACACAAAAACTAAAAAATAAAAGTCACAAAAAAAAATATCAAGCCAGTGATAAAAACAACGGATTTTAGCAATTGAGCAGCAAGCCTCCTTATGTTCAGTTAACTTATGCTCCCACGAGGTCTTTGGTGAGAGCACTCCTGCAAGACTCAACAACAGTCAGTTTTAAGAACCCAAACAGATTTGGGCTCCTTCTTAGGAAATGTAGAGTGCAATGCAGATGTGATATGTATTGAATCATGCATCTTAGGTCTCCACACCCAATGTGTACTTCGGTGAACTGTGCAAGTGTGTGAGATGTGTCCTAACATGCCACAAGTAAAACATTGAACTCCAGGAAAAGGTTTTCTTAAATGGTTTGAGTAAAAATGCCTCTTCCTAGGTTCTGGCCTTTGATTAAAAGTTGGTGTCATCCTAGCTCTCTTACATGTTTCCAAATCATTTTGAATTCTCAAGTTAGTTCTTTTCAATGCATCATTCTCAATCCTCAGATTTTTCTCAATCTCTTTAGATTTCTTAAGATCATCATTAAGTGCGGTGTGTGAAGCTTTTAATGCATTTCTTTTATCAACTAATTCCAAATGCTTCTTGTTTAATTCATCAAATTCATCAAGTAGAGCCATGTGATTTGAATCAATCGTTGCATGATCTTTGAGAAAAACTTCATGCTCTTTTTGTAGATTTGAATGTTCTAATTTTAGGCTAGCATGAGTTTTCTTTAATTTCCTATATGATGCATGGATTTTTTCACAAATTTCAAATAATTCATCATAGGTTGGTCTACATACCTCTTCCTCATCACTTTGATTTTCTCCCATGAAACACAAGTTTGTAGTTTCTTCCTCTGGTTCAGTCTCAGAGGAATCAGTACCAGATTCTGCCCAGAAGCCTCTTTGGATTTTCTTATTCTCCTTCCTAGACTTAGCTTTTTCCTCACCTTTTTCCTTTTCTTTGCTTGAATGATCTTGAAGTGTAGGACAATCGGCTCTTACATGTCCAGGTTTCCTGCATTCAAAACAAACAACATCAGAAGATCCTTTAGTATGTTTATGATCCTTACCTTTTCTCCAACTTTGATGATGCTTTTGTTTCTTCCTTAGAAAGCTTTTGAATTGCCTTGTGATGAAGGCAACTCCATCGCTTTCAGACCCGGAAGATTCAGAATCCGATTTGTGTGCCTTCAATGCAATGGTTTTCTCCTTTTTCTTTTCACCTGCATCAAGATTTCTTTGATTCACCCCTTGCTCGTAAGCAATGAGTGAGCCAAGCAAGTTATCAATAGAATAGGTGTTTAAATCTTTAGATTCAGTAATTGCAGTAATTTTTGCATCATAGGACGAAGGCAAGCATCTCAAAATCTTATTAACTTTTTCATAGTTTGAAAGTTCTTTTCCTAGTGCATGCAATGAGGTAGCAATCTGAGTAAACCTAGTGTACATGTCAGAAATCGATTCATGAGGTTTCATACGAAAAAGTTCGTAGTCATGCAAGAGAATGTTTAAACGGGATTGTTTAACTTCATTAGTGCCTTCATAAGTAATGCACAATTTATCCCAAATTTCTTTACCAGTCTTGCAAGTTGAAACACGCATGTAGTCCTCAGATTTTAAAGCACAGAAAAAGCAATTCAAACATTTCGCATTCAATTGAGCTAAATCTCGTTCGTCAAAAGTCCATTCGGTAAAAGCAACTTCAGTTTTAAAACCGTTAATTTCACGAGAAGGTGGAGAATAACCTTCTTGAATAAGCATCCACATGCGATAATCAGTAGATTATAAAAAAGTTGACATGCGAGTTTTCCAGAAATCAAAAGGTAGGTTATCGAACAGAGGAGGTCGGGTAATAGAATACCCTTCCGTAGTGTTGCGATTCCCAAAGTTAGACATGGATCAAATTCAAAAAGTTTTTAAACTTTAATTTTCGAAACAAGCTCTGATACCACTTGAAAGTTCGATGGGGATGTTAAGCCCTATGAACTTAGTCCCAAACTAACCAAGAGGGGGGGTGAATTGGTATTTTAAAAACTTCTCTTTAAAATAAAGAAATAAAGTAACATAAAACCAAATCACACCACGAAAATAATGCGGAATTAAACGTGCGGAAGCAAGAAAAGAAACACAGAGATTTTATAGTGGTTCGGTCGACTCGACCTACGTCCACTCCTTGGAGGCACCCTCCAAGTATTGCACTAAACAAAAAGTGACTCTCCTTTAGCCCCCCACGGCTAGGTGGAGAAACCCTCACAAGAACCTCCTTTTTGCCACCCCGGCAAGGCAGAGAACCTATCTCCTTTTGCTTCCTCCTGAAGCCGGCAGAGAACCAGAACCAACGGCACAACTCCTTACCTCTACCGACCCTTCCACGGACGAGAAACTCTAGACGAAGACGACGCAGAGAGATCCTTGAAGCAACCCTTGTGAAACCTCTCACAAGCTCCCCCTCACAAGATCCTCTCTCTCTCTTCTCTCTCTCTTTCTCTCCTCAAGGTCTTCTCAGGTCAAGGTAGCAGCCAAAGGTCTTGAAAAACGTTGAACAAGAGCTCTTTAAATAGAAGAGCTTCAAAAGAGCTCATTAATTGCAAGTTGCCGACAATATCGTCCAGGCCGATCTGGACATCGGCCTGGCCGATCAGTACAAATTAATGAAGATCGGCCAGAGCATAGCCCTGAATGGAAAACAGGACGATTGAAAATTAGCTTGATCGTCCAGGCCGATCTCACGATCGTCCTGGCCGATCAGTTCAAATCAGACGAAAATCGTCCTGACAATAGCCCTGAATACGGGCTGGCCGATACTGATCGTCCTGAAGTAACTTAAGGTTTTTGACTAGATCGTCCGGGCCGATCCTGCGATCGTCCAGGACGATATGATCGTATCAATCATCCTTAATTACTTCCTTGATTTCCTGTACAATTATGGCATAATTTGTTAATATCGTCCAGGCCGATACGAGGATCGTCCTGGCCGATAATTTAAAGATATGCTATACCATACTTGTCTATGGCGGCTACTTCTTTCTGTTTTGAGCTTATCGTCCTGGCCGATACACGTATCGTCCAGGACGATCGGTTAACGTTGGCTGCCTTAATCAAGAATCCTTAATTAGACTTTCTGTTTTAAGCTGATCGTCCAGGCCGATCAAAGATATCGGCCTGGCCGATATGAGTAAAAACAGAATTTCTAATTCTCTCAAGTGTGTGTGTGAAGGGTTACAAAGTATCAGTCTTTTTGACTATTACAAGAGGACTCAAAAGGTAAAAAACAAAAGTACAGACTGACTCAACCCTAAACCTACGCATTCCTGAACTTGGCTCCTTTTTGATTGTCCGATCGTCGATTCCTGAAAAGTTAGAAGCAACAAGTTGTCCAAAGAAAAGTATTGTTTGTCAATCATCAAAACATAAGCCATGAAAAATAGATTTGAAACAGTGATGTCCTTCTTTAGACACAAGATTAGGTAATCCCTACCTTGGTTTCTCAGCTAATTTGTCTATTAGGTCTAAGCTTTCTACCAGCATTTTATACACATAAGGTTAGGTGATGCCCTTCCTTACACTCTTAATATTCTATTCAAAATTTCCATTCGGTCAACGCGAATGTGTGCAGTAGAAGTTCCTTCTACTACACGCATTGGGGGTCCATTTGTTGACCTCATTTTTGTATGAGGTCGCTCTTAACTCCTCCTTGAGTCTTAGGTCCTAGGATTTTCCTAGTTCCTAGCCCTTAGGCCCAATCCAAATCTTAACTCAATCAAAATTCAGAACTCTTAGGCTAAAGACTTAGGTCCTAGAGCCCTTTCTAGGTGATTTTTCCATCACCTTGAAACCTAGTCAATTGACATCTGATTCAGGGTCTATCAATCTCATATTGATGTGACATGTCTCTAATGTCAACACGGATAATATTTATATCGTCTTGGACGATCGAGTTCAAAATAGAAGTTCTAATAAGGATTTCTTGTTAAGGCAACCATAATTAAATGATCGGCCTGGACGATACTTGTATCGACCAGGATGATAGGCTCAAAACATAAAGAAATTACCGCCATAAATAACTAAGGTATTCTGTATTTTTGGTAATTGGCCATGACGATCTTAGATCGGCCTGGACGATATTCACAATTATGCCTTAATTGATCAGACAATCAAAGAAGTAATTAAGGATGATTGATACGTTCATATCATCCTGGACGATCACAGGATCGACCAGGATGATCTAGTCAAAAAACCTTAGTTACTCCTTGACGATCTGGATCGGACAGCTTGAATTCAGGGCGATTCTCTGGTCGATTCTCCTCTGATTTGAATTGATCGACCGGGACGATTGTAATGTCGTCCTGGACGATCAAGCCAATTATTCAATCGTACAATTTGCATTCAGGGTGATGCTCTGGCCGATCTTCTGAGATTTGTACTGATCGGCTAGGACTATGTCAATATCGTCCTGGATGATATAGTCGGCAACTTGAAATTAATGAGCTCCTTTTAAGCTCTTCTATTTAAGAGATTTAGTTCAATGTTTTTGTACATCTTTGGCTGCTATCTTGACCTAAGAAAACCTAAAGGAGAGAGAGAGAGAGGGAGAGAGAGAGAGAGATAGAGAGGATCTTGTGAGGGGGAGTTTGTGAGGGGATTCACAAGGGTTGCTCCAAGCATTATTAAACTTCTTATTCCCTAGAGTCTCTTGTCCTTGGAAGGGTTGGGAGAGGTAAGTTTTAGCAAGTGATCGTGGTTCTCTTTTTGCTTCAAGAGGAAGCAAAAGAAGGAAGGTTCTCTGCCTTACCGGGTATGGCAAAAAGAGGTGTTTGTAAAGGCTTCTCCTCTTAGCTGTGGGGGCTAAAGGAGAGTCACGTTTGTAGTGCAAAACTCAGAGGGCGCCTCCGGGGAGTTGACGTAGGTCGAGTGGACCGAACCACTATAAACCCTTATGTTCTTGTTTTTACTGCTTCCACATTTATTTTCTTCTGCACTTATTTTTGTGGTGATTTGGTTTGTGATAATTGTTCTTTTTTGCTTAAAGAAATTTTTAAATACCAATTCACCCCCCCCCCCTCTCGGTTAGCCTCGGGCAAGTTCTATAAGGCTTAACATCCCTAATGAACTTTCAAGTGGTATCAGAGCGGGATTCATAAAAACTAATTTTGAAAACTTTGTGAATTTTGGTCAATGGCTAGTTTTCGGAATCGTAATACGCCGGAACGGTACTCTATTACCAAACCATCTTTGTTTAATAATAACCTATTTGATTTTTGGAAAACTTGCATGTCTACATTTTTATAATTTACTGATTATCGCATGTGGAAGCTTGTTACGGATGGTTACACACTTCCAACTGGTAAACTTAACGACATTACTGTTCCACTTTCTTTTACTGAATGGACTTTAGATGATAGGGATTTGGATCAATTGAATGCAAAATATCTTAATTACATTTTATGTGCTATAAAATCAGAAGACTACATGCGTATTTCCACTTGCAAAACTGGTAAAGAAATTTGGGATAAACTGTGTATCACTTATGAAGGCACTAATGAAGTTAAACAATCCCGTTTGAATATTCTTTTGCATGACTATGAAATTTTTCGTATGAAATCTTTTGAATCTATTTCTGACATGTATACAAGGTTTACTCAGATTGTTACTTCATTGCATGCTTTAGGAAGAGAACTTTTGAACTTTGAAAAAGTAAATAAGATTTTAAGATGCTTGCCTTTGTTGTTTGATGCTAAAATCACTGCTATAACTGAATCTAAGGATTTAAACACCTATTCGATTGATAACTTACCTGACTCACTCATTGCTTATGAGCAAGGAGTGAATCAAAGAAATCTTGATGCAGGTGAGAAGAAGAAGGAGAAAATGGTGTCACTAAAGGCACACAAATTGGACGCTGACTTTTCCGGGTCTGAAAGCGATGAATTTGCCTTAATCACAAGAAAATTCAAAAGCTTTCTAAGGAAGAAGCAAAAGCATCATTAGAGAAAAAGTAAGGATAATAAATATTCAAAGGGATCTTCTTATGTTGTATTTTATGAATGCAGGAAGCCTGGACATGTGAGAGCTGATTGTCCTACACTTGAAGATCACTCAAGCAAAGAAAAGGTGAGGAGAAACCTATGTTAAGGAAGGACAAGAAGTGGTGGATTCTACATCAGATTCATCGGAAATGGAACCAGAAAAAGAAACAACAAACTTCTGCTTAATGGGAGAAGATCATCTTGATCAAAGTGATGAAGAAGAGGTATGTAAACCAACTTATGATCAATTATTCGAAATTTGTGAGAAAATTCATTCATCATACAAAAAACTTAAAAAGATACATGCTAGTTTAAAGTTGGAACTTTTGAATTTACAGAAAGAATATGAAATTATTCTCAAAGATCATTCTATGATTGACTCAAATCACATGGCTCTACTTGATGAATTTGATGATTTAAACAAAAAGCATTTGAAGTTAACTGATGAGCATGATTCATTAAAAGTTTCACACACCTCACTTAAATCTGATTTGAAGAAATCTAAAGAAATAGACCGCAACTTGAGGATGGATAATAGTGCTTTAAAAATACTAACTTGAGGCTTAAAGTTGGACTCAATTAAGAGAAATTGGATGACACCTACTTTTGATCTAAAGCCAAGAACTAGGAAGAGGCATTACAATCAAAACCATTTAAGAAATCATTTTCCTGGTGTTAGATGTTTTTCATGGGCATGCTAGGACATATCTCACACACTTGCACAGTTCACCGTAGTACACATTGGGTGTGGAGACCAAAATTTCATAATTCACAGCATAACACACATGCATTACATTCTACTTTTCATGAGAAGGGACCCAAACCTATTTGGGTTCCTAAATCTGACATTTGATGATTTTGTAGGTGAGGCTCTCACCAAAGACCTCGTGAGAGCATAGGATACTTGGACAAACAGAGGCTCGCAACTCATAACTGCTTAAACTTGTTGTTTAACAAATTCTTGAAATGCATTTTTTATTATTGCTATGTTTTTTTTTGTTTTTTTTTGGTTAGTTGTGCTAGTCATTTTTTTGTGATGATTTTTCCTTGTTCTTAAACTTTGGAGATTTATGACAAATGATTAGCATTTCTAAATCGGTTAAAGGGAGAAACATCGTTGATGGTTTCCCTCCCTCTAACATCTTTTGGTGATATAATTTTCTTTTCTAAAACAAAAGTCTATCTCATTTTAACAAATGGTTTTTGAAATTAAGATCTTTTTTTCTTGTTGCAATAGTCTATCTTATATATATGATCCAAAGTTCTTATATATCCATCAAGTTTATTGAAATCTTGTCGTTTCACTTATCATATAATTTTGATTTTCATTTTATGGCTTGTTCTTATCTATATTAGAAAGAGAGCCCCTCTTCTCTAATATCTAGAAGATATAATCACAACTAAGAGCTTTTTTAAAGGGTTTGTTAAAGAGTTTTTAGCTTGCAAAAATTAAAAAGGGAAGAGGCCAATGGCGCCAAATTGAAAAGAAAACTATATACACAAAAGTGTATCAAAAATCAAAAGATGCTCAAAGAGCCAATCAAAGTGACAAGATGCATAAAATGAGCCAACTAAATACAAGCTATTCTCTCTTTTCAAAACTTTTAAAACTTAGAGGGACTCATGGGTTATTTGATATTTTCAAAGGCTTGATTTCAAATTCCATGATAGAGACAAATTACTTTGGTATACTATTTTATAAGATAGTTTATTTGTAACCAAGTTTTGAACAAATCTTCTTTTTACTCAAATTATTCTGAGTTAGACCTCTTATTTTCAAAAGATAATTTTTATCCTAAAAGAAGTCCGAGCTAGGGTAAATAGGATAAGATATTCTACCTTTTTCAGATTGTGACATTGTTAACTCATTGATCTTTCAAATCTTTAAAATTTAATTATTTGGGCAATTTGTCATATGCTTGCTTTGCTAAAAACAAAAAAAGTTAAAAAAAAAAAAAAACAAACATCTTTTTCCTTCCTTTTTTTATCTACTTTTGTTGTTTTTAATTTGTATTTTTATTTGTTTGGGCTTTCTCTGATCATCTCCATCTAAACTTTGATTTTCAACTTTTTGGCACATCCTGGACTATACTTATATCGTCCTGGACAATAAAACAATTTCTCTTCAAAATTTTATCTGCTGAACCTTTTCTGAGCTTTTTGTAACTCATCGTCTCGGAGAATCCCGTATCGTCCTGGATGATATGATCGAACTCTATTACAATCATTTTTAACCGTCTTGGCTGTTACATATTTCATCATGGTCAATGCATTTATTGTAATTGTCTTGGCTGTTACACTAGATCGTCCTGGATGATCCACATGTCAGCACGTTTAGAATCCTTAAAATTGGCCCCGGACGATCCATTATTGGACAGTCATCCTGGCCGATCCACTGTTCATCCTGGACGATACACGTGGCACAGATTTAAAACATTTTAACTTCAGCCAGTACAATAAATTATTATGTATCATCCTGGACGATACACCTAATCGGCCCGGATGATCTTCTTTTTCAATGGTTGTCCAGCTTGACTCCTCAGAACGATCGCCTGTGTCTAATTGTCCTTGGCCGATATCTGATCGGCCCGGCCGATCGGACCACCTTTTTGAGCAATCGGCCTGTACGTAATAATTGAACCAAATCTTCTTGGCCGATTATGCAATCGGCCTAAATGATATGGCTATTTCTTTAAATTAAGGTCATTCCAACCATTGTTTTCACCTCAACCTTCTTCTTATCTTATGTTTTCTTATTGGTTTCTTGCAATCGCTGGTGAGAAGTAAGTACGACAAACTTCTGGGAGTTCTTTGAGGTCTAGGATTGACCCTCATTTCAGGGAGGCAGAAGATGAAACTTCTTACCATAGATATAAAGAATGTGGGATAACTGTCTCTAGAGTCATCAATCCTTTCCACCTTTCATATCTTGTAATGGATCTCTTTTGCTTACACTTCTCTCTGATTCATTCTTTCTCTCGTTGTCCTCTTTCATACTGAGCTTCTTTGTGAATTCTTTGTAAATCTTTCGCATAAATCCTACTTTTACAGCCCTGACCTCCTATGTGAATCGTCGCCCAGTCGAGATCACATATCAAGGACTATGTTGAACTATTGCAGCTATCCACCACCAGGGATAAGCTGCATATAATTATCTCAGATCCTAATTTTAATTGGTCCATTGAAAATCATTTCCTTTGCTAGACCAATGCATCTTTTCATGTTGGAGAGACTAGCTCTTTAGTCAAAGATGTTAGGTTAATTCAGTATATCCTTCGAACCTCAATTATTCCAAAAGCTGGGGACCGAATCCACATCACTCCTCTACTTTCTCTGACTACCTTTTACATAATGATACATAGAGAATTTAATGCTACTGACTCAATTTTTTGATACATTGATCATTTAACCATAATCCGCGATCCAGGTCATAAGAGGAAACCCAATCTGGCTTTAGGACACCACATAGCCTATGTTCTTGAAACCAAATTTCAACTTCAATATCCTGCTCCTCCCATACCTCCCAAACTCTCTTCTACTCAAACAGTTCTTTCAATACCCTTCACAGTACTCGTCTCCACCTAGGGGATGAGGAACCTCGGGGGCTGAGGAAGAGGAGGCTCCCGCTCCCGCTCCCATTCCTGATCCTTCTCCTCTTCACCAACACTCATAGTTTGACCAACTTAGTGGAGAGATTTGATCATTGGGAGACCCGTTTCGAAGCTTACATTGTTGCACAGGAGCAGTAATATTCTAAGGACATTGCCCGCTACGAGCACCACCGCACAGAAGACTTAGCCTGTTTCGACAGCTACATAACTCAACAGTAGCAGCAGCACGACCATGACATAGCCTGGTTCAATGCTCAGTTTACTGCGCTAGCTAGCTACTTTCAGCAGGCACCATCACCTCCACCTCCATCTGATGATCAGGATCTCTCGTTTTTTTAGTTTTAGTTTCTATTTTCTGTGGATTGCTTCCTTTTTCTGTATTGTGTTTTGTTTTCATTTCTTTAGTTTTTTTTAGTTTTCTCATCCTTTTTGAGATGTCAAAAGGGGGAGTAGTGTGTTTGTACTTGCTCTTGATTAGTGTAATTGTACTTGCTCTTATTTAGTATGTTTGTACTTGTTATGGTAAAAGCTTGTTTAGTTTTTGCATTACTATTTTAGAATTAATTTTTGATATGATTGCCATCATAAAAAATGGGGAAGATTGTTACAAATCTATTTATGGATTACGATTGCTCCACCGCTTGTGCGGGCCCCCGTCAATTCAACAAATATAATATGTTTCGCTATTCTAAGTTGATGATAGCAAACAAATCTTGGTTCACCACAACTGCCTTTTTTCATTGACACTTTTAGGATTCAAATATCAGATGAAAAGTGGAATCAACTCAAGACTGGGTAGATTAGGGTTAAGTCAGCCTGTAATTCTCTTTTCTTTTTCTTGAGTGAATAGTAATTGTTTGAAGTGACTGATGTCAAAGTAACCCTACACACATACACTTGAGAGATTTAGAACTTGTATTTTTACTCACATCATCCCGGACGATATTTATATCGTTCTAGACGATCGAGTTCAAAATAGAAGTTTTAATAAGGATTTCTTGTTAAGGCAGCCATAATTAAATGATCGGCCTGGATGATACTTGTATCGGCAAGGACGATAGGCTCAAAATAAAAAGAAATTACTGCCATAAATAATTAAGATATTCTATATGTTTGTTAATCGGCTAGAACGATCTTTGATCGGTCTGGATGATATTCAAAATTATGCCTTAATTGATCAGACAATCAAGAAAGTAATTAAGGATGATTGATACGATCACATCATTCTGGACGATCGCAGGATCGGCTCTCGGAGGGAGCCTCCGGGGAGTGGACGTAGGTCGAGTTAAACAAACCACTATAAAATCTTGTATTCTTATTTTTACTGCTTCCGTATTTATTTTCTTCCGCACTTTTTTTTGTGGTGATTTGGTTTGTGATAATCATTCTTTTTTCTTAAAGAAATTTTTAAATACCAATTCACCCCCCTCTTGGTTAAGCCTCGGGCCAGTTTTATAGGGCTTAACATCCCTAATGAACTTTAAGTCTTCCCCTCAAAGGAAGTGCCCTCTTATCCATTTGGGTAGTCTTCTATGAAAAATCCAAGGATCCTGAAGGAGTTGAACCTGAAGGAGAAAAAGATTGAAGAATTGAAGACAGAAAGTATCCCATTCAGAACTACTTGCATCACTACTAGGCATAGAATTCGGGTTGTTGTCAGTGGTGCCCGACCACTTTACTTTCTACAAAATTCTGGTTTGTAATAAGCAAGGCAACTTTACTTATTGATTTTAATTTATTAATTCTTTTATATTTGATGTGTTGAAATGATTGCCTCTAGGATTGCCTGCTTTTTCTATTTTTGGGTGTTTGTGTGCCGCTTTTGTTTTTGCCTGGATACGTGAGACTCGTGAGGGTGTGAAAGTTTTTATACTCGTAATCTTAAAGTTTAAAATTTTTGTGAGTCTAAATAATATAGAAAAATAACAAATTTAGGGAATTAGTCGGGGATCACCCCTGGGGTCGCATGCATATTTCTGCACTTTTTCTTTCCTTGTTTTAGACCCTTCCCCGCCTGCGGGTAGAGTCCAGATAGTCTGACCTATGAGGACGAGGTGCCGGACCTTGGTAAGCCCAGTCTTCTAAAAAAATATTTTCTAAGCCTATTTTTAAAATTTCAAGCATACTTGATTTGAAGTTGTCAACTAGCACACATTATATTAGAAATAAATTAAAAGAGTCAAAATTTAAATTGTATTAGTCGTTCGCATTTTGTACCCAACATAAGTCAAAGGGATCAACTAGAGAAATTCTTAGATGTTGACCCCAACTCTCCGAAACCTTTAAATAAAACATCCCTACCACTCTTTCGTAAAAGACCGGACTCATGTACTTTAAATCGATTAGGTGGTTAGCTGGCTCCCCAATCCAGCCCAGGGTAAGTCCAGGTTCTGCATTGCATTAGTTAGGTTCGGATGACTATGGTCTAGTGTCCAAATTAGATTTAGGATCCGAGGCAGATTTTTTTTCATAAGACCCCAAATTTTGGGAATATAAACCCTAATTTCTAATAAAATTCTTAACTCTAATTAAAGCTTCATTTCAATCCTAAAACATAAAGCCCAACATTTAGATTAAGTTGGGACTCTTCTTGATGGTTCTGGAATCTCAAAATGTCCCCTACCTCTCTTCCCTTGATTATGTTAATAACGGTTCAATCTTGATTAATTCCACTTTGAGTTTACAAAATTCATTCATTTTTTATATCACTCCTAGAAGATCTAACAAAATTCCTTCACTATTTTAATCGAGAGTTTTCATACGGGATTCTATCTCCCTATGATGTAATTAACTACGAGGGCTTGCGGTCATAAGAGATTTGGAACCACACACACACTGAAAGTTCGATGGGATGTTAAGCCCTATGAACTTAGTCCCAAACTAACCAAGAGGGGGGGTGAATTGGTATTTTAAAAACTTCGTTTTTAAACAAAGAAATAAAGTAACATAAAACCAAATCACACCACGAAAATAATGCGGAATTAAACGTGCGGAAGCAAGAAAAGAAACACAGAGATTTATAGTGGTTCGGTCGACTCGACCTACGTCCACTCCTTGGAGGCACCCTCCAAGTATTGCACTACACAAAAAGTGACTCTCCTTTAGCCCCCCTCGGCTAGGTGGAGAAACCCTCACAAGAACCTCCTTTTTGCCACCCCGGCAAGGCAGAGAACCTATCTCCTTTTGCTTCCTCCTGAAGCCGGCAGAGAACCAGAACCAACGGCACAACTCCTTACCTCTACCGACCCTTCCACGGACGAGAAACTCTAGACGAAGACGACGCAGAGAGATCCTTGAAGCAACCCTTGTGAAACCCCTCACAAGCTCCCCCTCACAAGATCCTCTCTCTCTCTTCTCTCTCTCTTTCTCTCCTCAAGGTCTTCTCAGGTCAAGGCAGCAGCCAAAGGTCTTGAAAAACGTTGAACAAGAGCTCTTTAAATAGAAGAGCTTCACAAGAGCTCATTAATTGCAAGTTGCCGACTTTATCGTCCAGGCCGATATGGACATCGGCCTGGCCGATCAGTACAAATTAATGAAGATCGGCCAGAGCATAGCCCTGAATGGAAAACAGGACGATTGAAAAATAGCTTGATCGTCCGGGCCGATCTTACGATCGTCCTGGCCGATTAGTTCAAATCAGAGGAAAATCGTCCTGACAATAGCCCTGAATATGGCCTGGCCGATACTGATCGTCCTGAAGTAACTTAAGGTTTTGACTAGATCGTCCTGGCCGATCTTGCGATCGTCCAGGACGATATGATCGTATCAATCATCCTTAATTACTTCCTTGATTTCCTGAACAATTATGGCATAATCTGTTAATATCGTCCAGGCCGATCCGAGGATCGTCCTGGCCGATAATTTAAAGATATGCTATACCATACTTGTCTATGGCGGCTACTTCTTTCTGTTTTGAGCTTATCGTCCTGGCCGATACACGTATCGTCCAGGACGATCGGTTAACGTTGGCTGCCTTAATCAAGAATCCTTAATTAGACTTTCTGTTTTAAGCTGATCGTCCAGGCCGATAAAAGATATCGTCCTGGCCGATATGAGTAAAAACAGAATTTCTAATTCTCTCAAGTGTGTGTGTGAAGGGTTACAAAGTATCAGTCTTTTTAGCTATTACAAGTGGACTCAAAAGATAAAAACAAAAGTACAGACTGACTCAACCCTAACCCTACGCATTCCTGAACTTGGCTCCTTTTTGATTGTCCGATCGTCGATTCCTGAAAAGTTAGAAGCAACAAGCTGTCCAAGAAAAGTAATGTTTGTCAATCATCAAAACATAAGACATGAAAGAATAGATTTGCAACAATCTCCCCCTTTTTGATGATGACAAAACACATTAAAGGGATTTAATCACAACCATGAAAAAATGACCTCATAAACTTCTCCCCCTTTTGACATATCAAAAAGGAGGGTACATGAAAGCATAGTAAAAGAAATTCCCCTTTTTTTTTTTTTTTTTTTTTTTTTTTTTTTTTTTTTTTTTTTTTTTTTTTTTTTTTTTTTGAGCATATCAATGATATAGTATTCCATGTGATTGTTTTAAAAATTTGTGAGTTAATGTGTTACCAATCACATTTAATCCATAGAATAGGAGAATATCCGTTCATGGTTTACCCTTAGCCAAAACATTGTCTTAGGGTAGAATCGTCTTTTGAGATCAATAACCTAACTCAAATAATTTATTGAATATGAGAAAAAGAATCTACCCACCACTTGGCATAAGGCTCAAAAATATCTCCATAAAACAATGAGGTATTCTGATTTGTCACAATCGAACGATAATCGGCCGAGATCAAGCCTTTGAGAATCAAAACTTCTAAGTTCTAAGGAAAAGTTCATATATAAAAAGAGAGAATAGTCAAAAAACCTTGCTTTTGATCTGGTGGGCTTGAATTCAGGGCATTTTATGCCTCTGATTTGTCAATGTTGTCGACCGGGCGCTTTGCGCATCCTTTTGGACGATAGATTTTTCAATCGTACAATTTTTGGCGTCTTTGCGCTTCTGAGATTTGTTGGCATCATTGGCAATGTCAATATCGTCCTTTTTCGGCAATTGAAATTTGCAAGCTAGATTCCCTTTTAGACTCTTTTAAAAAACTTAGTTGTTTTTGAATATATCTTCTCAGATATGACCTAGAGAATAGGAGCTCTCTCTCTAACATAGGGAAGAATTACCACAAGCAGGATTAATAATTGAAGACAAGAATAACGAGGGATCATGAGGGGGAGGTGAGGGGACAAAAAAACTTTTAATCATTGTAAATATAAGATAGATTTGCCTAAGCAAGCTTTAGAAGGAATCTTAGTTTCATAAGCAATCTTTTATTTTGAGATAGACTTTTGATTAGAAAAGAAGGAAGGTTCTCTGCCTTACGGGTATAATACTAAGTTAGGTAAAGGAAGTCACGTTTGTAGTGCAAAACTCAGAAGTTGACGTAGGTCAGTGGACCGACCCTTATGTTCATCCACATTTATGCACTAGGGATTAAATGGATGAAAATTGTTCTTTTTTGCATATTAACTACAAATTGTTAAAGACAAGACAAGAGATATCACCCCCCCCCCCTATCGGTTAGTGAAGATCTAAAACTAAGGTACATGAACTTTCAAGTAAAAGCGGGACAAAAGACAACAATTTTGAACTTTGTGAATAAAAAAAGTTTTCATGCATTTCGGAATGTCAATCACACCCAATCTGGTCCTTAAAGAGCTGTTTAAAAGTGTCGAAGGCCAGTGGTTTAGTAAAACTTGCATGTCTGCCAGTTGGTTTTCAGTTGTCACATGGTGTAACTCAATGTCTCCCTTACGGAGTCACATGATCTCTAACTGGTAAAGTGATGCCTAATGTCGACATTACTGTTCCACTAGTTCTTGAATGTTGAATAGGATTTTTAGAGATGCATATGGCTTAATTACATTTTAGTGTTGTCACAAAAAATTGAGATGGTGCTTACATGTATTCCTAGATCCAATACCTGTTGTTTCAACCAAAGAACTTGGGCCACTGTGTACAACTTGAAGGCCAAGAGTTAAACAATCCCGTTTGTATTCAGCTTCAGCAGTGGACAGTGCAATTTTTCAGAATTTTGCTTTCTACTAGACCAAGAGACCAAGGATTGTCCATTGCATGCTTTAGGAAGAGAATTGACTTTGAAAAAGTTCCAGATTTTAAGGTGCTCTTTGTTGTTTATCCACCTTGCTAAAATCCTGCAAAATCAGAGTCAGAAAAACTATTCAATAATCTCACTCATTGCTATGTCAAGGGTACCAAATCCCTAATCCTTGTGTCCCCAGGTGAGAAGAAAAGGTATCTAAAAATGGTGTCCTTTTAATAGCAGTCATGTGGGATTCCTTAGGGTCGGCTTGAAATTTGCCTATCACAAAGACAAACAGCTTTCTAAGGAAAACATAATGTCAGGTCGGCTTGCAGTTAAGTAAAGTAAGGATCCAATAATGCCTCTATACTTCTTTTGATCAACAGACTTACCACTTGGGTCCTTATGAACGGAGCACTGGAAGTCATGGGAGTGTTAATTGTCTTGGCTACACTTGTCCATCTCATATTTCTTCAAAGAAAATGTGAGGAGAAACCTTTTATGTATTTTGTTTGATTTAGAAAAGTGCCATCTTCCAATTGTTTTATGGCTAAACCCCAAAAAGTAAGACAATTCTCCCTTTGGGAGAAACTCATTTCAAACTCTCTACTCATTGTTTTGAAGAAGAAGTCATAAACCACACTTATGAAATTATTCGAAATTTGTGAGATCCAAAGAGTCATATCATCAACAAAAAATCTTAAAAAGAACAATGAGTAAATCATCTCCAACTTTTTTAAGAAAAAGGGTGGTGTCTACGCTCCCCTTGAAAACTCCCTCTCTAGTAAGAATGTGCTAAGCCTCTCATACCAAGCTCTAGGTGCTTGTGATTTAAACCATACAAAGCATTTGAAGTTAAACACATGATTTGGAGCATTGAGAACTCTCATTAAACCTGGAGGTTGTTCTACAAACACATCTTCTTTTATCTCACATTTAAAAAGGCACTCTTGACATCCATTTGAAGAAAGCTCTAAAAATCCTTTATAGACCAAGCAACTTGAGGCTAATAGCACTGCTAATGGCTTCCAATACTAAGCTTGAGGGGCTTAAAGTCTGGACTCAATTAAGAGAAATCTGGATGACCCTACTATTTGATTGTACCCCTTAAAGCCAAGAACTAGGAAGAGGCTTTATTCCTTACAATCAAAACCACTCCTAAGAAATCATTTTCACTGGTGTTAGATGTTTTTCATGGGCATGCTAGGACATATCTCACACACTTGCACAGTTCCAACCGTAGTACACATTTGTCCCTTAGGAGACCAAAATTTCCATAAGTTCCCAAACAGCATTCCTAACACACATTGCATTACATTCTACTTCTTGCATTGAGAAGGGACCCAAACTATTTGGGTTCCAAAATCTGACATCAGAGAGGGCTTGTTAATGGTAGGTGAGGCTCTCACCAAAGACCTCGTGAGAGCATAGGATACTTGGCAGAGGCTCGTTCAACCTCATAACTGCTCCTAAGTCCACTTGTCTAGTCTTAACTCCACTAGAAATTCTCCTGAAGATGCATTTTTTATTATTGCTATGGGGTGACTAGTTGTGAGTCATTCTCCAATCCTTAGGCAAAGTGTGATGAAATTTTCTCCCCTTGTCATCTTAAAGTTTCTATTCCTTGGAGATTTATGACAAATCCTTCTACTCCTCCATTGCGGTTAAAGGGAGAAACATCGTTGATGGTTTCCCCTTCCCTCTAACATCTCTACTCCACTGGTGATATAATTTTCTTTTCCTAAAACAGTCTATCATCATTTTAACTCCATGGCTTCTTATGATCAGACTCATCAAAAACTACATGGGTTGATCTTCCACCATCAAGGTTCTTTTGTTAAACACTCTATATAAGATTTCCCAACACTAGAATATCCTAAGAATACTCCTTCATCAGATTTAGGATCAAATTTTCCCAAGTGAGTTTCATTATTGTGAATGAAAACTTTACAACCAAAGATTTTCATGAAGGTGGGAAAGATTAGGTGTTCTACCCTTAAGGATCTCATAGGGAGCCCCTCTTTTCTAACTTGACTCTAACATTCACCCTATTCAACACATAACTTTTTTAAAGCTGTGTTAACCGCTTCAGCCCAAAAGTATTTTGGAAGTGCAAAAATACTCAGCAAGCATGGCTCTAGCAAATTGAAAAGAAAACTTCCACCAAAGTCCGGTTCTTCCTTTCAGCTACTCCATTCTGCTGAGGAGTCCTCAAAGGAGCTGAAAAATTGTGGCCAACTAATCCCCTTCTCCTCACACTTTTAAAATAGAGGGACTCCATGGGTTATCTTTCATTTTCAAACTCTCCCCCATGATCACTATGGATGGTCAAAATCTCACTTTGGTATCCTAGCTTCTTCTGAATCCAAGTAGATTTGTAAAAGTTTTGAACAAACTCTTTTTATCAATTCTGAAGACTCATTTTTATGAGAAAGAATTTTTATCTAAAAGAAGTCCTAGGGTAAATAGGTAAGATATTCTACCTTTTTCGAGTAGTCATCAATCTTTCAATCACAAAACCATATTTGGGATTTTCCCTCCCAAACTTGCTATGCTAATGGGTCCAAACAAAAAAATAAAAAAAAAAAAAAACCATGTGAAGGACTTCTAAAGGTCTTTTTTTAGAGGTGCTAATGTCCTTTATGGGGTGAAAAGAGGAGTGTTTTTAATTTGCTTTCCTAGTTGACAGGCTTTCTCATCATCTCCAAAGGTGGTCTAAACTTTGATTTTAAACTTAAGTTTGGGGACACCTCTAACTAGGTCCTTTTGGGTCAATAAAACTTTCCTAAGGGTTTTCATACTTGCATGACAAAGCCTCCTGCTTTTTGCCATAACCATCGTCTCGGAGAATCATCGTCCTGGATGACAGTTTTTAAGCAAAAAGAAGCAGCACATTCAATGCTATTTAAATCAAGCATATGGACGTTGTTTACCCTCTTTCCATGGTCGATGCAATTGTAATGGTGTTGTTGCTTACAAGACTTGACACATGTCAGCATAGAATCCTGTGAAGAATTGTACGATGAAGCCATGTCACAGAATTGACTGATGCTGAGCAAGTTGTGCTTCAATCCATCTACAAGCAAAACATTTTCAATCATAAGGTACTTGGAATAACCGATTATACCTGCTCCTACGATACACCTTCCGGGTGGTGATGTCTCCAAGAGTAACCTTGCCTCCAGTCCTTGGACTCCTAGTACAACAAACTGGCTAGCATCGCCAGTCATATGTCGAGAGCATCCACTGTCCAGGTACCACATACTCTCACGAGGTCTTTTGTGAGAGGCTTCCTGCAAAATTATCAAATCTTCTTTTATGCAACCCAAGCAGGTTTGGGTTCCTTCTTATTGAAGAGAGGATTCCAACCATGTGTGGTATGCTGTGGAACATGCAACCTTCTTCTTAGGTCTTCCATGTTTTCACCCAATGTGAACTATTATGAAGTGTGCAAGTGTGTGAGATATGTCCTAGCATGCCACAAGAAAAACATCTAACTCCAGGAAAGGGATAACTTCTTAAATGATTTGAGTTATAATGCCTCTCTCTAGGTTTTGGCAATTGATTAAAAGTAGATGTCCTCCTAGATTCTTTACATGCTTCTAAATCATTTTGAATCTTCAAGTTTGTGTTTTCTAAAATCCTTTATTTTCAATCCTCAAATCTTTTTCTATTTCAGGACTATGTTGAACTTCTTAAAATCAGATTCAAGAGATGTGTGTGCATATAATTATCTCAATGCATCCTAATGCTCTTCAACTAACTTGCCATGAAAATCATTTTTTTAACTCATCAAATTCATGGAGAGACAGCTCTTTAGTAAAGTCTAGGTTAATGTGATTTGAATCAATTGTTCCAAAAGCTGATGGTCCTTAATCACTCCTCTATTTCATGCTCTTTTTGATACATAGATTTAATGCTAAGTTCTAATTTTAGGCTAGCATGAGTTTTCTTTAATTTCCTATATCCGCGATCCAGGCATAAGAGGAAACCCAATTTTTTAGGACACCACAAGCCTATTTCAAATAATTCATCATAGGTTGTCTACTCCAATACCTCTTCCTCATCACTTTGGTTTTCAATCCCATGAAACACAAGTTTGTTGTTTCTTCCTCTGGTTCAGTCTCAGAGGAATCAGTGCCAGATTCTGCCCAGAAGCTCCCCTCTTTGGATTTTCTTCTTGTCCTTCCTAGACTTAGCTTTTTCCTCACCTTTTTCCTTTGGAGAGATTTGCTTGAATGATCTTGAAGCTTACATTGTGCACAGGACAATCGGCTCTTACATGCCCGTACGAGCACCACCGCCAGGTTTCCTGTTTCAACAACAAACAACATCAGAATGATCCTTTAGTATGTTTATGATCCTTACCTTTCAGCAGGCACCATCTCCAACTTTGATGATGCTTTTGTTTCTTCCTTAGAAAGCTTTTAGTTTCTATTTGCCTTGTGATGAAGGCAACTCCATCGCTTTCAGACCCGGAAGATTCAGAATCCGATTTGTGTGCCTTCAATGCAATGGTTTTCTCTTTTTTTTAGTTTTTCACCTACATCAAGATTTCTTTGATTCACCCCTTGCTCGTAAGCAATGAGTGAGCCAAGCAAGTTATCAATAGAATAGGTACTTGTTTAAATCTTTAGATTGCAGTAATTTTGCAGAATTAATTTTTGCCATCATAGGATGAAGGCAAGCATCTATTTAAAATCTTGTGCGGGCCCCCGTAACTTTTTCAACAAATAGTTTAATATGTTTCGCTTATTCCTAGTGCATGCAATGAGGTAGCAAATCTGAGTAAACCTAGTGTCACCACATGCCTTTTTTCATTGACATAGGATTCAAATATCAGATGAAAAGTGTAGAATCATCAAGACTGGAATGTAGATTAGGGTTAAGTCAGTCTGTAATTCTCTTTTCTTTGCCTTCTTAAGTGAATGCATGTTTATCCCAAATTCTTTGAAGTGACTGATGTCAAAGTTAACCCTACACGCATACACTTGAGAGATTTAAAGCACAGAACTTGTATTTTTACAGTTCAAACATCATCCCGGACGATATTTATATCGTTGAGCTAGACGATCGAGTTCATCAAAAGTCCATTCGGTAATAAGCAATTTCTTTTAAGGCAGCCATAATTCACGAAATGATCGGCCTGGATGAAAACCTTCTTGAATAAGCATCGGCAATGCGATAGGCTCAAGTAATTGTAAAAACGAAATTACTGCGAGTTTTCCATAAATAATTAAGGATAGGTCTATCGAACAGAGGAGTTTGTCGGGTAATCGGCTAGAATACCCTTCCGTAGTGTTGCGATTCCCAAAGTTAGACTTAATGGATCAAATTCAAAAAGTTTTTAAACTTTAATGATTGATACGAAACAAGCATTCTGGACGATACGCAGGATCGGCTCTCGGAAGGGAGCCTCCGACGTAGGTCGAGTTAAACAAACCACTATGAATCTTGTCCCATTCTTATTTTTACTGCTTCCGTATTTATTTTCTTCCAAGAGGGGCACTTATTTTTGTGGTGATTTGGTTTTTAAAAATTCTTTTTTAAACTTAAAGAAATAAAGTAAATAAAACCAATCACCCACGAAAATAATGCGGAATTAAACGTGCGGAAGCAAGAAAAGAAACACAGAGATTTATAGTGGTTCGGTCGACTCGACCTACGTCCACTCCTTGGAGGCACCCTCCAAGTATTGCACTACACAAAAAGTGACTCTCCTTTAGTCGGCTATGGAGAAATCCAAGATCCTGCCACCCCGGAAGGAGAGAATCTCCTTTTGCTTCCTCCTGAAGGAGCACAACTCCTTACCTCTACCGACCCTTCCACGGACGAGAAACTCTAGACGAAGACGACGCAGAGAGATCCTTGAAGCAACCCTTGTGAAACCCCTCACAAGCTCCCCCTCACAAGATCCTCTCTCTCTCTTCTCAGTGGTGCCCGACTCTCTTTCTCTCCTCAATTCTGGTCTTCTCAGGTAATAAGCAAGGCAGCAGCCTTTAGGTCTTGATTTTAATTTAAACTTTTATATTTGATGTGTTGAACAAGAGCTCTTTAAATAGAAGAGCTTCACAAGAGCTTTTTCATTAATTGGCAAGTTGCCGACTTTATCGTTTTTCCAGGCCGATATGGACATCGTGAGGGCCTGAAAGTTTTTATACCGATCTTAAAGTTTACAAATTAATGAAGATCGGCCAGAGTCTAAATAGCCCTGAATGGAAAACAGGACGATTGAAAAATAGCTTAGGGATCGTCCGGGCCGATCTTACGATCGTCCTGGCCGATGCATAGTTCAAATCAGAGGAAAATCGTCCTGACAATAGACCCTGAATATGGCCCTGAGTCCAGATAGTCTGATCGTCCTATGAGGACGAGGTAACCTTGGTAAGCCCAGTTCTTGACTAGATTTTCGTAAGCCTATTTTTAAAATTTCAAGCCGATCTTGCGATCGTCCAGGACGCATTATATGAAATAAATCGTAAAAGATCAATCATCCTTAAATTGTATTACTTCCTTGATTTCCTGAACAATTATGGCATAATCTGTTAATATCGTCCAGGCCGATCCGAGAAATTCTTAGATCGTGACCCCAACCTGGCCGATAACCTTTAAAGATATGCTATCCCTACCATACTTGTCTAAAATGGCGGCTACTTCTTAAATCTGTTTAGGTGAGCTTATCGTCCTGGCTCCCGATACACGTATCGTCCAGGACGATCGGTTAACGTTGGCTGCCTTAATCAAGAATCCTTAATTCGGAGACTTTCTGTTCCAAATTATTTAGCTGATCGTCCGAGGCCAGATTTTTTTTCATAAGATATCGTCCAAATTTTGGCCGATATGAGTAAAAACAGAATTTCTAATAATTCTCTCAAGTGTGTGTGTGAAGGGTTAAAGTATTCAGCTATTACAAGTGGACTCAAAAGATAAAGCCCAACATTTAGAAAGTGGGACTCTTCTTGATGGTTCTGACTCAAAATGTCCCCTAACCCTACGCATTCCGATTATGTTAATAACTTGGCTCAATCTTGATTAATTCCACTTTGATTGTCCGATCGTCGATTCCTGATTTTTTAAGTCCTAGAAGATCTAACAAGCTGTCACTATTTTAATCGAAAAGTTTTCATAGGGGATTCTGTCAATCTATGATGTAATTAACATAACGAGGGCTTGCGGTCATGAAAGAATAGATTTGCAACACACACCTGATTTTAAAAATAGATTTTTCAAAATTTTATTCGACTTCCTTGGGAAAATTCAAAAGACGATCGTCATTATTAAATTCAAAGGATTATCATTGAATGGTGTTATCGCCCTTTGGAGAGATATATCCTTCTTTGATAAGGCTTTGGATGTGAACTCGACGATCATTCTTCTTGAATGTCGTAGCTGGATATTTATTTGAACTTCACTTTGTTCCCTCGGGGCCATATAAAGTTTTTTTTAGAATCCTGTCACAATATTCAAGATGAATTTCATAATTCTAATTCTGAACTCTGTTATGAAATTTTATTTTCATCCTTCGGGGTGATATACTTTTTCTAACGGGACGATTCGATATTAGAATTTGAATTAAAGTTTAATTCCAAAATTCCCAAGGAATATCCAAGGTTTTCAAAACCCATTTTCAAAATTCCACCAACAAGTAGACATAGGTCTAATGTTTTTTTTTTGTACATTTTTATTTAAGTGGTTGAAATTTTCTATTTCTGTTAAAACTTTAATTGTTGTAAAAAATTACTAAGAATAGTTTTTTTATTCAAGTGGAATTTTTAAATTATCTATTCATCCCCCTCTTGGTAACGCCTTGGGATAATTATGATAGGTCTAATTATTTTATGGACTTTCAAAGATTCCCTACCTCCTACACTCAAAAAAATAACATCAGATGAACTTTTATGGAAATTATCGAATTTAGCTTTTTTCCTTCTAAAAATGATGCTTTTATTCTTTTCTTTAAGAAGCTTTTAAATTATCTTATCATCAGGGCTATGTCATCATCATCATCATATCTAGAGTTGTATATATCTAAGTCACTAACATTTAGTGCCATGGTCTTCTCCTTTAATTTTTTACCTACATCCTTTAATTTTTTGTTCTCATTTTGCTCGTAAGCAATGAGAGAGCCCAACAAATTATCAATAGAGTAAATATTTAAGTCCTTTGGTTCAAAAATAGTGGTGACATTCTCATCAAAGTTATCAAACAAACTTTAAAGACTTATTTAAACCTTTCGTTAGTTTGATAATTCCCTTCCTAGAGCATGGAAGGAAGTGACTATTTCAATCAACATAGTATATATATCAAAAATTGATTCACTAGGTTTCATGTGAAAGAGTTCATATTCATGCAGTAAAAGGTTTAAATGGTATTTTTTTTTTACTTTGTTTGTTCTTAAATAATTTATCAAGAATATCCTTCTTAATTGTGTAACTTAAGACTCTCATGTAATCCTAAGATTTAACTCCACAAAAGAAATCATTCAAGAAGTTGGCTTTATGTTGTGCCAAGTCCCATCCTTCTAAACTTCATTTAGAGAAAAGGATATAAGTAAAGAATAACCAGATTAAATAATATGCCACAATTTAAAATTTATAGACTATAGAAAGGTTGAAATTCTTATTTTCCAAAAATTAAATGGATAAATATTGAATAATGATGGACAGATTATTTAATTACCCTTTTTGTATTCTTATTCCTAAAGTGTGCCATAAATATTCTCTCAATGGTTTTTAAAATATTAATTCTAAGACCCATTTTTATTACCAAATGCATATTAAGAGGGGGTGAGTTAGTGTTATAAAAATTTCTTTTTCAGAATTACTTCTTTAAAAAGAAAATAATATCAAATTCAAAATTACATTCAGAGGTTAATTTAATAATACACAAGCTAATGATATAAAAACTAGAGTGCAATTTTTCTTCTATTTAGATTTTATAGAAAAGACAAATAAGATTTTTTTGGGAGATTATTTTATTTTCTTTCCTTTTCTTTTTATTCATAAAAATAAATGAAAAACAATCATAATTATTTGAATCCAAATTTGCTTGAATATAATGTGTAGGAAATTAAACATATCAAAAAAAAAAAAAAAAGAAACGAGAACACCAAAAATTTTATAGTTGTTTGGTCAAAAACATAACCTATGTCCACTCCCAGAGTCTACCTCTCTGGGTATTATACTAAATCTTTAGTGACTCTCCTTTAGCGTACACAGTAATGAAAAGAAGCCTTACAAAATCTCTTCCACCAGCCTGATGTGGTAAATTAGTGATATCATTTTAACCCTTTTAGTGAGGTATAGAACCGAAATACTTTAAACCCTACTGAGGCAGAGTGACAATGATCTTTGGCCTTAAAGATTTTTTCCTCAGAGCTTCCCTCAAAATCAATGAAGACACATGGAACAACTTATGTAAAAGCATCCTTGGAGCAACCATTAGAAATAACATATCACACTAGAACTCTCTCACACACAACTTCTCCCCCTTTCTCTCCAAACTCCGTGATCTCTCAAGATGGATAAAGCCCTCATAGAGAACTCTCTCACAAAATTTCCCAAGAACCAAAGACTTTCATAAAGTATAATAAGAGAGCTTAAATACAAGACTTTATTTACCTAATTTTAGTTATATGTTAACCAAATTACATCAATCAAATTAGAAATCATATTCATATCCAAAATTTCAAACTAAAATATAAGGTCGAAGGCCCATCCCCTTTGACCCAATTTAGGTGCTTTTTTAATCACCTAGAAATAAAATTAGATGACTATAAATTCATGAATTTTTTTTTATTATTAATTTGGCATGTCCCTAAGGTCAACACTCCAAATTTGAGGTCAGTATAGGTCCTCAAACTCCCAAAGCTCTATTGAAACCAATAGATTATAAAACCTTCAAATATTTATAGCCTATGCCATTGGACCATGCATCTTATACTATTGACTTTCGAATCTTCCCCAAATCCCTTCAACATGTCCATAATTAAACACAAACTACACTTCGGTGGACCCTTGTTGACCCAGAGTAGACTAAGGGCCCAAATGACCAAACTGCCCCTTAAGAGAAAAATTGATGTTTTCTCTAAGCTTTAATTTGGCTCAATCAAACTAATGCATGGAACCTATTCTAATGAACCCTAGACAAAATAAGAGTGCATTGAATCTAAACTCATGTTTTGGTTTGACCAAGTTGACCAACTCAACCATGGTTAAAAACAATGTCCCTAATGGCCTAAACATTAATTTCATTCAAAGAGATCATAGAATTGTCAAGAAACACTTCCATTGGTTCCAAGATATCATTTTAAATTTTTTGGACCCATCCTCAACCCTTGGTTTAACCAGGTTAACCAAATCAAGCATAAACACAAAAAATCTGATATTCAATGCCTTAAACAGTTTTAAACTAAATTTTCAATGAAAATCAATTAATTTTACATTCCAATCATGTTTAATATTTCCCTAAGTAAAATAATCATTTATTTGGCTTGTTCAACCAACTTAAAGGGGTCAAACTGATGCATCAAACCAAATTACCATCCAAGCTTCCAAGCCTTTGCTCCAAAATCCTTGAGGTGGTTTTTTATAGAATGCATGACCCTCAAAATCATCATGCAAGTCACCATTGATTTGTTGACCAGTCAAAAATTCAATATACTCTTCCAAAGCATAAAACTATGTTCAAATAGTTAACCAAAGTCTAAACAATCCCAAACCCCCAAATCCTCTAGTAAATGATACCTAAAAATTATACAAATTAGCCCCAAATCAGCCCAAAAAAAAAACCCTCAGATAGCTCTTAAACCCAACCAAATTCCATGGCATAGCTTAATAGATTAAAGTCTAGTCCCCTTCCTCATATGTGTCAAGGCAAGTCCCATTTAAAGATCCTACCCTCTGCTTGGTTCACATGTAGCTTTGGATTGATGCAACCATCTAAAGGAAGTCCAAAATCAATCCTAACCCTCTATTCAAAAAGCTAGGGTTTGGGGGGGGGGGGGGGTGGGGATATATAACCTAAGAGATCTTATTCCATCAAGTTTATTCTTTCAATTGCCCCCAACTTAAGTACTTCTTCCTTAACATCTCTAGCAGCTCCTCTAGTATTCCAACAATTTTCCCCTATTTTCCATCTTTAAAATCGCATTTTAACAAAGAGAGAGGGAGTGGTAGAGGGAGAAAGTGGAGTTTACAACATAATTTTCAATCCATCCATAATCAACATGGGGAGTCTTTTGTAAAGCTACAGAGGACATCCCTAGGAAAAATTAAGACTAAAATCAATAAAATCCATTCCTTGGCTAGTGAAAATTCTCAACATTTAGCTATGATATCAATTTGAATTTGCTGAAAATTTTTAATGCATAGAACCTTCAATGTTCAGGCAAAGAAAATTGTTGAGATAGTTACAACTTATTTTTTTGATTGTTGATATTCTTGCAATATGTGTTCTTTTAATGATTCCAAATATTATTATTTTAATAATAATTTATCCTAACATATTTTGGATGTATTATTTTGTTGTTTTTGTATACTAATATTTCAAAAATATCATACTCCATATTGTACAAATCTTCAAATCAGAATAGTTTAGGGTTTATAATAAATGAAGTATGTATTAAACATTTTTTGAGTCTGAGAGAGTCTGATTGTAATTGAGTAACTATGCTCACACACACCAGGGGAGTGTTTAAAAGTTGTAAATTTTTGAATTGATCGTATTGTACGAAGTCATTTCATACGGGATGATTTGATTAGTAATTTTCCCCTACGAGCAGTCAAATGAATAGAAGGTAGAAAATTTTTCTAAATATGGATCGTACTGTATGATGTTATCATCATACGTATTCCATCAAGAGTATGAATTGGATAGGTCCCTTTTCATCCCGATGAATTCAAAATTTTTTTAACTGGTCATACTATACCATGTCATCATCATATATACGTAGTCTAGAGTACGAGTTGGACGTGTCCCGTTTCATCCTAATAAAATTAATTTTTTTTAACTGATTGTATTGTACGATGTCATCTTCATACGTATGAATTAGATGTTTCCATTTTTATCCTGACAAACTTCAAAATTTTTGAACTGGTCCTACTATAAGATGTAATCTTCATACAGATGCCATCCAGAGTATGAAAATGCGAGGTCCGTCTTTTCTCGATGATGGTAAAAAAATTTTAACTATTAATATAGTATAAACTTGGTTCGTACTGTACGATCATTGTGTATGAAGTTATTTCATACAGATTAACAAAAGGTTCATACGCAACAGTTTTTGCTTTGTTCATACGTACGAACGTACGATTGTACATGCTTAAAATTGAAAATTTCAATTTTCTAGACAATTTTATATGTATTATAGATAAAAGGTCCCTTAAAATTGGACTAATAAGGGTTCTTCTTCGTGATTTTTCAAGTCCAAGTGATAGAGTGCATTTGGGAGAGTGTTTGAGAGAGAGTTCTTGCAAGAGAAGTGTAAAGGGTTCACAAGGTTACTCAAATGTAAGGATCTCTTTATATTTTCTTAATTTAACTCTTATTTTCTTCTTTCAAGTTACTCAAGGGAAGATCATTAAAGTATGGCGATGATACTCTAACTACACTTGGAGGGTATGAAAGGATGATGGTTCTCTACTAACCCTTGGAGATTGTGAATAGATTACAGTTCTCTGCCAACACTTGGAGAGTGTAAAAGGATGACAGTTTTTTGCCAACACTTGGAGACTATAAACATATGACGATTCTCTGTCGACATTTCGGGAGTGTAAAAGGATGACAGTTCTATGCTGCACCAGGAATTGGTCGAAGAGAGGAATTGTAAAGGTTTCTTCACCTTACTATGGGGAAGAAAGGAGAGTCACTTTGGTAATAGTGTAATACCTTAAGAGGGAGTCTTCAAGGAGTGGATGTAGGTCGTGTTTAACCGAACAACTATAAATCTTTGAATTTTTTATTTTCTACATTTATTTTCAGTAATTTTTTTACTATGGTTAAAAAGGTTATTTTATTTAAAAATCAAATTGCTATAAAATTTTTAAATGATTTTTTTATTAAAAATCTAAGATAATTTTTAAATTACCATTTCACCCCCCTCTTAGTTAGCCTTGAGAGAATAGCATTGGATTAATAACCTATATGAAATCAATAAGTGGTATCAGAGCTTTGTTTCAAAACTATAAATTTATACTACTTTTTGAAAGTAAAAAAGACTAATTTTGGAAACCAAAACACACCTGAAGGATATTCGATCACTAGACCTTTGTTATTTGATAATATCCCTTTCAATTTTTAGAAAACATGCATGTTTACATTTCTTCAATCACTTGATTATCACATATGGATTTTTGTTCAAGAAGGGTATACTAGGACAACTCGACTTGTAGATGGTATTAGAGTTGAAACACCCTTTGATTGCTGGACTATAGAAGAACATGACTTAGCACAATTAAATGCTAAATACTTAAATAGTTTCTTTTTGTGCACTTAAGTCAGAAGATTACATGAGGGTTTTTACCTGTAAAAGTGGAAAGGACATCAGGAATAGACTTTATATTACATATGAAGGGACTAATGAGGTAAAATAATCTAGTTTAAATTTCTAGTTACATGATTATGAATTATTTTGTATGAAACCCACTGAATCCATATCTACCATGTACATAAGTTTTACTCAAATAGTTACTTCTTTGTATGCATTAGGTAAGTAACTAAAGAATGCTAAATTGGTTAATAAAATTCTTTATCATTTACCTACTTCTTATGATGCTAAGATAACTGCAATTATAGAGTCTAAGGATTTAAATGTTTTCTCTATCGATAATCTTTAAGAAAGAGGAGAAAGTAAATGTGAGAAAGGCATTTTAATAGGATGATTCGAAGAGTGATCAGTCACTACTTGAGAATGAGGAAACATTGCTTTGATGATAAAGCAATTCAGAAGAATTTTTAAAAGGAAGCAAAGCAGACGCCAATAGTGGAACAGCGGTAAGTTCCACAAAAATGTTAAGGTTTCTAATAATGTTATTTGCTACAAAGGTAGGAAACCTAGACATCTAAAATTAGATTGCCCCAATATCAAAGCCACTCCTAACAAGAAGAAGGAAGATGAGAAAGTAAATGTGATAAAGGCAAGAAGTGATTTAAGAGAGCTTTCTAGGCGGCCTCACCTTCAGATTCATCAGAAATAGAGAAGGAAGAGAAATTCACTAACCTATGTTTAATGGCCAATAATCTTGATAAGTCAAATTAAGAAGAGGTATGTGACTTAACCTATGATGAATTGCTTGAAGTTTTTGAAAGAATATATGATGCATATAGAAAACTTAGGAAAATGCATGCTAGATTGAACTTATAATTGCAAGAGTTACAAAAAGAGCATGAAATCTGTAAGAAAGATCATGCACAGATAGACAACAACCACATGAGCTTACTTGATGAATTTGATAATTTGAATAAATAGAATGAATTACTAAAATCATCTTATACTAAATTGCAAAAAGAATTGGAAGATTTTAGGGATAAATCAGAAAATAGAGAGCACTATCTAAAATATGATAACACTGTATTAGAAGATGAAAACTCATTCCTTAGAGTGACAGTGAAAGCTCTCGAGGAAAATAGGATACCCCTACATATGAAGATTTTACTAATCCTATTTTCAAGTAAAATTTTTTAAAATCTAAGAAGAGACAAATTTATTATCAAAATTTGAAAAACCCTTTTCTTAGAGTTAAATGTTTTAGTTGTGGAATGATTGGACATATTTCACACACTTGTACTTTACATAGAAAAACCTATTTAGTGTGGAGACCTAAGATGCATAAAATAAGTCATATCATATAGGCATCTAGTTTAATTTTTTTAAGAGGAGAACCTAAACTTGTTTGGGTTCCCAAGTCTAATATTTGATTATTTTATAGGACTGCTCTCATACAGGCCTCATCATAGCATTTGGTACCTAGACAACGATTGCTTAAAGCATATGACTAGAGATAGAACAAAATTCATATCGCTGGAAGCCAAGAATGGAGGCAAGGTTACATTGGAAGATAATACCACTAGGAAAGTAGTTCGCATAGGTATGATCAAAATACTGAATAACTTTTTCATAGAAAATGTTTTTCTTGTAGAAATCTTAAAGCATAATTTATTAAGTATTAGTCAGTTATGTGATAAAGGGTATAACGTTAATTTTTTTTTCTAGTAGTTACATATTAAGCCTGAATAGAAATAATGTTTTGCATGGAACTACGGTAAATTATATTTATATATTATATTTGAACTGTATTAAAACTCCTAATACTTTTTTGTTTAAAAAATATTTTCTGATGAATTATAGTTATAACATAGGAGACTTTGTCATGCTAGCATGAAAAACCTTAGAAAAATTATCCAAAAGAATTTGGTTAGAGATTTACCAAAACTAGACTTTACTAAGGATTACCTTTGTGATGCATGTCAACTAGGAAAATAGGTGAAGTCCTCATTTCATTCCAATAAGGATCTTAGAACTAGCAAACCATTGGAGATTATTCATATGGATTTTTTTTGGACCAGTTAGCACTATAAGTCTAGGAGAGAAGGTAATCAGATTTATGATAGTTGATGATTTCTAAAGATTCACATAGGTTAAATTTTTATTTCATAAGAACGAATCATTTGAGAAATTTTGAGATTTTTTTACTTGAATTCAGAGAAAACTAGGGTGTAAAATTTTAACAATTCAAAGTCATCACGATGGTGAATTTGAAAATGATGAATTTGAAGATTTTTTTAAGAAAAAAGGAATATATTTTTGCACCTAGGACCCCTTAGCAGAATGGGATAGTCAAAAGAAAGAATAAAATATTAATTGAAGCTGCTAGAGCCATATTAATAGTATATTCTTATCCTAAATATTTTTGAGCTGAAGTAGTTACTACTGCATGTTATATTCTAAATAGTATGAATATTAGATCAAAATTGAATAAAACACCCTATGAATTTCTTAAAAGGAGAACACCTAATTTGTCATATTTGCATGTTTTTGGATGTAAGGTGTTCATTCATAATAATGAAAAATCTCCTTTAGAAAAATTTAATCCAAAATTAAAAGAAGGATTTTTTTTTTGGATACTCTAGTGTTGAAAAATTATATAGAGTATTTAACAATAAAACTTTGGCAGTTGAGGAGACCACACATATTGTATTTGATAAATTTGGCATTTTAGAAGAGTCAAGATTGGAAGAGGATGACATAAAAAATAACTCCCAAAGAGTTGAGAAGATTAATTTGGATAAAAAATTATAATAATATAACCCTATGCCTAGAGATTTGAAATTTTTTAAAAATCACCCAAAAGAATTAATTTTAGGTGAACTTAGTGAGGGTATTAGGACTAGGTATGAACTTAGTAAAGAAGTTAATCATTCTGCCTATATTTTAACAGTAGAACCCATAAATATAAATAAAAAAAAATTAAATAAATTTTAGATTTTTGCCGTACAAGAAGAATTAAATCAATTTGTAAGGAATGATGTTTGGGAATTGATTGGAAGGCTAGAAGATCAAAGTGTAGTTGAAGCTAAGTGAGTATTTAAAAATAAAATGAATGACTCAGGAGTTGTTGTCAGAATTAAGGCTAGATTGGTGGTTAAAGAGTATAATCAAATTGAAGGAATTGATTTTGAGGAGACTTTTGCCCTTGTAACGAGACTTAAAGCAATTAGAGTTTTACTAACTTTTGCTTATTTTAGATGATTTAAATTGTATTAAATGGATGTTAAAAGTGTATTTATAAATGGTGTAATTTAAGATGATGTTTATGTTGAACAACCTAAAAATTTTAAAAATTTGAAATTCCCTAATCATGTTTTTAAATTAAAAAGGGCATTATACAGATTGAAACAGGCACCTAGGGCTTGGTATGAGTGGTTAAGAACTTTCCTATTAGAGAGATCATTTGAAAAAGGAAGTGTGGACACCACTCTCTTTTGAAAGAAATTGAAAGATGATATACTCATTATTTAGATTTATGTTGATGATATCATTTTTGGATCTACTAATAAAAATATTTATGATGATTTTTCCAAAATATTGAAAAGTGAATTTGATATGAGCCTAATGAGAGATCTTATTTATTTCTTGGTTTTAGAATTAAGTAAATTGAGGAGGGAATATTTTTAGTTAGTCAAAGTATGTTAAGGACATCCTCAAGAAGTATGAAATATATGATGCTAAACAAATAAGTACACCTATGAGTTCCTCGATTTAGTTGTATAAGAACCCAAAGGGAAAATCTATTGATCAAAAGAAATTTAGAGGAATTATTATATCTTTATTTTATTTGACTGCTAGTAGAACAAATAGTATGTTAAGTATTTTTTTTGTGTTGGATTTCAATCAGATTCCAAAGAATCACATTTGATAATAGTAAAAAAGATTTTGAGATATCTTTTGGGAACTTAAAACTTAGGAATTTTGCATCCTAAGTACAGCTCTTCATTTAAAATTGTTGGATATTCTGATTAAGACTTTGTAGGTTGTAGGGTTGATCAAACGAGTACATCTGGAACTTATCAATTTATAAAAAAAATTATTTAGTTCCATGGTCCAATAGAAAATAGAATTTCATAGCCCTATCTTTTAGTGAAGCTTAATACATTGCCTTAGGAAGTTGTGTGGCACAAGTTCTTTGGTTGAAATAATAGTTGATTGATATAGGATTTACTATAGGTTCAATTTCAATTTATTATGATAACACTAGTGTCATTTGCATTTCAAAAAATATTATTCAACATTCTAAAACCAAACATATAGACATAAGACATCATTTCATTAGGGATCATGTATCCAAAGGAGAAATTGAAATGAACCATATTTCAATAGAAAATCAACTTGTAGACTTTTTAACAATACCACTACCTTTTGATACTTTTAGCATATTAAGAATAAGGTTAGGTGTGATTGATCTTAATGCTTAGATAAAATCTTCTGCAAACTTGATATGTTTTTATGTTTATTCTCTATTTTTGTTTGTAAATGTTTTTATTATGTTTTTTTTATTTTTGGACATGTATCATTTATCAAAAGTAAATTTTTTATTTTCATGCTGATTTTTTTAAGTCTTTCAATCGTACTGTATGAAATTATTTTTCTACTGTATGAATTTTGTAGCATGTCAATCATTTTGGAGTGAATGCGTAAAGTTTTAATTTTTTAAAATAGATCGTCCTATACGATACTGTCATCGTCCCGTACGATCTATATAATTTCATTTGTACGCATATAAATGGTTATCTGTGTAGAATCATTTATTATAACTGATCGTACGTATAAACTACAAATTCATATGTATGATCCACATGTCATTTTCAGTGGGGGATAAACCTAACCGTCATTAAAACGATCATAAATAACTGATCGTCCATGATGATTACATGTTCGCTTGTATGATCGTATGGTCAAAAAGTCTATATGAAAGGATGCCTCATAAATGGTGTGTTTACAAAAAATCATTTTAATATAAATGTTATCATTCATCTATACAAAAATAATTTTGTCCCATACAATCACAAGATCCTATGTACAAATCCATTTTTGTACTATACGAAGGATAATTTTACTTTAAATAGATGGGCTTTAGAATTCATTTTCATTAACTTCAACATTCTCCTTGAATCCTTTCAACATAGGAATGGCAAGTTATAGCAAATGTGGTAGAGCTTCTAAGGGTTCATCATCCAAGAGTGGGGATGATAATTTTATGTCTAGAGAAAATGAGGATTCCATTTATAGGTATATAGCTGCAAAAATCACTCCCTCAAGACTACGGATTCAAGATGATATCCACTTTCAAGTTATGCTTATATTTACTTCAACCAAGTTCTCATTTATTTTAACTTTGATCTATGCTTATCATAGGGAGACCTTTAACTATTTTTTAGCAAATATGAGGTTTAGCGAGGATGATGGTAAGATAATATCATTTGTCAAAAAACAACGGGTTGAAATAACCAAGGAAGATCTTGGAACCATTCTCTATTTAAGGAATCGTGGGACTAGAGCACACACTTTAACATCTAAATCTGACTATGATTGGTCTAAAATAAGTAAGACTCTTAAAGGTATCATTCAAGTTTATCATTTGGCTAGAGTATACACTTTGAATCAAAATGCTTGGGTCATCCAACATGTCATTAAAACTCCAATCATTCATAAGTTTGGTGATTACATAAACATTACTCCTCTTCTTTCCACTATTACCTATTTGATCATGACTGTACAAGCAATTGATGATGCCTAACGCATCATGGATTACATTCGTAATCTTTCTGAAATTGAGTTTCCTTGTCATAAGAGGAAGAAAAACATTTCTATATGATATTAGGTGACCTATATTTTGGAAAAAAAATACAACATTGTTCGTCATGATCCTCCCACTAAAATGCCAATATTCTTCACCGATGCCTCTTTTCGATCTCTTTTTGGGAGAAATGAGAGTTCAACTGAGGATATTGAGGGAGAATGGGGAGCATTTGCACTTTCTCAGGGATCTGATCAGAACTATTTTTAGGAGATGATCCAATGATTTGATTAGATGGAGAGTTATTTTGATCAAATTTAGGCTCATTTAAATCAGCAGGATGCATAATACCAATAAGATATGGGGTAGATCATAGGTCAGTTGACTCAGTGAACACGAATGTAGCTATGATGAATAGCTATTTTTTAGTCTTCAACCAACCTCCTCCTCCAGATCAAGGTCCCTCAGAGTTTTGGTTGTATTTCTTAATTGTTACCTTTGACATTCCTTTCCTGATGTGATGATGTCAGTGTTTATTTCTTTATACTGTACTTATTTTTTTTTTTTTAGGATTGTGTTGTTATTAAGATTTTAGAAGTTATGATGATTGATATCAATGGCTTTAATGTATCTGATCTTTATTTGATATCAATAAAAAATGTCTTGTTTTGCTTAGTTATTTTTGTTTGAAATGTGAGTTTGCCTATATGAAAAGCTTATTTTAATTTATCTAAAATTTATTATAAATTAACTTGCATTACAAAATTAATTTCATTATGAAATCTAATTTTTTAAAATTTAAATTAACTTATAACTCGATCTAGTTAAGGATATCATTCTCATATTATTTTTAGGCAAACATAATTTTAATATTATTATTGCAATTTTGATGTTTTATTATTTTTTAATTTTCTTTTCAATATAATTATCTTTTTAATTAGATAAATTTCATTTTTTTAGATTATATATTTTGGAAAGACCAATTTAAAAAAAGGGAAGGTATATCAAAAATAAATTTATAATATGTACAAAAATAAAAAAAAATGTGCAATGATTTGCAAGATGAAATGTGGCACAAAATTAACCCAAATATAAAAAAGATGCACAAAGTGTGCCACAAATATTTAATATAATGTCACCAATTAAATATGTTCTTTTCTCTATTGTTTAATCTTTATTCCAAACCAAACTAAATTTTAATTATATTTTATTTTGAAAATTGAAATTAATTAATCTTCATTTCGATGCTTTTAATCTTCATTTCAACGGGATGATTTTATTAGTTATTTTCCCCTATAATAAAATGAATAAAACACGGGAAATTTTTCTAAGTATGGATCATATTATTTGATGTCGTCATCATGTGTGTGCCATCAAAAGTACAAATTAGATGGGTCCCTTTTCATCACGATGAATTTAAAGTTTTTTTTAACTAATCGTACAGTACGATGTCATCATCAAACATACGCCATCCAGAGTATAAGTTAGACGGGTCCCTTTTCATCCTGATGAAATCAAAGTTTTTCTAAACTAGTCACACTGTACAATATTGGCTTCGTACATATGTCATCCAGAGTATGAATTAGATGGGTCAATTTTCATCTAGATAAACTTGAAAATTTTTGAATTGATCATATTGTATGATGTTGTCTTCATACAGATGCCATCATGAGTACAAAAATATGGGGTCACTCTTCGTCCCGATGATGGTGAAAAAATTTTTAACTGTTTTTACAGTACAAACTTTGTTCGTACTGGATGATCATCGTGTATGAAGTCCTTTCATACATATTAACAAAAGATTCATATGCAACAGTTTTTGAACTATTCATATATATGAACTTATGATCATACAGTACGATCGTACATGCTCAAAATTAAAAACTTTAGTTTTCTGGAAAGTTTTTCATGTCTTTCATATTATGGTTTTTTTAAAACTGATGTGTGAAGAGTTGTTCTTCATGATTATTCATGAGCAAGTGAAAAAAGATCATTTTGGAGAGTGTTTGAGAGAGATTTCTTGCATGAAAAGTATGAAGGGTTCACAAGGTTACTCAAAGGTATGGATCTCTTTGTGTTTTTTATTGCAACTCTTCCTTTCTTCTTTCCAGTTGCTCAAGAAAAGATTTTTGAAGTAGGATGATAATACTCTACTGACACTTGGAGTGTGTAAAATGACGATGATTCTCTACCAAAACTTGGAGAGGGTGAAGAGACGATGGTTCTCTGCTGACGTATGGAGAGTGTAAAATGACATCGATTCTTTGCCGACACTTAGAGAGTGTGAACAGACAATGGTTCTCATCCGACACTTTGAGAGTGTGAAATGATGATGTTTCTTTTTCACACTAGGAATTGGTGAAAGAGAGGAGTTGTAAAGGCTTCTATGCCTTGCTGTGGGGGAAACAGGAGAGTCACTTTGGAAATAGTGCAATACCTGAAGAGAAAATCTTCAGGAGTGGTTGTAGGCCGTGTTTGACTGAACCACTATAAAACTTTGTGCCTTTTTTATTTTTTTCTTTTATTTCCTATAATTTGTTTACTGTAGTTGAAAAGGTTATTTTATTTAAAAATTTAAATTGCTGTGAAATTTTAAAATGGTTTTCTATTAAAAATCCAAGAGAATTTTATAAATTAACAATTCACCCCCCCCCCCCCCCCCCCCTCTTGGTTAGCCTTGGGAGAATATCTTAGGTTTAACAACCTATACAAAATGAACAAAAATTTATGTCACCATCTACTTATGCTCCATTTTTTTATTTTTTTTGAAATTTGGATGTGTATTTTAAATGTTATAAGAATTTGAAATTTCTTGTTCAAATTGATCTAAAATGGCCCTATTTGATTAAAGTTATTCGATTATGCTTTCAGAGCAATCAGATGGCCGAAAAGAGGCCACATCACCTCTCTTAGAATCGTGAATCAATAACATGATTGAGCGTATGCCATTGGAGTATGGGGAGCCTACATGACTCCATCTTAGGCACCCCTGCCATTTTAATTCAAAAATTGAATTAAAAATTCAATTTAAATGTTGTTAACTTCAAAATTTTAAAATAATTTCACTTTTTGACCAGATTTAATGATTTTAGTGTCATTGGAAAGGTCTTGAGACATACTTTATTTTTAAAAATTATTTTGCCAAAATTAGATTAGTGAATTATGAGATTTTTTTTTTTAATTTTAATTTTAGCAATTTTCTCTTGATCTAGGGTTTAAACTGAATGTAACATATGGTAAAATTTTTGTGGGTGTCTTTGGCATCCCCTACATTTTTTATAAAATCAATTGTTCTTAGGATTACTGTGGTGTCAATTTTAAGTAATGGGTCCATTTTAAACCCAAAACTTTGAAAATCCATAACTCTCAAAATATATAGGATTTGGATGTGTTTTTTTGTTGTGTGATTGCATATGTGTCAGGGTTAGATGAACCAAAATTTGGACCGATTAGAACACTAGTAACATCATGGAAACATAATTAAGGAAAATGTTTATATGATTTAGAAAAATTCTAGGAAATATTCTACACTTCCAGTAAGATTGAAACTCTCGAATAGTTGACTTAGTGATAATATAAACCTTATGTTTTTATTTCACTAGAATTTTAGTTCATTTAATTAGAAAATAAATTAAATAAAAAATCAACCTCCTTAAGAGTCTTGAAACTTCAAAAAAATGTGATATATCTAAACTAAATCTAAAAATTACAAATATCATCTCTAGAAAAAGTAAAATACCTTCAACTAGACTTCAAAATTGATCTTAATTTGTTAATTATAGAAAATTAATAATTAAAAATATTAAAAATGTAAAAAAATTTACAAACTCTTGAAAACATTTTTATAGGTCATCCATGTCCTTTGGTGGGTATTTCAAAAAGTATGGAGTGAGTTTGTTGCAAAAAATGAAAACCCTTCTTGAATTAATAAGTTAAATAATTCTATTAAATACCTAAACTACATAAATTCATAACTAATTTCGAAAAACTCCAAATTGAGCTAACTAAAATGCATTGGACCCCATTAAGGGTCTAATATTTATAAAAAATAAAAAATTTCTTGAAATTAAAAATAAAAAACTCAACTCTTTTATCTATCATAGGTTAAAACTACATAATAACTTGAAAAAATCAAAACTAATTATAAAAAAATCCAAATCCAACAATCTACGTGTCATTTTTCTCATCTTATGGTCTTGTATTTAAAAAAAAATTTAAAACTACAAAACTTAATCAATATCATAAAGTCAAAAAAAATTGGACCCCTTTTTTAATGAATTAAAATTATTCAAAATTAAATAAATGGTTTATATTCTAGCAAAAAATCAATCTATTCAAAATAATCAGATAACCAACCCCAATATACTCAATAAACTTACCATTGATGAAGTTTCTAGGATATAATATCCTGAGCTACGGTGATATATGTTCTAAGGAGATTGTTGTTCTCATGCACATCGTGATGACACCATAAACGGATTAAATGGAGTGCAATAGCATAAAATTGACTAATCATTATTTGGCTATATGTCGTAAGAAGACTTTGGTTCTCGTGTCCATTATGATAACCCCATGGAAAGGTTGATGGTAAATAAAATATTACCAATCTAATTAATTAAATTATAAATAAAATAATTAAGCAACATCAACCCTTAATTTGAACCAATTAATTTAATTATATAATAGTTGTTATAACTAGGTAACATGGGCCCATGAGGCTATTAAATTAGTCTTAAGGAGCTTAAATAAATCTCACAACCTTAGTGTAAATAAAGGTATTAATCACTCAACAATTAAATTTTATCTAAAATTAAGGAAAAACACTAGTACTTAAACTTGAACTACAACCCTTACAACTACAATAAACTAAAGAAATAACTAGAAAATTTAACAACAACCCAACATAGGACACATCCAAGACAAATATCATGACACACACACTTTAGATGGTTTGTTAGGAAAACCAATCCTAGTTTTAGGCTAGGTTGTTCTTTATTTCTTGCTATTTTTGTGATGAGATTTTCCATGAATTTTATGCATGCTAGTTATTCTGACTTGGTTTTATGATTGCTAATGTTGTGATGTTCTTTCTTCTACCATGTTGTGTGTATTAATCACTCATGGCCTTTTGTTATATTAATTTGATATATTTTGATGGTTTGATAAAACTAGCTTACTTTTTTTTATATATTAGGAGTTTTGTATATCTTTATAGGTTTCTTACTCGACATGTAACTCTTATTTTATCATTGATACGGTTAGGCTCCCTATGGATAAATTTTTTTACTTGTAATTAAAATAAAAAATGTTAGCCCAACATACAAAGATAAATGATCTTAAGAAGTAACATCATACATGTTGAGGGTCTTATGCATTCCTATTATCACTCCACTTTCTACCTATGCAGCTCTCCACCTTCGAATCATGGTAGGCTATATGTCCTATTTGGGTACAATTCTATCTAGGGATGTTGTGCAATCTCTAAGGAAAAATATATTTTCTAAGCCCATTTTAAAATGCTTCATATTATTTATGCATGCAAAATCAATCAGCATACTTTACATTAGAAACTAATTACGTACAATAATAAAATTTTAAATGCATTAGTGCATAGTAACCCTATATAAGTAATGGAGCATATTAGGAGCTTCTTTAGACACTAACCTCAATTTCTCAGAAAAAAAAAACTTAAATAATAGCCTACCCATCTTTCATAAAGAAAAAAATTGTGATTATCTCAAAACCTTTATAATTTAATTAACTAGGAAGTTTTGCAATCCAGGATCCATAAAATGTGATTTTGGTGATTAAAATATTATTGATTGAATTACTTTTCTCATTAAATATTTTTGAGATTTCTTTTGTCTGTGAGCACTAACATTGCAGGTATGACATACACTGCTCAAGGATATTAAAAGCTCAATAGAATAGGAATGTCAAGTAATATTGTCTATCATTTTATTTTTCTTTATTTCTATTTCTTGAGTCTAGTCACATACGAGTGTATACAATTAGGTGACTTTGCACACACAAAGGGGAAGTGATATGAATTTTAAAAGTTTTTTTTATAATAATTGTACTATATGAATTATAATCATAATGTATGATTAGTATAAAAACAATGGGTTTAACAGCTAATTAAAAAATTAGTTTCTATAAACTAATCATACTTTATAATTATTATCATACTGTATGATATGTTACAATCTAAAACACCCTCTAGATTAATTTAAGTAAGATTTCAAATTTCTATTTTTGAACTAATCATATAATATGATGTTAATCATACTGTATAAATATTTAAAATCTTGCTAAAATTAACCTCTATGATTACTCAATCAATTTATTATTTAATTAATGATAACCGATCATACTAAATAATAAGCAGAGGCAAAATTTGTCTTCCCAATGATCGTACCAAATGAAACCATCATTTTTGAACAAATCATATCATACAATATTAATATTGTATTGGATAACATATTTGAAATAAACTAACCATACAATATGATAAGAGCAGTACAACATGATTAGTATAGACAATTTTAGTTGTCCTATTAATCATCTTATATGAATGGAGGAAATTAAATAGATTGTACCAAACAATCTCTGGATCATATTATATAATGCATTCAAATTAATTGAACAATTCATTTGAACAATTATTTACATCATATTGGATGGGACTAGTTTTGAACTGATCGTAGTGTACAAACGAGAATTGTATTGTATAAATAGTGATGACTAAATATTTGTATTATATGGAATAATTGAATTGTATTTTTTAGGGTTTCTTAAAGCTCATTGTATAAATAGTGTGACTGCTGAAGGTACTCTGAGAGAGAAGCTTTGAGAAATCTAGGTTTTGAGAGGAAGGTGATTGTAAGGTTATGCAAGAGGGAGGAGTGTGAGGGGATCACATGATTGCTACGAGCTAGCTACACCCTTGCTCCTCCTATGGAGTTGGGGAGTCTTTAGAAGCTCTCTTGGAAGATAGGCTCCTAGGTAAGTCCTTGAGGTACTCTGTTGAGATAGTTGCTACTTACCTTCGCATGTTTGACATTCTTACAACTTGTTTGTTTTTTTATGATTCCAAATATTATTGTTTTGATTATTTCTCCTAACACAATCTGGAAGAATTATTTTGCTCTTGTGTGTACTAATATTTCAAGGAAATCATACTCCGGATTATTGAAGACTTCAAATCAAGATTAGTTTAGAGTGTTTTGTAAATTAAAGTCTGTATTTTTCATTTTATTAAGTCTGGGAGAGTGTGATTGTATTTGAGTAACTGAGCGCACACACACTAGAGTAGAGTCTTAAAATTCATATTTTAAAACTGATCATACAGTATGAAACGGATGGTCATTCTTGATCATACCGGGATGATGGGCTCTACATTGTGCACGAATGAAGATCATATGGATGATCATTCTTGATCGTATCGGGATGATGGGCTCTGGATCATACACGAATGAAGATCGTATGGATGATCATTCTAAAAGTTTGTTACGAATGTTAGGCCCTTATGAACTAGCCCAAGGCTAACCATAAGGAGGGTGAATTGGTATTTTAAAAAACTTTAATCCAAAGCACAACAAATCTCAAACAAAAATCACCACAGAAAACAAGTGTGAAAAAATTAAATGCGGAAGCAGTAAAAAGAACACAAGGGTTTATAGTGGTTCGGTCAACTCAACCTACGTCCACTCCCCGGAGGTGACCTCCTGAGTATTGCACTACCAAAGTGACTCTCCTTTAGCCCCCACAGCTAGGCATAGAAGCCCTTACAAAATACTTTCTTTTTTCCACCCCTTATAAGGCAGAGAACCCAACTCCTTTTGCTTCCTTTTAAAGAAGGTAGAGAATCTTGATCGATCGCTGAAGCTTACCTCTCCCAACCCTTCCAAGGATAAGAGACTCTAGTGGAGAAGAAGTGAAACAATGCTTGGAGCAACCCTTATGAACCTCCCTCACAAGATCCTCTCTCTCTCTCCCTCTCTCTCTCCTCTAAGCTTTCTCAGGTCAAGATAGCAGAAAAAGATAATTCAAAATGTTGAACAATAGCTCTTAAATAGAAGAGCTTCAAAATAGATCATTAATTACAAATTACAGACATTATCGTCCATGACGATAGGTATATCATCTTGTACGATCAATGCAATTTAAGCTTAATCAGCTGGGATGATTTGGGATGAATAGAAGAAAGGTGTTCCTATCATCCAAGATGATAATAAATCATCCGGTATGATTAGTTCAAATCACAGACCATCAGCCAGATAATCACTTTGAAAAGAGTTCTGGACGATTCCAAAATAGCTTGATCGTCCGGGCCAATCTCACAATCATCTCGGACAATTAGTTCAAATTAAAGGAAAATCATCTAGAGCATCGCTCGGAATTTGAGCTGGCCGATCCTTATCGTCTAGACCATCGCTCGAAATTTGAGCTGGCCGATGTTGATCGTTCTGGAGCAACTAAGGTTTTTTTAACTGATCGTCCTGGACTATATTGTGATTGTCCAGGATGATGTAATCGTATCAATCAACCTTAATTGCTTTCCTTAATCACCAGATTAATTTAGTCATAATTATATCAAATCGTCCAGGATGATACAAGATCATCCTGGCCGATTGCCAAAAATAAAGAATGCTTAAATAGATCATGGCGGCTGATTCTTTCTGTTTTAAGCCTATCATCCTGGCCGATACATCTATTGTCTAGGCTAGTCGACTAATGACGGCTGCCTTAACTATGATGACTGATTAGGGTTTCTATTTTAAATGCTATCATCCGGGATAATGTGAGTAAATAATAGAAATTCTAAATCAGTCAGAAAAATCTCTCAAGTTTGTGTGCGTAGGGTTACTTAGCATCAGACACTTTACAATTAACTCAAGAAAGGGAAAAAGAAAAATACATACTGACTCAGACCTAGTCTACCCAATTTTGAGCTGGTTCCGATTCTCGTCCGATCTTGTGGACCTGAAATGTCAATAGAAAAAGGCAGTCTTAGAGTTTGCTAACATCAAAAGCATAATCTATGAAAACACATTTGCAAAAATCTCCCCTTTTTTGATGATGTCAAACACCTTAACGATTAATTCTAAAACAATAGTCCAAAACATAGAAAAGCTTTCAAATTTCAGAGAAGAATAGTACAAGAACAGACATACTACTCCCCCTTTGACATCTCAAAAAGGAGATGGAAATTAAAAAAAAACTAAAGTGACTAAGAAACTAAAAGAAAAACATAATCTAGAGAAAATAAACTGCAGAAACCAGAAACTAAAATTAGAGAAACGAGGGACCTTGTTCATCAGACGGAGGTGGAGGTGGTGGCTGCTGAAAGTAAGAAGAGAGTGAAGCAATCTGTGCCCTAAACTAGGCCATGTCCTGATCATGCTGCTCCTGCTGCTGAGCTACGAAAGTGTCAAATCAGGCCTCCAACTGATCAAATATGTCCACCAACTGATCCAGCTATGAGTGCTGGCGGAGAGGAATAGGTTCACGAATGGGAGTGGGAGCCTCCTACTCTTCGGCCCCCTTAGCTTCCTCATCTTCTGGGTGGAGATGAGTACTGTGAAGGACATTGATGGAACTGTTTGAGTAGCAGGGAGGCTGAAGGTCAGGATGAGCAGGATATTGATGTTGGTATTTAGTTTCAAGAACATAAGCTATGATGTGTCCTAAAGCAAGGTTTGGTTTCCTCTTATGATCTAGATCGCATATTATTATCAAATGATCAATGTATTAAAAGATCAGGTCAGTAGCATTAAACTCTTTATGGGCCATGATGTAAAAGGTAGTAAGTGAAAGAAGTTGAGTGATGTGGACTCGGTCCCCGACTTTTGGATTAATGGTAGTGTGAAGGATATGTTGGATTATCCTAGCATCTTTTAGTTAAGAGCTAGTCTCTCCAACATGAAAAGGTGTGTTGCTGTGGTGAAGAAAGTAGTTTGAAAAGGACCAGTTAAAATTAGGATCCGAGATAATGGTATGCAACTTATCCCAAGTGGTGGATAGCTGCAACAGTTCAGCACAGTCCTGGTATGTGATCTTGATAGGGTGTCTATTTACATAGTAGGTGAGGGCAGTGTAAGAGGAGTTTATGTGGTGGTTTGCAAAAAATTTGAAAAGAAGTTCAGAAGAGAAAGGGACAGTGAGAGTACAGATAAAGCACAGATAAGTGTGAGTGAAGAGGTCTAATACCGGATATGAGAGGTGGATAAAATTGATTAGTCTTGAGAGAGTGATCCCCATTCTTTGTACCGATGTAGTCTGCCAGATCTTCTGCCTCCCTGAATTGAGGGTCCAGTGTGGCCCTCGAGGAGCTTCCAAAGATTTGTCGAATGCGCTTTTCGCCTGCCATAAGCAAGTAACAGTAAGAAAATAGAGAGTAGAAAGCAAAGGGAAACAAAGTGTGAAGAAAAATGACTGAAATCTGGCTGAATTTAAAGAATTGGCCGTATCATCTAGGACGATCATACAAACATTCAGGATGATCAGGTTCAGTAATTGAATACAGGTCGATTGGTCAAAAAGGTGGCCCGATCGTCCGGTTCGAATCCGATATCGGCCGGGACGATTAGACAAAGATGATCATCTCGAGGAGTCAGGCCAGACGACCAATGAAAAAGTAGATCATCCAGGACGATTAGGTGTATCGTCCAGGACGATGCTTAATAATGAGTTGTATGGGCTGAATTTAAAATGCTATAAATCTATGCCACGTGTATCGTCCAGGATAAACAGTGGAGCGGCCAGGATGATTGTCCAATAATGGATTGTCCTAGGAGATTTTAAAGATTTTAAATGTGCTGACACGTGTATCATCGAGGACGATCAGGTGTATTGGCCAGGATGATGTCCATAAATGCATCAGCCATGATGAAAATTTTATCGGCCAAGACGATCAAGATGATTGTAATAGAGTTTGATCAGATCGTCCAAGATGATATGGAATCATCCAGGTCGATGAATTTCAACAAAGTCAGAAAAGTCCAATAGATGGATTTTTAACATAGATAGTCCAATCGTCCAGAACAATAAAAATATCGGCCAAGATGATATGACAAAATTTTGAAACCAGGGAAAGATGGAGATGATCAGAGAGAGCCCACAAACATTAAAACCAATCTAAAAACAACAACGAAAAAATAAAATAAGATAAAAACAAACAAAGAATTTTTGTTTTTAATATTTTTTTTAGTTTTTGCAAAGCAGCATATGATAAATTTTTCAAATTATTAAATTTTAAAGATTCGAAAGATCAATAAGTTAACAATGTCAAAATCTGAAAATGGTAGAATATCTGCTCCTGTTAACCCTAGCTCGGACTTCTTTCAGGGCACAAATAATCTTTTGAAAATAAATTGCCTAACTCAGAATAAACAAATTGGGTAAAAAGAAGATCCGTTCAAAACTTACTCCAAATAAAAATAACTTATAGAATAATATACCAAAGCAATTTGTCTCAATCATGATATTTGAAATCAAGCCTTTGAAAATATTAAGTAACTCATGAATTCTTCTAGAATTTTAAAAGTTTGAAAGAGGGGTAAGCTTATCTTATATGCGCTCATTTTATGCCTCTTGTCAATTTGAATGGCGCTCTTTGCGCATCTTTTAATTTTTGATACACTTTTGTGTAAATAAATTTTTTAATTTGGCGTCATTGCGCATCTTTTTGTTTTTGGCATCATTGGCCTTTTTATTTTTCATTCTTGCAAGCTAGATCACTTTTTCAACAACTCTTAAAAAATAATTAGTTGTAAGTAAATCTTTCAGATATTAGAGAAGAAAAACTCACTCCCTAATATAAGGAAGAATAGACCACAAAGCAGACTTTAGCAATTATATGATAAGTGTAATTGCAAGATTTCATTTAACTTGAAAGATATATAAAAAGCTTTGAATATTATATATATAAGGTAGATTACTGTGGCAGGATAAAAAAGATCTTAATTTCAAAAACCAATTGTTAATATGGGATAGACTTTTATTTAGAGAAAAAAATTATACCACTAAAAGAGGTTACAGGGAGGGAAACTATTAACGGTGTTTTTCCCTTTAACGGATTTAGAGAAGCTAATCATTGGCTATAAATCTCCAAAATTTAAGAACTAAGAAAAATCATTATAAATACAAAGGGACCCAAAGTAAAAACAACTCAAACAAATAAAAAAAACTAGCACAAAAAATAAAAAAGATGCAATTCAAGAATTTATTAAGCAGCAAGTTTAAGTAATTATGAGCTGTGAGCCTCCATTTGTTCAAGTATTATATGCTTCTCATGAGATCTTTGGTGAGTGAAATCCTGAAAAAATTAACAACCGTCAGATTTAGGAACCCAAGCAGGTTTGGGTCCCTTTTTATGAAAAGTAGAATGCAATGTATTTATGCTATGCTGTGAATCATGCAATTTGTGTCTCCACACCTAATGTGTACTATGATGAATAGTGCAAGTGTGTGAGATGTGTCCTAACATGCCACATGAAAAACATCTAACACCAGGAAACAGATTTCTTAAATGGTTCAGGTTATAATGCCTCTTCTTAGGTCTTGGCTTTAGATCAAAAGTGAGTTTCATCCAATTTCTCTTAATTGTTTCCAATTCATTTTAAACCTCGAGTTAGTACTTTCTAAAGCAGTATTTTTAATCCTCAAATTTTGCTCCATCTCTTTAGACCTCTTAAAATTAGATTCAAGTGTGGGGTGTGAAGCTTTTAATGAATCATGCTCATCAACCAATTCCAAATGCTTTTTATTTAATTCATCAAATTTATCAAGTAAAGTCATGTGATTTGAATCAATAGTTGAATGATCTTTGAGAATAATTTCATGCTTTTTTTGTAAATTCAAAAGCTCCAATTTTAAACTAGCATGAGTTTTCTTAAGTTTTTTGTATGATGCATGAATTTTCTCACAAATTTCAAATAATTGATTATAGGTTGGTTTACATACCTCTTCTTCCTCACATTGATCAAGATGATCTTCTACCATTAAGCACAAGTTTGTTGTTTCTTCCTCAGGTTCAGTTTTAGATAAATCAGAAGTAGATTCTGCCCAGAACACCTATTGAATTCTTTTCTTTTCCTTCCTGAACTTAGGTTTCGCCTCACTCTTTTCCTTTCTAGAATGATCCTGAAGTGTAGGACAGTCATCTCTGACATCTCAAGGCTTCCTGCATTCAAAACAAACAACATCAGAAGATCCTTTTGAATGTTTGTTATCCTTACCTTTTTTCTAATTTTGGTGATGGTTCTAACTCTTCCTTAGAAAGCTTTTGAATTGCCTTGTGATTAAGGCAATGTCATTGCTTTCAGACCCGAAAGAATCAGAGTTCGTGTTTTTACCTTTAATGCTATAGTTTTCTACTTTCTTTTCTCACCTGCATTAAAATTTCTTTGATTCACCCCTTGCTCAAAAGCAATGAGTGAGCCACATAAGTTATCGATTAAATAGGAATTTAAATCTTTAGATTCAGTGATTGCAGTGATTTTGGCATCAAAAGAGGAAGGCAAGCATCTCAAAATCTTGTTCACTTTTTCATAATTTGAAAGTTCTCTTCTTAAGGTATGTAAATAAATTTTAATTTGAGAAAACCTCATATACATTTTTGAAATTGATTTAGAAGATTTCATAAAAAAAAGTTCGTAGTCATGTAAGAGAATATTCAAATGAGATTGTTTAACTTCATTGGTTCCTTCATAAGTAATGCACAACCTATCCCAAATCTCTTTACCAGTAGAGCAAGTAGAAACACACATGTAGTCTTTAGATTTTAAAGAGCATAAAAAATAATTCAAACACTTCGCATTAAGTTGAGCTAAGTCTCTTTCATCAAAATTCCATTCAGTAAAAGGCACTTCAGTTTTAAATCCATTAAGTTCACGAGAAGGTGGATAATATCCTTCTTAATAAGCATCCACATGTGATAGTCAGTTGATTATAGAAAAGTAGACATGCAAGTTTTCCAAAAATTAAAAGGAAGATTGTTAAACAAAGGTGGTCGTGTAATAGAATATCATTCAGTTGTGTTACAATTCTCAAAGTTACCCATGTATCAAAATTTAAAAAGTTTTCAAACTCAGTTTTTATGAATTCTGCTCTGATACCACTTGAAAGTTCGTTAGGGATGTTAGACCCATATGAACTAGCCAAAGGCTAATCATGAAGGGGGGGGGGGGGGGGGGGGGGGTGAATTGGTATTTTAAAAAACTTTAAGCCAAAGCATAACAAAGCTCAAACCAAATTCACTACAGAAAACAAGTGCAAAAAAATTAAATGTGGAAGCAGTAAATAGAACACAAGGGTTTATAGTGGTTCGGTCAACTCGACCTACGTCCACTCCCCGGAGGAGCCCTCCAAGTATTGCACTACCAAAGTGACTCTCCTTTAGCCCCCACAGCTAGGAAGAGAAGCCCATATAAAACACCTCATTTTTTTCCACCCCTGGCAAGGAAGAGAACCCAACTCTTTTTACTTCCTCCTGAAGCAGGTAGAAAACCTTGATCGATCGCTGAAGCTTACCTCTCCGTGTTGTAACCCATGACCCCGAGTTTGAGATTTTTATGACGACAAATAATGTCGTCTGAATTATCTATTCATTGAATATTATTTTATTTGCTATTATCCATGAGTACTAATTTTTAGGAAGATCACAAGCTACTCAGGATGACAGGAAGACTCAAGAATGGGTAGATTATGAGTATGAGTCTGACAATGTATTTTGTTATTTATTTTATTTTTATTTTCTTGAGTCTGACCACAAAATGCATAAAAGTCTGAGCAACCATGCACACACACAGGGGGATAAGTTTTTTCTAAAAAGAAAAATTTGGAGATTTTCTTTCTCTGTAGATCGTAATGTACGAAGTTATTTCATACCGTACGAGAGCTTGTAGGACAATTCTGTGAATAGATCGTACCGTACGAGTCAAAATCATACTGTACGATATGTTCAAATCCAAAACCCTAGCCATCAAGTTAACTTAAGTAAGTTTTTCTTCGCCGTTCATACTATATGAAATATTTCATATTGTACAATTTATTTTAAATACTTACTTAAATTAACACGTGATTTGTGGAATAATTCAAGGCTTAATTTCAAATTGACTATCATATTGTATGAACTAGTTTGTATAATATGATGAATAGAGACGAATTTTGTTCATCCTGGATGATCCATTATTTTTGCCTCGTCATACAGTACGATGTAGATCGTACTATATGATGAATAGATACGACACTTGATCGTCTTGGAATACATCCTAGACGATGCCTTAATTTTGACCATTCGTATTGTACGATATGTATCGTACAATACGATGAATAGAGACGACATTTTATCGTCCTGGATATCATCCTGTACGATCAGTAATGTTGAGGATCGTACCGTACGATTAGTTATTGTACTGTACGATTGGTTTTGAACTGTTCATACATCTTTGTACCAGGATGAAGCTTGGTATACATATCGTACTGTACGATTAGAAAGCGTATTGTACGATAGTAACGGCTACTTTGAAATTTCAAGGATTTTGGAGCCCATTTTAAGGTGTCAAAATAGTTATTATTTTAGTGTGTGAATCAGAGAGAAGAACGTGGTTAGAGAGGGATTCTGTGGGAGAGAGCTCTTGAGAATTTCTTTAGGGTTTGAGAGAGGAAGGAGAAGGTGAGCGTTATGAGGGAGAAGAGGTGTGAGAGAGATTACACTGTTGCTCCAAACTTGCTGCATCTTGCTCCTCCTATGGCTCTAGAAGAATTTGTGAGAGGATCTCCAAGGGGAAGCCTCTTTGACATCCATGACCTCGAGGTACTCTGCCTTCTCTAGGAGGAAGAAAAATGAGAAGGTTCTCTACCATCGCCAGGAGGGTGAAAATAGAGTTTCGCACTCCACTATGCCAGGTTGGTGAAAAGGAGTACTGTAAGGGCTTCTCTGCCTTGTAAAGGGGGGTAAAAGGAGAGCTATTGCTTGTAGTGAAATTCTCAGAGTGGAGGACTCCGGGGAGTGGATGTAGGTCATGATTTGACCCAACCACTATAAAAATATGGTGTGCTTTTTCCTTATCATTTTATTCTTGCGTGCATTTTTCATTTTCAGTATATTTGCTTGGTGAAATATTGCGATTGAACAGGATTCCATTGTTGCACTTTATTTTCATGTTAAAATTTTAAAAATATCAAAAAATATTAGAACTCCTAGTTATGTTTTATTTATTGCTACAAATCTTTCACAATTCACCCCAATCTTGTCCATCTAGTAATTTCACTCTCAACCCTTCCAAGGATAAGAGACTCTAGTGGAGAAGAAGTGGAACAATGCTTGGAGCAACCCTTGTGAACCTCCCTCACAAGCTCCCCCTCACAAGATCCTCTCTCTCTCTCTCCCTCTCTCTCTCTCTCTCCTTTAGGCTTTCTCAGGTCAAGACAGCAACAAAAGATAGTTCAAATGTTGAACAATAGCTCTTAAATAGAAGAGCATCAAAATAGCTCATTAATTTCAACTTGCTGACATTATCGTCCAGGATGATAGGTATAACTTCCTATATGATCAGTGCAATTTAAGCTTAATCAGCCCTGACGATTTGGGATGAATAGAAGAAAGGTGTTCCTATCGTCTAGGATGATAATAAATCATCCTGTACGATTAGTTAAAATCACAAACCATCAGCCAGACAATTGCTCTGAACGATTCCAAAATAGCTTGATAGTCCGGACCGATCTCACGATCAGCCCGGACGATTAGTTTAAATCATAGGAAAATCATCTAGAGCATCACCCATAATTTGAGCTGGCCGATCCTTTTCGTCAAGACCATCGTCCGAAATTTGAGCTGGTCGATGTTGATCGTCCAGGAGCAACTAAGGTTTTCTTAACTGATCGTCCCGGACGATAATGAGATCATCCAGGACGATGTGATCGTATCAATCATCCTTAATTGCTTTCATTAATTACCAAATTAATTTAAGCATAATTGTATCAAATCATCCATGATGATAAGATCGTCCTAGCCAATTGCCAAAAATAAAGAAAGCCTAAATAGATAATGGCGGCTGATTCTTTCTGTTTTAAGCCTATCGTCTTGGCCGATACATGTATCGTCCAGGCCAATCGGCTAATGACGGCTGCCTTAACTATGATGACTGATTAGGGTTTATGTTTTGAACCCTATCATCCATGTTGATATAAATATCGTTCGGGATGATGTGAGTAAAAAAATAGAAATTCTAAATCAGCCAGAAAAATCTTTCAAGTGTGTGTGTGTGTAGGGTTACTTAGCATCAGACACTTTACAATTGACTCAAGAAAGGAAAAAAGAAAATTACAGACTAACTCAGACCTAGTCTACCCAATCTTGAGCTTGTTCTGATTCCTGTCCGATCTTGTGGTCCTGAGATGTCAATAGAAAAAGGCAGTCATAGAGTTTGCTAACCTCTAAAGCATAATCCATGAAAACACATTTGCAACAATCTCCCCATTTTTTATGATGGCAAAGACTTTAATAAATAATTCTAAAACAATAGTCCAAAATATAGAAAAGCTTTCAAATTTCAAAAAAGAGTAGTACAAGTACAAACATACTACTCCCCCTTTTGACATCTCAAAAAGGAGAAAGAAACTAAAACAAACTAAAGAAAGTAAAAAACTAAAAGAAAAACACAATGCAGAGAAAACAAACTACCAAAAATAGAAACTTAAATTAGAGAAACAAGGGTCCCTGATCATCAGACATAGGTGGAGGTGGTGGCTGCGGAATGTAACAAGCGAGTGAAGCAAACTGTGCCCCAAACTAGGCCATGTCCTGGTCATGTTACTGCAGCTAGTGAGCTACAAAAATGTCAAATCGGGCCTCCAACTGTTCAAATTTGTCCACCAACTGATCCAACTGTGAGTGCTGGAGGAGAGGAATAGGTTCAGGAACATGAGCGGGAGCCTCCTCCTCCTTCCTCGGCCCCCTGAGCTTCCTCATCTCCTGGGTGGAGATGAGTAATGTGAAGGACATTGAAGGAACTATTTGAGAAGCAGGGAGGTTAAAGGTTGGGACGAGCAGGATATTGAAGTTGGTATTTGGTTTCAAGAATATAAGCTATGAGGTGTCCTAAAGCAAGGTTGGGTTTCCACTTATAACCTGGATTGCGGATTGTTGTCAAATGATCAATGTATCGAAAGATCAGATCAGTAAAATTAAACTCTCTATGGGCCATGATGTAAAAGGTAGTAAGTGAAAGAAGAGAAGTGATGTGGATTCGGTCCCTGGCTTTTGGAATAATGGAAGTGCAGAGGATATGTTGGATTGTCCAAGCATCTTTGAGTAAAGAGCTAGTCTCTCCAACATGAAAAGGTGCGTTGGTGTGGTGAAGAAGGTGGTTTGTAGAGGACCAATTAAAATCAAGATCACAGATAATGGTATGCAACTTATCCCCTGTGGTGGATAGCTACAACAGTACATCATAATCCTGGTATGTGATCTCGACAGGGCGTCGATTCACATAGGAGGTGAGGGCAGTATAGGAGGAGTTTATGCGAAGGTTTGTGAAAAATTCAAAAAGAAATTCATAAGAGAAGGGGACGGCGAGAGTAAGAATAAAGCACAGAGAAGTGTGAGTGAAGAGGTCTAATACCGGATATGAGAGGTGGACAAAATTGATTATTTTGGAGAGAGTGATCCCGCATTCTTTGTACCAATGGTAGGCAGCCTGGTCTTCTGCCTCACTGAATTGAGGGTCCAATGTGGCCCTCAAGGAGCTTCTAGAGGTTCGTCAAACTCGCTTTCCACCATCTATAAGCAAGGAACAGTAAGCAAACATAAATTAGAAAGCAAAGGGAAAGAAACTGTGAAGAAAAATGGCTAAAATTTGGCTAAATTTAAGGGCCGTATCATCTAGGACAAACGTAGAATCGTCCAGGACGATCAGGTTCAGTAATTGCGTACAGGCTGATTAGTCAAAAAGGCGGCCTGATCGTCCGGGTCGATTCAATATCGGATGGGACGATTAGATACATACGATCATCCCGAGGAGTCAGATCGGACGACCGTTGAAAAAGCCAATTGTCCAAGCCGATTAAGTGTATCGTCCAGGACGATGTTCAATAATGAATCGTACAGGCCAAATTTAAAATGTTATAAATCTGTCCCACATGTATCATCCAGGATGAATAGTGGATCGGCTAGGACGATGTCCATAAACGCATCAGCCATGACAAAAATTGTATAGGCCAAGATGATCAAGATGATTGTAACAGAGTTCGATCAAATCATCCAGGACGATATGGGATCATCCAAGATGATGAATTTTAGAAAAGTCAGAAAAGTCTAGTAGATGGATTTTGAACAGAGATAGTCCAATCGTCCATGACGACAAAACTATCGACCAGGGTGATGTGACAAAATTTGGAAAGTCAGGGAAAGATGGAGATGATCAGAGAGAGCCCACAAACAATAAAACCAATCTAAAAACAACAACGAAAAAAAAAAAAGATAAAAACAAACAAAGAATTTTTTTTTTTAAATTTTCTTTTTTTTTTTGAATTTTTGCAAAACAACATATGAAAAATTTCCCAAATAATTAAATTTTAAAGATTCAAAAGAATAATGAGTTAACAATGTCAAAATCTGAAAATGGTAGAATATCTGATCCTGTTAACCCTAGCTCAGACTTTTTTCAGGGCACAAATCATCTTTTGAAAACAAATTGCCTAACTTAGAATAAAAAAAATAGGTAAAAAGAAGATCTGTTCAAAACTTGCTCCAAAGAAAAATAACTTATAAAATAATATACCAAAGCAATTTATCTCAATCATGGTATTTGAAACAAAGCATTTGAAAATATCAAGTAACTCATGAATTCTTCTAAAATTTTAAAAGTTTGAAAGAGGGGTAAGCTTGTCTTATGTGGGCACATTTTATGCATCTTGTCAATTTGAATGGTGCTCTTTGCTTATATTTTGATTTTTGATACACTTTTGTGTATATAAATTTTTCAATTTGGCTTCATTGCGCATCTTTTTATTTTTGGCATCATTGGCCTTTTTTTTTTCTTCTTGCAAGCTAGATCCCTTTTTCAATAACACTTAAAATATAATTAGTTGTGAGTAGATCTTCCAAATAATAGAGAAGAAAAACACACTCTTTATTATAAGGAAGAATAGACCACAAAGCAGACTTTAGCAATTATATGATAAGTGCAATGGCAAGATTTCATTTAACTTGAAAGATATATAAAAGATTTGAATATTATAAATATAAGGTAGATTACTGTAGCAAGATAAAAAAGATCTTAATTTGAAAAACCAATGGTTAATATGGGATATACTTTTGTTTAGAGAAGAAAATTATACCACTAAAAGAGGTTATAGGGCCGAATTTCTGCATTTGCATTCCTCAAAAAACTATTACAAACAAGTAAATAACTATGGGTGACAACCCCTTAAACTAAAGAAGAAAAGCTACTCCCATCATCCTCAAGAATATAAAAAAATTCTTGAGGAATCCCATTATTACAATCCCCAACATCCCTATAAAGGAACTATCAAGTGCTCTTTGAGCACAGTAATGTTCAGCCCTATTGAACCTCCTGTATGTATGCACAAAGACCACCCTTTGGAATAGCACCAACCAGCCCCATTTTTCCCATTCTGCCGATTGTAGTCTCCATCTCTCCTTAAACTTGAAATCTTGCATAAACTTGATTACAGCAGCATTATCACCCTCAACTATAACTCCATGGAAATCACTCATCCAATCTTTAACAAGCTTTCCAATGAACTGAATAGCAATTATCTCAACCTGTGTTGAATCCCAATGGAAAAAATTCTAGCCGGCTGCTGTTAACAACTTGCCATGACTATCTCGAATCACCACACCTACTCCCCCTGCATTGGATCTGAGCAACGCACCATCCACATTAATCTTCAACCAGCCTGTAGGGGGGGGGGACACCAATAAGAAGGTAAACACAATCCAAAGGATTGAAAAGTATCCCGTTGCTCCAGGTTGAAATAAAGACTACTTTGATTGATCCGCTCCAACACACTAGCTACCATAAAAACAGGTGATGATCTATCCTTCCCATGCTTAAAAGCATTCCTGTTTAGCCAGCTATGATAAACAGAAATACAATACATATGTAATCAAATATTTCTTACATAAGCATCCTCCTTCAAAGCCACCTGCAGCTCATGCAAATCAGTGAACCGTGGGATATAAAATCCCCAACCATTCAACACATCTAGAATATCTAAAAGTTGTTTACATGTAGTTGTAACATGGTTTAGATCTTCATCCATACAGCATTCAACAGGGCATTGGACATTCACCACAAAGCCCCTATCATGTAGCCAACAGTTGGTAGGAATAATATTCCTATATATCCTCCACCAGAACAACCTTTCCTTCGGCCTCAACCCAGATTTCTGAATGGCCCATCTCGGATCCTCCTCCTCTTGAAATCTGTTGTTGTAAACTAAAGCGGAAACTGTGGAACCAATAGGATACTTGATTAACTCCAAAGTATCCTCTCCCAAATTGTTACAGATTTTTACCTCCATAATTCTCTCAACAAGACTCTCACCAAACCAGAGTCTCAGCTTTTGCACATCCCAACCACCATCCAATGTCAGGAGCTCTGAAACCGAAAGGTCCTCAATAGCAGCTATATCACAGAAAGTTGGCCAATATGACAGAGCTCTATCCCATATCCAAATGTGATTCAAAATGTCAATATTATCCCCATTGCACACTTGCCATCTCACACAGCAGCTTAAACTAATGTCCTAATGACAAATTAATCTCCAAACAGCTGAATCACCATGAACAAACTCATAAACCCAAGGCCAACTACCATACTTCTGTTCCATACACCTGTAAAACATAGAATTCAGCTTACTGATGTAATTCCATGCCACCCGAGCTCTGAGAGGACCCATCCAATTAACATTTGCATGAAAGCCAAGTCCTCCTAACCTTCTTGGTCTTGAAACACTTTCCCAAGAGGCATAATGAATACCCCTATGATCAGCATCAGCATCCCATAAGAAATTTCTACAAATTCTCTTCACATCATTTAGAACAGACTTAGGAACAAGCGAATGTGTCACCAAATAAACAGAAGACGGAAGAAGAACTGAATTTATTATTGTGACTCTCCCAGCCATGGATAAATGTCTATTCCCCCATGCTAATGTCTTGACCGAAGCTTGCTGAATTAAGGGAGCAAAATCTTTCCTCAAAAGTCTTCTCAATGCCAATCTTATGCCTAAATATTCCATCTCTTCCACCTTCCGACATCCAGTAATTTTTGCAAGGCGAGACTTGGTCGTAGAGGAGGTTGATTTGCTGAACAAAATACAAGATTTGCTTCTATTCACCCTTTGAGCAGTCCAAGAGCAATAAGACTCCAAAATTGAAGTAATCTTCTTCATATTTGGTATATTAGCACCTGCAAGAAACAAAATATCGTCAGCATAAAGCATGTGGGAGACCAGAGGTCCTCCCACACTGATTGGCACTCCAAGCTCCTTTAAATTTTGATGGAAGTGAGCAGAAAGGAGCTCCGAGCATAAGATGAACAAATATGGAGACAGCGGGCATCCTTGGCGAAACCCACAGTTTGCCACAATATCATCCGTTAGTTGTCCATTTACCAATATAGAGAAAATTGGGCTATGAACACAACTCAGAACCCAATTCCTGAATCTACAAGGGAACCCCATACGAATCAACACAAGCTCCAAAGTCCTCCAACTCATCTTGTCATACGCTTGCTCCATGTCCACTTTCAATGCCAACATCCCCTTAGCTGATTTAGAAGTCTTAAACTTATTCATCATTTCCTGCCCCAACAAGCAATGGTCTGAAATTGATCTCCCCTGAACAAAGGCCGCCTGTTCCTCAGAAATCAAATCTGGCAAAATGCCTTTCAATCTATTAACAATCACCTTTGCAACAACTTTGTAAATCGTTTGGCACAAGCTTATTGGTCTGAATTTAGATGGTTGATCAGGATTAGCAACTTTTGGTAAAAGAACAACAACTGTCTCCTTCCACTTTGGATCCATGCATCCAGAATTGAAAAACTCCAAACATGCCTTCATAACCTGCTCCCCCACAATTTTCCAAAAGAATTTGAAAAAAGAAGCAGTAATTCCATCCCTCCCAGGCGCCTTATACCGGCCCAAGGAACAAATAACTGACCATATTTCTTCCTCAGTAATATCACCTTCTAGAAAGTCTTTGAATTTTGCAACACAACTCCTATGAATTTCCAAAGAAGGCCACCCGTCCTCCACAATTGACTGCGCCTGCCATTTTAGCTGAAAAAACTTATAGAACACCTTAGATACATCACTATGATCAGATACCAGTGACCCATCATCCAGTTTGATGGAATCAATGCTTTTAGATCTCCTCCTAGCCGATGCCATATAATGGAAGAAATGAGTATTCTTATCCCCCTCCTCCATCCACAACACCTTTGCTCTTTGTCTCCACCAAGTCATAATACGAGTAAGAGTATTATTCAACAATTTAACCTTATACCTCAAAGCTTCTTCCTGCACCTCAGAAAGACCATTCGACCCACATTCAATCTCCTGTAAAATCTTAATTTCTTTATCAAGAACTTCCTTTAATTGATTAAGGCTCTTAAGCTTGTTCTTACTCCAAAAGAACAAAGCCTTCAAAGACCTTTGGCATTTCCTTTGAAGCTTAAAGGATTCACTACCTAGATCTTCCACCTTCCACTTCTCCCCCACTAGATGCCAAGCATAAGGGTAACTGGCCCACACATCTTCAAATTTAATCCAATGGTAACAAGCCTTCTTCACATCTTCCATCAAACAACAAAGAATAGGGCAGTGATCTAAAGCAAGTCTGGTAAGATGCATAACCTTCAATCCCTGGAATACATCAAGAATAGAAGAACTCACCAAAAAACGATCCAACCTGGAAAAAATACGACTCCTAGCATCCTTGTTGTTAGTCCATGTAAAACTAGGACCAATGAATCCAGGATCAACAAGGTCATTAGTCAACATGAAATCAGCTATATCACCTACAGCTGGGGAAAAATGAAAAGCTTTACCTCCCTTCTTCTCTGCCTGTGCCATAATGCAGTTAAAGTCTCCACCAACCAATAATGGAACCCCCATTATATGATTTTTGGAAATATCATCCCAAACAATCTTCTTGGTATGTCTATCCTTATTAGCATAAACCACAGCTACTTCCCAATCAATTCTATCAGTAACTTTAACCTCCCCATGATGTACTGATTAGCTTGAAAAGAAACAAGAAAGGAAAGATCACTACTCTTCCATATCACTAGGATACCACCTGCATTGCCAATAGACGGTTGAAAAACAAATTCCCAGTCACGTCCTGCCAACTTGTCCACATCTTTTCTATCAAAGGACTCCATCTTTGTTTCCAATAAACCAATAAAACTAACATTATGTTCCCTTATTTGGTGCCGTAAGTAATTACCCGTCTCCTTCTTACGAGCACCCCTACAATTCCAACAAATGATGTTAAACATAATTCAACAAAGGGGAAGCGTCCCCGCCGCAATTATTAACATCATCATTCATGTGAGCCTCCACCTCACCCATAACCAAATGTTGAGAATTTTGAACCCCCATAGCTTTCTCCTTATCTGTTAAACAACCCAGCTCATCTCTGACACTGATTAAGTGTTCAAAAGTAGAAGCTGACAATTCAACATCTATTGCCTTCCTCCTCATACGTGGCATTCTCAAAATAGAGCCAATTTGGGCCATTTTCTTTGTAACAATAGAATTCCTTCCCTGCTTTAATTTCGGTTTCAACACCCCACTCTTACTATCAGAAAATCTGAGAAGTTTAGGAGCTAGCTTCTGGGACGGAGACAACACCTTGCTCTTATCTTTCCAGTTCCTTCTGCCCATCCTTCTCAAAGCATATGAATGATTCATTCCACCAGAATTCACACTGTTAGCACCCAGCTCCTGAGAAGGAATATCCATATTTTGAACAACCTGCTTTTCCTGGGAAGGCTCCATACCAATAGAATTCAACACTGACTTTCCCTTATCCTATTGCTCAGTTTTCATGATTGAAGACTGAACATGCCCACCTTGTTCAACATTTTCCTGCACCTTAGATACCTCTCTCCAAACAGCTTTAGGTGGAACGACTGGCTTAGCACTAGCTGTTTGTGTTTTGTTCCCATCTTTAGTATTACTTGGTCTTCTTCTTCTAGTTACAATGGTCCATTCACCCTCATCATTATCAATATCTGAACAACTCTTGTGCGTCGGATTAGCCCCAGCAACTGTAACAGTTTCTTCCCACTCTCCCTGTCCACTTCCTTTAACCTCTACCGATCCCTCTGGCCTATCCTGCATCTGCCCACCACTGGTCTTAACAACATGTTGCTTGAGCTGAACAAGGTTCTCTTTACAAAATTCTGCCTTATGTCCCACTTTCCCGCAATTCAAACAAATTAAGGGAATTCCCTCATATTCAATGGGTTGAAAAAATTTTCCATTCAACCCATTAGCCCAAACTCCTTTAGGAAGCCTCTTTGACAAATCCAAACGGACACAAACACGCGCAAACGCACATCTATTCAATAGCTTCGTTTGCTCATCCATCAACAAAGGATCCCCTATACCTACCGCCAACCTCGCAAGATTGGAAGCCCCCAAATACTCCAAAGGTAGATTTGGTAACCTGATCCAAACTGGCGATGTAAATCCTCTCAAAGATTTAGAGGATAGCCAAGCAACCCATTGTTCAACTCCAATGATTTGTCCAGCTACATACCAAGGTCCCCCAAGTAAAACATCTTCCCTGGCTTCTCTACTTTCAAACCAACACAAGAAACAATCCGAACCCATTGTGGTAACCTGTGTAAGCCCAAGATGACCCCACTTCCTTTGGAGCTCATTTTGAACAATATAAAAAGGAAGGCGTCGTCCCAAAAGGTTTCCAACCAGTGTCCTGCTAAGCTTGCTAACTTTTATTCTTGCTTCTTTAAGATCTAAATTCACCAAACCATCTTCTCTCAAGAAACTACCAACCTCATCAACCAAAGACAAATGCACTGCTGTGGACTTCTTCCAAGCGTTAGAAGCTGCGCCAGTCTCATCAACCTCCTTCTTCACCAACCTGGTTATGCTAGGAGCCCGAACTTCTTGCTTGGAGACAGAAGAGACATTTCCCCGATCACCTGAACTACATCCTGTCTCCATAACCGAACCACACCCATCAGCGACCTCTTGTTCACGCCTAGATACACGCCCAGACACCTTAGCTGCATTCAGCAAGCCAAAATTGAATACCAGCATACTACCTTCCACTTTCTTCTCAGCCTCCATCACATTCTGGCCCAAAGAAAATTTCTTCAGATCGCCAATGCGCCCCATATTGCCAAAGGTAAACATCACATTGTTTGATTCAAACATAGGATTATCAACCATTTTACTTACTTCACCTTGTGCATTGGATTTACGCAATTCCTCCATCTCAGGATTCAACGATCCCTCCTGCATATCCCCCACCGTGAACTCCTGAATACCAGGAATTGGATCAACCTGCTCCATATCCACACAAACGGTGCGAACCTCCTTTAAGAACTCCTCTGCTTCACTACCGCCAACAACCTCCATAACATCGTCCAGCTCAGAAGCTCCAGATCCAGCTCCCACAATCACCATCTCAGCATTTGATTTCCCTAATGCAGCCGTTCCTTGTCCAGAAGCTCCAGATCCAGCTCCCCAAACATTAGAAACAGACCGATCCTGAACCAGACGACTTCCCTCAGCCCCAATCACCATCGCCTCCACACGATCGGCAGACTCCTGTATTGGCACATCCCGTACCTCCATCTCCAGATCTGCAGCTAGAGACTCCCTCTCTAGCTCAGAAGAAGGAACCACCTCTATCCCAGCAATCAAACGTTCATCCGATCCACCCGATCTAGAAGATCCAGTTCTACTCGAAGGTCTAGCCACGCGACCTCCTGAACCAGACAAGGAAAGTCTCCTTTCACCGCCTCCTCCATTTTTAACACCCACAGCATTCCCCCCCCCCGCCCCACGCATTCTTCACTCCATCTCCCCGACCAAAACCACCTCCAGCATTCCTCCCTCCTCGATTCTCCTTTCCTCCACCACTCCTCGTCGAAGGGTGACGAGAGGGTGACCGCGGGTCACCCCCCACCATAATCCACGAATAAGCCCCGTCCAACTACGCCGACGAGATCTCTGATCCAAGAGAGACTCCCCTCCGATCAGCGTCGCACGAATTATTCCCTTCAAAATTGCCTGAGTGAAAGAGAGAGAGGATAGGAAGAGAGAGAGTGAGAGAGAAAAAAGAGGTTAGAGGGAGGGAAACCATCACTGGTGTTTCTCCCTTTAATCGATTTAGAGATGCGAATCATTGGCAATAAATCTCTAAAATTGAAGAACTGTAAAAAATCATCATAAAGATATAGAAACCCAAAGTAAAAACATCTAAAACTAATAAAAAAAAATAGCACAAAAAATAAAAAAGATGCAAATTAAGAACTTATTAAGCATCAAGTATAAGCAATTATGAGCTGCGAGCCTCCGTTTGTTTAAGTATTATATGCTTTTCACGAGGTCTTTGGTGAGAGCAATCCTGCAAAAATCAATAACCATTAGATTTAGGAACCGAAGCAAGTTTGGGTCACTTTTTATGAAAACTAGAATGCAATGTATGTGTGATATGCTATGAATCATGCAATTTGGGTCTCCACACCTAATGTGTACTATGATAAACACTGCAAGTCTGTGAGATGTGTAATAGCATGCCACATGAAAAACATCTAACATCAGGAAAGAGATTTCTTAAATGGTTCGGGTTATAATGCCTCTTCCTAGGTCTAGGCTTTTGATCAAAGTGGGTGTCATCCAAATTCTCTTAATTGTTTCCAATTCGTTTTTAAACCTCGAGTTAGTACATTCTAAAGCAGCATTTCTAATCCTCAAAATTTGCTCCATCTCTTTAGATCTCTTAAAATTAGATTCAAGTGAGGTGTGTGAAGCTTTTAATGAATCATGCTCATCAATCAATTCAAAATGCTTTTTATTTAATTCATCATATTCATCAAGTAAAGCCATGTGATTTGAATCAATCGTTGAATGATCTTTGAGAATAATTTCATGCTCTTTTTGTAAATTCAAAATCTCTAATTTTTAACTAGCATGAGTTTTCTTAAGTTTTTTATATGATGCATGAATTTTCTCATAAATTACAAATGATTGATCATAGGTTGGTTTACATATCTCTTCTTCCTCACATTGATCAAGATGGTCTTCTGCCATTAAGCACAAGTTTGTTGTTTCTTCCTCAGGATGAATCAGATGCAGATTCTGCCTATAACACTATTTGAATTCTTTTCTTATCCTTCATGAACTTAGGTTTCTCCTCACTCTTTTCTTTGCTAGAGTGATCCTGAAGTGTAGGACAATCAGCTCTGACATGTTTAGGCTTTCTGCATTCAAAACAAATAACATCAAAAGATCCTTTAGAATGTTTGTTATCCTTACCTTCAATGCCACAGGTTTCTCCTTTCTTTTCTCACCTCCATCAAGATTTCTTTGATTCACCCCTTGCTCGAATGCAATGAGTTAGCCAAGTAAGTTATCTATTGAATATGTATTTAAATCTTTAGAATCAGTTACTGTAGTGATTTTGGCATTAAAAGAGGAAGGCAAGCATCTCAAAATCTTGTTCACATTTTCATAATTTGAAAGTTCTCTACTTAATGCATGCAAAGAAATTATAATTTGAGTAAACCTTGTATACATTTCAAAAATTAATTCAGAAGGTTTCATATGAAAAAGTTCATAGTCATGCAAGAGAATATTCAAACGAGATTATTTAACTTCATTGGTTCCTTCATAAGTAATGCACAACCTATCACAAATCTCTTTACCAGTAGAGCAATAGAAATAATAATGTAATCTTCAGATTTTAAAGCATAGAAAAGATAATTCAAACACTTCGCATTATGTTGAGCTAAGTCTCTTTTATCAAAATTCCATTCAGTAAAAGGCACTTCAATTTTAATTCCATTAAGTTCACGAGAAGATAGAGAATATCCTTCTCTAATAAGCATCCACATGCGATAGTCAATTGATTACCAAAAAGTTGACATGTGAGTTTTTTAAAAATCAAACGGAAGATTATCAAATAAAGGTGGTCGTATAATAGAATATCCTTTAGTTATGTCACGAATCCCAAAGTTATCCATGGATCAAAATTCAAAATGTTTTCAAACTCAATTTTTAGGGATGTTAGGCCCTTATGAACTAGCCCAAGGCTAGCCAAGAGTGGGGTGAATTGGTATTTTAAAAAACATTAAACCAAAGCTCAACAAAGCTCAAACCAAAATCACCACAAAAAATAAGTATGAAAAAATTAAATGCAGAAGCAGTAAAAAGAACATAAGGGTTTATAGTGGTTCGGTCAGCTTGACCTACGTCCACTCCCCAGAGGTGCCCTCCAAGTATTGTACTACAAAATTGATTCTTCTTTAGCCCCCATAGCTAGGCAGAGAAGCCCTTACAAAACACCTCCTTTTTGCCACCCCCGACAAGGCAGAGAACCCAACTCCTTTTGCTTATTCCTGAAACTGGCAAAGAACCTTGATCGATTATTGAAGCTTACCTCTCCCAATCCTTCCAAGGACAAGAGACTCTCGTGGAGAAGAAGTGGAACAATGCTTGGAGCAACCCTTGTGAACCACCCGCACAAGCTCCCCCTCACAAGATCCTCTCTCTCTCTCTCTCCTTTAGGCTTTCTCAGGTCAAGACAGCAGCAAAAGATAGTTTAAAATGCTAAACAATAGCTCTTAATAGAAGAGCTTCAAAATAGCTCATTAATTGCAAGTTGCTGACCTTATTGTTCAGGATGATAGGTATATCGTCCTGTACGATCAATGCAATTTAAGATTTATCTGTCAAGATGATCTGGGATGAATAGAAGAAAGGTGTTTCTATCATCCAAGATGATAATAAATTGTCCTGCATGATTAGTTCAAATCACAGACCATTGGTCAGATAATCGCTCTGAAAAGAGTTCTAGACGACTCCAAAATAGCTTGATTGTCCGGGCTGATCTCACGATGGTCCCGGACGATTAGTTTAAATTAGTGGAAAATCATCTAGAGCATCACCAAAATTTGAACTGGCCGATCCTTATCATCCAGACCATCACCCAGAATTTGATTTGGCCGATGTTGATCGTTTAAGAGTAATTAAGGTTTTTTTAACTGATCGTCCCGAACGATATTATGGTCATCCAGGAAGATATGATCATATCAATCATTCTTAATTGCTTTACTTAATTACCAGATAAATTTAGGCATAATTGTATCAAATAGTCCAGGACGATACAAGATCATCCTTGCCGATTGTCAAAAATTAAGAATGCCTAAATAGATCATGGCGGCTGATTCTTTCTATTTTAAGCCTATCATCCTGGCCGATACATGTATCATCTAGGCTGATCGGCTAGTGACGGCTTCCTTATCTATGATGACTGATTAGGGTTTTTATTTTGAACCCTATCATCGAGGATGTTATAAATATCGTCCAGGACAATGTGAGTAAAAAAATAAAAATTCTAAATCAGTCAGAAAAATCTCTCAAGTGTGTGTAGGGTTACTTAGCATCAGACACTTTACAATTGACTCAAGAAAGGGAAAAAGAAAAGTATAGATTGACTCTGACCTAGTCTACCCAATCTTGAGTTATTTTCGATTCTCGTCCGATCTTGTGGTCCTGAAATGTCAATAGAAAAAGGCAGTCTTAGTGTTTGCTAACATCAAAAGCATAATCAAAGAAAACACATTTGCAACACATTCTTGATCATACCGAGAAGATGGCCTCTAGATCATGCACTAACGAATATCATATGGATGATCATTCTTGATCGTACCGGGATGATGGCCTCTGGATCATGCTTGAATGAATATTATATGGTTGATCATTCTTGATCATACTGGGATGATGCTCTATTGTGTTCTTTCGTTTATTTCGTCTTATCATACATACACACTTTGACATTTCTTCTATTTGTACCAGATGAACACAGTTCGTATCAGATGATGATCGTATACGAAGTGTGTTCATACCAATTCACATTGAGTTCGTACATAACAATTTTTGTATTATTTGTACGTATGAAATACGATCATACGGTACAATCGTGGACGGTTAAATTTGAAAAATTCAGTTTTCTGGACTATTTTTCATGTCTTTTCTTATAAAAGGTCTGCTAAAAACTGTCACTCATCTTTTTTTCATCTTATTTTCATGATTTGTAAAGGGAAACTGAAGGAGAGAGTGTGAGAGAGTGTTTGAAAGAGATTTCTTCCTAGTTGAGCGTAATGGGTTCACAAGGTTACTCAAGGGTATGGATCTCTGTGTATCTTTTATGTTTCTTCACTCTTTCTCTTATATTTATAGATTGCTCGTGTGAAGATCATTCAAGAAGATCTGGTTCTCTACCGACACTTGGAGAGTATGAATAGCTGACGATTCTCTGCTGGCACTTAGAGAGTGTGAACAGCCGACGGTTCTCTGCCTACACTTGGAGAGTGTGAACAGCTGAAGGATCTCAGCCTACACTTGGAGGGTGTGAAAGGATGAAGGTTTTTTGCCTACACTTGGAGGGGGTAAAAGGATGACAGTTCTTTATCACCCCAGAGATTGGTGGAAAAGAGTTTTGTAAAGCCTTCTCTGCCTTGTTGTGAGGGCAAAAGGTGAATCACTTTGGTAATAGTACAATACCTAAAGTGAGAGACTTCAGGGGGTAGATAAACCTATTATAGATTAGAGTGTATAAAAAAATGAGTTTGCATAACTCAATGCAAAATATTTGAATAATTTATGTTGTGCATTGACATCTGAAGACTACATGCAAGTTTCTACTTGCAAAGGTGGAAAGGACATATGGGATAGACTTTTATAACTTATAAAGTGACTAACTAAGTTAAGCAGTCTATATTAAATATTTTGTTACATGACTATAAATTACTTTGCATGAAAACCAATGAACCTATTTCTGACATGTACATAAGATTCACTCAGATAGTCACTTCTTTGCATGCATTAGGTAGAGAACTAAAAAATGTTGAAATGGTTAATAAGATACTATATTGTTTGCCTACTATTTATGATACAAAAATAACTTATATAATAGAGTCTAAAGACTTAAATGTTTACTCTATTGATAATCTTCTTGGATCACTAATTATTTACGAGCAAGGAGTGAGTCAAAGAAAGATTGATGTGGGAGAGCCATGAAAGGAGAAGAACGTTGCACTAAAAGTGGAGGAGTCTAAGAGTGATCTATCACAACCTGAGGATGAGGATGACATCGCTTTGATGGCTAGACTGTTTAGAAACTTTCTGAAGAGGAAGTAAACGAGATGCCAACAATGGACAAGAGGTAAGTTTAGTAGGAATGTTAAGTTTTCTAATAATGTGATTTACTACGAGTGCAGGAAACCTGAACATGTAAAATTAGGCTGCCCAAAACTTAAAGCCACTCCTAACAAGGAGAAGGTAGAGGAGAAACCAAATATAAATAAGGGCAAGAAGAAATTCCAAAGAGCTTTCTGGGCGGACTCAACTTTAGACTCGTTAGAAATAGAAAAGGAGGAAGAAGTCACAAACTTGTGCTTAATAGCAGATAATCTTGATCAATCAGATCAAGAATATGTATGTGACTTAGTATATGCTAAACTTTTAAAAGATTCTAAGAGGATAAATGATGCATATAAGAAGTTAAAGAAAATGCATGCTAGCCTTAACTTAGAATTACAAGAACTATAGAGAGAACATGAAATCCTTAGAAAAGATCATGCATAAATTGATAGCAACCACATGAGCTTACTTGATGAATTTAACAATTTGAATAAGGATAATAAAATTTTGAAAACATCTTATGCAAAGTTGGAAAAATAATTTAATGATTTTAATGATGAATCAAAGAGTAGAGAGAACTACTTGAATTATGAAAATAAAAGTACAAGCTCTTAAGAAAAATAGGATTCCCCCAACACTTGAAAATTTTATAAATCCTATTTTAAAGACAAAACTTTTACAACTTAGGAATAGACATAGTAGTTATAAAAGATTGAGAAATCCATTTTCTTGAGTTAAATGTTATAGTTGTGGCATGATTGCTCATATTTCACACACTTATACCTTACATAGAAAAACTCATTTAGTGTGGAGACCAAAGATGCATAAACCTAGACATATCATACATGCAACTATTTTAAATTTGCCAAAAGCTGAACCCAAACTAGTTTTGGTTCCTAGGTCTAACATTTGATGAACTTCCAGGAACGCTCTCATACAAGGCCTCGTGAGAGTATTTGGTACCTAGACAGTGGTTGCTCAAAGCATATGACTAAAGACACTACACAATTTATAATGATGGAATCCAGGAATGGAGGCAGGGTTAAACTAGGAGATAACTCCGCTAAGAGAGTGGTTGGCATAGGTATGATTGGAAATTTGAAAAACTTTTTTACTGAAAATGTGCTACTAGTTGAAGGCTTAAAGCATAATCTGTTGAGTATTAGCCAGCTACATGATAAAGGATAAATGTTAAAATTTTTCCTACTACCTATATTTTAAGCCTAAATAGTAATGATGTTTTACATGGTTTAAGGGTAAACAATGTCTATATGCTAGATTTAAATTGTATAAATACTCCTACTGCTTTTTGTTTGAAAACTATTTCTGGCGAGTCATGGCTATGGCAGAGGAGACTTTGTCACTCTAGCATGAAAAACCATTTGAGTATTACTCAAAAGAACTTAATGAGAGGTTTACCAAAATTAGACTTTACTAAGGATCACCTTTGTGATGCAAGTAGATTAGGAGAACAGGTGAAGTCCTCTTTTCAGTCCAATACAGATCTAAGAACTAGTAAACTATTGAAGATTTTGCATATGGATCTTTTTGGACAAGTTGGAATTGTAAGGCTAGGAGGGAAGGAATATAGATTTGTTATAGTTCATAATTTTTTTAGATTCACATGGGTTAAATTCTTATATCATAAGAGTGAATCATTTGAGGAGTTTAGAGATTTTTTGACTTGTATTCAAAGGAAACTAGGATATGAGATTTTAACAATCCAAAGTGATCAAAGTGGAGAATTTGAAAATGAAAATTTTGATTTTTATAAGGAGAGAGGAATTGATCACAAATTTAATGCACCTAGAACCCCTCAGCAGAATGTGATAGTCGAAAGGAAGAACAGAATATTAATAGAAATCGCTTGAGCCATGTTGGCAGAATATTTACTTCCTAAATATTTTTTGGTTGAAGTGGTTAGCACGGCATGTTATGTTCTGAATAGGGTAAACATCAAATCAAATTTGAATAAAATATCATATGAGCTACTTACAGGGAGAACACCTAATTTATCACATTTGCATATTTTTTGATGTAAGGTATTCATACGCAATAATGCAAAATCTACCTTAAGAAAATTTGATCCAAAATTAGATGAAGGAATTTATCTTGGATACTTAAGTGTTGGGAAATCTTTTAGAGTACTCAACGAAAGAAGAACTTTTGTAGTTAAGGAGACCACACATGTTGTATTTGATGAATCTAAAATTTTGGAAGTGCCAAATATTGAAGAGGATTAGATAGAAATAAACTACCAAAAGATTAAGAAGAAAGTTAATGTGGATGAAAATTTAGAGATATAGAATTTGTTGCCTAGAGAATTGAGATTTTCTAAAAACTATTCTAAGGAATTGATTATAGGTGAACCAAGTGAGGGTGTTAGGACTAGGTATGGACTAAAAAAAGAAGTTAATCATTTTGCCTTTATTTCTACCATAGAACCCATAAATGTAAATTAAGCACTTTCGGATGAATTTCGAATTTTGGCAATATAAGAAGAATTGAATCAATTTGTAAGGAATAATATTTGGAAATTAATTACAAGGTCAAAGGATCAAAGTGTAGTTGGAACTAAGTGGTTTTCAAGAACAAAATTAATGACTCAGGAGCTGTCATTAAAAATAAGGTTAGATTGGTGGCTAAGGGGTATAATCAGATTGAATGGATTGATTTTGAGGAGTCTTTTGCCTCTATAGCGAGACTTTAACCAATTAGGTTTTTGATAGCATTTTCCTATTTTAAAGGATTTAAATTATTTCAAATGAATGTTAAAAGTGCCTTTTTAAATGGGTTAATTCAAGAAGATGATTATGTTGAATAACCTCTAGGTTTTGAAATTTCAAAATACCCAAATCATATTTTCAAATTGAAAAAGGCATTATATGGATTGAAATAGTCACCTAGTGCTTGGTATGAGAGGTTAAGCACTTTCCTACTCGAAAATTTTTTTGAAAAAGGAAGTGTGGACACGACTCTCTTTTTAAAGAAATTGAGAGACGATATACTCATTGTATAAATTTATGTTGATGATTTCATCTTTGGATCTATAAATGAAAATCTTTGTAATGATTTTTCTAAAATAATGAGTAGAGAATTTGAGATGAGTCTAATGAGATATTTGAATTACTTTTCAGGTTTTAGCATTAAGCAAACTGAAGAGGGAACATTTTTTAGTCAGTCTAAATATGTTAAGGATATCCTCAAAAAGTATGAAATGGATAATGCTAAACCTGTTACTACACTTATGATTTCCTTAATTCAGTTAGATAAGGATCGAAAGGGAAAATCTGTTGATCAAAATAAATTTAAAGGGATTATTGGATATTTGCTCTACTTGACTACTAGCAGACCCGATATTACATTTAGTGTTTATTTGTGTGCTAGATTTCAATCAGATTCAAAAGAATCACATTTGACAGTAGTGAAAAAGATTTTGAGATATCTCTTGGGAACTCGGAACTTAGGGATTTGGTATCCTAAATTCAGCTCTTCATTTGAAATAATTGGATATTCAAATTTAAACTTTGTAGGTTGTAGGGTTGATAGAAAGAGTACTTCTAGAACTTGTCAATTTATTGGAAATTCTTTAGTTTCTTGGTTTAGTAGAAAATAGAATTCTATAGCCCTATCTACTGCTGAAGCTGAATGCATTACCTTAGGAAGTTGTGTGGCAAAAGTTCTTTGGTTGAAAAAAAAGTTGATTTATTTAGGGTGTACAATAGGCATTATTCCAATTTATTGTGATAACACTAGTGCCATTTACATTTTAAAGAATCCTATTCAATATTTTAGAACCAAACATATTGACATAAGGCATCAATTCATAAGGGATCATGTCCAAAGGAGAAATTGATCTAAATCATGTTTCAACTAAAAATTAACTTGTATAAAAATGGAGAGAGCAACGGTTGCGACGAGAAGGGCGATTTTGGAATATTGGTGGAGATCATTGGTTCTACATCAGCCTGGTATGGCCGACGGAGCACCTTTGTTCGGTTCTGTCATCTCAATCTTGTTTAGAGATACAATGAAGATGAAGATTTATCCGGTAGAGGTTCTTTTTTGGACCAACGATTTGGGTGTTTCTTTGGAATTGAAATTGGTTTTCGATGATTTCTGCTTGCCAATGTATCTCCATTGGTTTGGTTTGGCTTCCAGTAATGTGGGATGTGTCTATCCTACATGTATCAGATTCTTGATTGTTTTTTGTGAAAGTCCAAATCTGCAGGTGGATTTGGAGGAGTTTTTGTGTTGGTTTTTTGTTTCCTACAACAATATTGGAAACAAAGTCTATGCTGGGACTAAATTCCTTTTAACGAATGTTTACTGGATTTCGGATTTGATTTGGTTTATGGATTTTCTTGATTTCATAATTGGTTTGAATAGATTCTTGATGAGTGATCAGTTGATGATTATGAAGTTGATGGTGTTTGGGTGTTTGGATTTTAAAGGATGTTCTTGCTATTTTAAATATCTAGTTTCTTTTGGATTCTTGAAGACTCTTGGAATCAAGTAAGTCCGGTGGATGATTTTGAGTCCGTTAGTTGTGGAAGAATATAATTATTGTTTGTTTGGAGCTGGGTATGCAGCCATTCGGAAAGAGGTTTTGGGAGCTGTTGTTATTGTTTTATCAACATTGTTTGGATCGTCTAAAGGGTTTGGTCGTGGATCTTCTATGTTGAGGGAATTCTTGTTGGTTGATTTTTTAATATGGAGGTGGTTATTTGGCCACTTGTTTTCTGTTGTTTTTTGAAGGTCAAGTCTTATTGGTTAAAGATTTGAAGGATTTGAAGATTTTTAGTTTTTCTCTTGTCAATGTGATGAGAGTGGTGATGAGTATCAGTTTGGATGGCTTTTGTAATGAGGCGGCAGGTGTGATGATGATTTGCAGTTGATATGACATTGCTTGTGGAGAGGCTGATTCTTGGACTATCGAGGAGGGATTTTATGTTATGACTTTGTTGTCATTGATTAGTTCGTTCTTTGTGGCTATTGTCGGTTGTGTTGATGCTACAACAGCAATTTCTTCTCTTGTTTGGAGCTTGTTGGACCTTTTTTTTTAAGGAGGTCTGAATAATGTTTGGATAGCTGGTTTAGTAGTTGCTTTTATTTTTCTTGTATCTAGTTATCCTTTATTTGTTTTGCTTTTAGGCTTTTTATACCTGTTTAAAGCCATTATGATGAAATATGGGATTTTACTAGGTTTCATTTTCCATCCCTTGGGAAAGCTAGGATACTGTTGACCTCATTTTTGTATGAGGTCACTTGGACTAATTTTGATCTTAAATCAATCCAATATCTAAATAACCAATCTAAACTCTAGGATCCTTCTAGAATCTCAACCTTAGGATCTACCCAGATCTCAACTCCATTTTGATTTCAAACCCATTCAAGCTTCAAACAATCTTAATCCAACTCTTAACAAAATTCCAATCAATCTTCAATGGCTTCGATTGAGTTGATTTAACATGTCTTGGCTTAATTTAAATCTAGTCAACATTAATTATCTTTGAATGACTTTGAATAATTAATTTAAGATATAAATCTAACAAAACTTCAATGCTTTATCCATCCTTTTAGTTTCAATTCTCCTCAAGGTTTTAGATAAATTTCAGCTCTTAATTTATTAAAAAAAAATTAAGCATTTAATATCAACTGTTTGATCAAGTTTTGAAGGTGGGATGGTTTTGAAAAAGATATGAGTAGCTAGGGCAAGCAGAGGCTGGCTCTAATTCCACTCCTCGATCCCCATAGGCAGCAGCCTTTGGCTCACGCGCCTCCACGCTCCTTCTCCCGACCTCATTCCCTTTTGATATATCTGTTGCTAGGGCCGACTGAAGGTACACGGTCCCGACCTCACGCCTCCAGCCACTCTCTCCTCTTCTCCGTCCGTCCAAGGTAGAGGAAGAAGAAGAAAGTCTACTCAAAGGTTCCGGCCATCACTCTCCTTGTATAGCAAGTTTCGGCCAGCCTCCACCTCTTGTAGCAGATTTCAAGAATTAAAAAGGAAGAGTTCACTTCTCCGAGAAGCTCTCACGGGACATCTCCCTCAGCTCTCTCTCTCTCTCTCTCTCTCTGATGAAAGTTCTCTTCCTAAACCCTAAACTCAAGTAGCTAAATCCCTTTGGTATCTTTCATATTCTTCTATAGCAGTTGGGGGAAAATCAAGGCTAGTGGAACTGTTGTTCTTCATCCCTTTAGAAAATGGGAGTTCTGTCGTCTACAACAGTGCGAGCAAGAAAAAGAAGAAGAGAAAGGAGACATCGTTACGAGGATGTTGATGGAGGAGAAGATGAACACAAGGATGCTTTAGGATCAGATTCCCATCAAGTCATCTAGATCCATGGGACTCTATGGTGACAAGAAGCAGAGAAATATCCATTTGATATTTTGTCTTTTTCTCAATGGACTGCTTAGTAGGAACAGTAAATAGCACATGACATGGAGGATCGAGGGAAATTCTTCTAACACAAATCATGATTGGATCTGCTGCAATATTGAGCTTAGAGATACGGTAGATCTGCTGCAATTTTTAGTACCAAAACATGCCAACAGTAGAACAAGAGTTTGCTGTAAATCTTTGGCAAAGCAAGGGGAAGAGACTTGTTTACTTCGGCAATGTAAGAATATCATTTCTTCTGTATAGTTTAAGAAGATTAACGCATTGTTTAATCAATATTTCTCACTTTTTTTATTATGATTTAATTCATATTTCTATCATGTAAATGCACTCAAACAAAATCTGATTTCTAGCTTTTATTTCGTGTAAAAATCCCTACAAATTTTAGATTGTTTCTCACTATTTGTGTGTAAAAATCCTTACAGATTTTGGTTAGTCTCTCATATTTCATTTGTGAAAATCTCTACAGTTTTTATTGCTCTCTCACTATTCTTGTGAGGATTCAATACAGATTTTATCCTGTAAAAACTCTTAGATAAAAAAAATTTCTCACTTTTTTTGTGTGAAAATTTCTACAGATTTGGAAATTTCTCTCTGTTTTTGTGTGAAAATCTCTATGAATTTTTTATGCTTTCTTCACTGTTATTATTATTTTTTTTTTGCGAGGCTTTAATGCAGATTTTGATCATGTAAATATTCTTGAATCAATCAAGTTTTCTCACTGTTTTTGTGAGGATTTGGTACAGATTTTATCATTTAAATACTCTTGGATTGAACAAGTTTTCTCATTACTTTTTGTATAAAAATTCAAAATGTTTTTTGGATAGCTTCTCATTGATGTTTTATATAAAAATTCCTACAGATTATGGATTCATCCCTCTTTGCTTTTGTAAGGAATTGATATAGATTGTTACGAGTGATTACACCTAATTTTGTAATGTTTTCTCATTGATTTTGTGAGGAATTGGTATGGATTTTATATGTATTTCTTTTTCTTAAATGGTTTTCCTTTGTTTGGTAATCATCTCTTTATTCTCTTATTGCAGATGCCTTACACGAATGTTTTGTAATCATAGTACTAAATATGTAAATTAGCTAGTAAAATGAGGTGATGATTACTAAGCAAATTTTGTTGACACATTTGTACTTGTTTTTTTATATATGTCTATCCTCATGTGTTATATGATACTTTAAGTAGTTTCATTCTCCAAAGCTTTTAATTGTTTGCACTTATTTGAATTTGATGATGATTATATTCATCAAAATGTTGATAAATTTACAATTATGATAATTTACTTGATTCATTTTAATATGAACGTGTGACACTGTTTATCTTAATAAGACTTGATCCCATTAATTATGTACACACCAAATTTTTAGTAGAGTTTAGTTTCCCTATCTCGGTTCTATATTTGTAGTTATGATTTCTCTACATGTTTGATTTCTTCTAATGAGAAAATACATGAGTTAAAGTCTGTTATATATATAATTATACACACTGATTCATTCTTGTGAGATAGCATATGTATTGGAGTCTTGTCCTATCTAGAAGCATATGTTTTTAAATTGTTTCTTGCCAAGTTACATTCATATTGAAATTGTTTAATAATTTGATTTGATTTATATTTCCACATATTTACTCACATGTCAATTCATAATAGCCTTTACATTTTCATACATGATATTCTGACACCGCCTTCTCTCGTCGCCTTATTTGTGAGGTACGAATGGAGCTAATGGGAGTATAAAGGCAAGGAGCTTCAGTCGCCCCCATTTCTTCTAAATGGGGGTGCCACGGCCGGAGTCACCGTTGACTAGCTCCGGTGACCAGGTAAGTTTTCTTGAAACTTAGAAGTGCATAAGGCTTCTAGATTTACTCGTTGAGCTATTTCTCCCAGCTTTAAATTCTTGCAATAAATCCTGCATTTAGTTAATATCTGCTTTCTTCTTTTTACAAATTCAAAACCCATCGACATAGCTTGTTTACATTCGTATGCATGTCCAAAGGGCTAGTGACATTGATTCAAACCCATTGAACCTAGTGACATCTTTAAGGACAATAATTAAGGATGAGTCTTAGAGATCTTAGACAAACTCTAGGATTCACACATGCGTCCTTTAGGGATGAAACATTAAACATAGATAACTTAGCGACATTACACCTTAAGATTAACATATACATAATCGATTTAATCTCAAACAACAATCAATTATTAATCTCTTCCTTAAAACTTGAAAACTTAAATATTTGATAATAACTCAAATAAAATTTACAAAAATATCAAATCTTTCCCAATCAACATATATAATTATTAAGTGATCAAATTTAAACCCAATTGACTTCAAATTCAAACCCCTTAAGTTTAGTGATCTTCCCTACTCTAGGGAAAATTATCACTAAAATTTGAACCCTTTAAACTCCTTAATCAAGATCCTTGAGTTTGAACCTTAATTGAACCTCAAAATCTTCCAGAAATTTTAATAAACCACATTTAAATCCAAAACTATAAATAACCCCTCTAACTAACTAGATTTGAATTCTTAACACATTAAATTAAAATAAACCAGATTTGACTTCAAGTTTAAGAATAATTTAATGATCATTAAAATATGATATTTAATGAAATTAATTAATTAATAATAATTAAAAAATTCTAATAAATTCCCAAACACTTGGAAATCTCTCCTTAGGTCATTATTGACCTTTGGAAATGATTTCAAGGAGTTGGAAACTCAATTAGATTCAACACATCAAAACCTCTCTAATTAAGATAATTAAATAATTCTAATAAATGATCAAAACTTTAAAAATTCATAACTAATTCAAATAAACTCTAAATGAATCAAACTTAAAGGTGCTCAACTCATCTTAAGGTCTAATATTTTAATAAAATACTTTTTTTTAGAAAACATTCTTAATTTAAAATTCAAATTTTAACCCCTTGATTAAAAACATTAAGTGATTCAAATAATTTTAGAACATTAAATACTTGATTTAAAAATTCAGAAAAGTTCAATCTAATTTTAAAATTAACGATCAATCAATCTTAATTAAGATTATCAGATTTCAAACCTTGAATTAAATCTAATTCATTTAATAGTACTGGGTACCGTTGGGTAACCCAGGCCTACGAGGCTATTAAATTAGCCCCATGGAAGGTGAAATAAACTTCACGGCCTCGGTGAGCAACAAAGCTAATATCCAATAAATAATTAAGACTAAATCTTAAAATCAATTTTGAATCATTAAGACTTAAACTTTAACTAAAATCTTCCCTTAAGCCTTTCAACCAACTAGAACATTAAGCAACTTTATTCAATTACCCAATTTAGGATATATCCAAACCACACAGCCTGTTACACACACCTAGATTGACCCATTAGGACACGGACTCTAGCTTTAGGTTAGGCTGGTGTTGCTTTCTGTTTTTGAGATAGATTGATATGCATACAAAATGAGAATGGCATCCTAGGTTAGATAACATAGACATAGGTTCACTGTCCACAGTCCTGTGCACTTCCTGTTTGTCAGCCTAAGATTAGGTCCCCAGCCCCTTGGCCTACGAGGTCCCCTTGAATGAGGTAACCCATGGTTGCTAACAAGGATCGTCTGGTCGGCACTCGACTAAGTAGTCTAAGGATATCGACAAACCTGGGATGATGGAAAACCATGGGATCTTGACCAGGGACGTCATACCCACTTGGTAGGTTAGTCTTCACCCTTTCCTCCTGGGCATTCTCTCGATCTGGTGATCGAGAATATAAGTCCCAAATTTTTAATAAAATTGATCATTAAATTAAAAGATCTTTCAATTAAATTCAAGCCCAACACATAGGATAGGTTGGTGTTAAGATTGTTGCTATTTGCATGTTTTACATTTTTGCAACTTGTATAGTTTTGATGATTCCAAACATTATTGTTCAAATGTGTAGTTATCTCCTAACAATTTTAGAAGATTTGTATTTGCCCTTGTGTGTACTAACATTTCAAGAAAATCAAACTCTAGAGTACGAAGACTTCAAATCAAAATTCAGCATGAGATACTTTGTGAATTTGAAGCTTGTATTTTTCTTTGAAATAAAATTGAAAGGAAGTGATTGTAATTGAGTGAATAAAAACATGCACATACACATAAAGATATCATATAAAATTTATACTGATTGTACGGGACGATATCAATTCGTACGGGACGATCAGACAGTTATCTCCTATTAAGATCACATGGAACGAATAGGAACTGGCCAGAAAAATTTTTTAAGTCCTATTCATCGAGGACAAAATTAAATATCATCCAGGACAATCTGGTCTCTGTAAGATTTTTGTCCAAGAAGAAATTAAATATTGTCCAGGATGATCTGGTCTTTGTAAGATTTTTGTCCAAACAAAATTAAATATCGTCTAGAACGATCTAGTCTCTGTAAGATTTTTGTTCAGACGAAAGTAAATATCATCCAGGATGATCTGGTCTCTGTAAGATTTTTGTCCAGACAAAATTAAATATCATCCAGGACAATCTGGTCTCTGTAAAAATTTCATCCGGATGAATCAATTTTCGTCCAGATGATACAGCTGACTTAGAACAATTTTTCTATAGTTTTTGGAACCGATCTTGTAATAACCGTTCGTACTGGATGAACTTGGTTTGTACGGGATGATCAGCTTGTACGAAAACATTTCGTACACATATACAAATAGGTTCGTTTCAAGACTTTTAAGTAATATCGTCCAGGATGATCCACGATCGTACGGGACGATCAACTGCGTACATAATTGAAAACTTGCAGTTTTTGGGCAGTTTTTCTTGTCTTTAGTATATATAGTCCAAATTAGACTGCCACCCAATCTTTTTGTCATTTGATCTTCATGCCTCTTGAGAGAATAGCCAAGGAGAGAGTGTAAGAGCGCATTCAAAGGAGGATTCCTACCACTGGAGCATGAAGGCTTCACTTGGAGTTTAAAGGTAAGAATCTCTACTTGTGAATCGGGATTACTTCACTCTTTTCTTTCTTCCTTCAAGATTCTTCTGAGAAGATCTGTCAAGGAGATCCGGTTTGCTTCCGACACTTGAAGAGTGTGAAATGACGAAGGGTTCTCTGCCCACACTAGGAGAGTGTGAAAGGACGAAGGGTTCTCTGCCCACACTAGGAGAGTGTGAAAAGATGAAGGGTTCTCTGCCCACACTAAGAGAGTGTGAAAGGACGGACGGTTCTCTGCTAACACTAGGGATTGTGTAAAAGGACGACGGTTCTCTGCCACACCGGGTAGTGATGAAAAGAGTGTTTTGTAAAGGATTCTTCGCCTTGCTGTGGGTGCAAAAGGAGAGTCACTATTGGTATTAGTGCAATACTCTGAGGGTGCCTCTGGGAGTGGATGTAGGTCTAGTTTAGACTGAACCACTATAAATCTGGTGTCATTTACTTTACTATTTTTACTTTTCCGTATTTATTTTTGGTTTAAAAAACTCTATGGTTGAAAAATATTTTCTATAAAAACTTAATAAAAATTTTCATTTCGGTTCATCACATTTTCAAAGAGGGTTTAAATTTTTAAAATACCAATTCACCCCCCCCCCCCTCCTCTTGGTAGCCTTGGGACATTAACTAAGGTCTAACAACCTATTTACTAGACTCAACAAGTAGTATCTGAGCTTTGTTTCAAAATCATAAGTTTAAACTACTTTTTGATTAACATAGATGGCTACATTCAGAAACCGAAACACACCTGAAGGTTACTCTATAACTACACCTCCACTGTTTGACAATATACCTTTTGATTTTTAGAAAACACGCATGTCTACTTTCTTATAGTCACTTGATTATCATATGTGAATCTTAGTCCAGGAAGGTTACACAAAACCAACTAGATTAGTTGATGGAGTTAGGGTAGAAACACCTTTTGCAGATTGGACTATAGAAGAACGTGACTTAGCACAACTAAATGCCAAATGTTTAAATAGCTTCTTTTGTGCTTTATAATCTGAAAACTACATGCGGGTTTCTACTTGCAAAAGTGGAAAGGACATGTGGGATAGAGTTTGTATAACTTATGAAAGGACTAATGAGGTTAAGCAATCAAGACTAAATATCTTGTTACATGACTATGAATTATTTCGCATGAAACCAAATGAATCTATTTCTGACATATACACAAGATTCACACAAATTATCACTTCTATGCATGCACTTGGTAGGGAATTAACTAATGCTGAAATGGTTAATAAGATTCTTCGTTATTTACCTACTGCTTATGATGCTAAAATTACTGTAATTACAGAGTCTGAAGATCTAAACATTTATTCTATTGACAATCTTCTTGGTTCACTCATTGCTTATGAGCAAGGAGTAAGTCAAAGAAAGATTGTTGCAGGTGAACCACGAAAGGAGAAGAATATTGCACTGAAAGTGGAAGAGTCAGAGAGTAAAAACTCACAACCTGAGGATGAAGATGATATTGCATTGATGACTAGACAATTCAGAAGCTTTTTAAAGAGGAAGCAGAAGAGACGCCAGCAAAGGAATAGAAGTAAGTATAACAGAAATGGCAAGGTTTCTAATGAAGTAATTTGTTATGAATGCAGGAAACAAGGTCATATCAAGACTAAATGCCAAAAACTCAAAGCCACTCCTAGCAAGGAGAAGGTTTAGGAGCAACCAATTGTAAAGAAGGGAAAAAAGAAGTTTCAAAGAGCTTTCTGGGCTGACTCAGCTTCAGACTCTTCTGAGACTAAAAAAGAAGAAGAAGTCACCAACCTTTGCTTGATGACAGATAATGTTGATCAATCAGATCAAGAAGAGGTATGTGACTTAACCTATGATGAATTATTTGAAGTTTCTGAACACATGCATGATGCATATAGGAAAATGAAAAAGATGCATTTTAGTGTAAGTTTTGAATTGGAAGAGCTTAAGAAGGAACATGAAATCCTTAGGAAATATCATGCATTAATAGATAACAACCACATAAAACTTCTTGACGAATATGATGACTTGAATAAGAATTTTGAGAATTTAAAATCATCCTATGCTGATCTAGAAAAAGAATTTAAAAATTTTAAGGATGAATCTGAGAGCAAAACATATCGAATCAATTATACAAATCGAATCTTGGAAGATATGAATTCATTTTATAAACTGACAATAAGAGCTCTTGAGGATAATAGGAAACCCCCAAAACTTGATAATTTTACAAATCCTAAATATTATCCTAAATACATGAAATTCCTTAGAAGACAATCAAATGGAAGAAAACTTAGGAATACTTTTTCTAATGTTAAATGCAATAATTATGGAGTTTTGGGACATATATCTCACACCTGCACTTTGAAGATGAAAACTAATTTGGTGTGGAGAACTAAGATGCATAAACTTAGACATATCATACATGCATCTGATTATAAATTTCTAAAAGGTGAACCCAAACTTGTTTGGGTTCCCAGGTCTAACATTTGATATTTTTGCAGGGTTGCTCTCACACAAGACCTCGTGAGAGCATATGGTACCTGGACAGTGGATGTTCAAAGCATATGACTGGAGATACTGCTCAATTCATAATGCTGGAAGCCAGGAGTGGATGCAATATTACACTTGGAGATAATACTACAAAGAAAGTGATTGGATCAGGTATGATTGGAAATTTAAAAAAAATTTCATAGACAATGTGTTATTGGTTGAAGGCTTAAAGTATAATTTGTTAAGTATAAGTCAGCTATGTGATAAGGGCTATAATGTAAAATTTTTACCTACTAGCTGCATATTAAGCCTAAATGAGAAAAATGTTTTAAATAGAAGAAGGGTAAACAATATTTACATGCTAGATTTAAATTATATTCAATCTCCTACTGCTTTTTATTTGAAAACTCTTTCTCATGAATCATGGCTTTGGCATAGGAGACTTTGTCATTTTAGTATGAAAAACCTTAGGAGAATTACCCAAATGAACTTAATGAGAGGTATGCCAAAACTAGACTTTACTAAGGACCACCTTTGTGATACATGTCAATTAGGAAAACAAGTGAAGTCCTCTTTTAAGTCTAATAAGGATCTTAGAACTAGTAAACCATTGGAAATTTTCACATAGATCTTTTTGGACCTGTAGGAACTGTAAGTCTAGGAGGGAAGGTATACGGATTTGTTATAGTGGATGATTTCTCAAGATTCACTTGGGTTAGATTTCTTTTTCATAAGAATGAATCGTTTGAGGAATTCAAAAAATTTTCAACTTGGATTCAAAGGAAACTAGGGAGTGAAATAATTTCTATACAAAGTGATCATGGAGGAGAATTTGAAAATGAAAGATTTGAAAATTTTTGTAAAGAAAAAAGGATTGATCACAATTTTTCTGCATCTAGAACCCCTCAACAAAATGGGGTAGTTGAGAGAAAAAACATAACATTAATATAAGTCGCCCGAGCAATGTTGACAGAATACTCACTTCCTAGATATTTTTGGGCTGAGGCGGTCAGCACTACATGCTATGTTCTGAATAGGGTGAATGTAAGATCAAATTTAAATAAAATACCCTATGAGTTGCTAAAAGGTAGAACACCTAATTTGTCTCATTTGTATGTTTTTGGTTGTAAGGTGTTCATTCATAATAATGGAAAATCTACCTTAGGAAAATTTGATCCAAAATCAGATGAAGGAATTTTTGTTGGATATTCAAGTGTTGGAAAATCTTAAAGGGTATTCAACAAAAGAACTTTGGTCATTGAAGAAACCACAAATATTGTATTTGATGAATCTGGATATTTGGAAGAGCCAAATGTTGTTGAAGATGAGATTGAGAAAAACTCCCAAAAGATTGAGAGAATAAATTTGGAAGAAAAATAGAATAAATTTGGAAGAAAATATGGAAGAGAATTTGGAAAGAGAAAACCCTTTGCCTAGAGATTTGAGATTTTTTATAAACCATCCAAAGGAATTTATTATAGGTCAACCAAGTGAGGTTGTTAGAACTAGGCGTGAATTAAACAACGAAGTCAATCATTCAGCCTTTATTTCAACTATTGAACCCACTAACATTGATCAAGCACTTTCTGATGAATTTTGGATATTGGCCATGCAAGAAGAGTTGAATCAATTTATAAGAAATGAAATTTGAGAATTAACTTCAAGGCCAAAAGATCAAAGTATTGTTGGAACCAAGTGGGTGTTCAAAAATAAAATGAATGCCTCAGGAGTAGTCATTAGAAATAAGGCTAGATTAGTTGCTAAGGGGTATAATCAAGTTGAAGGAATTGATTTTGAGGAGACTTTTGCCCCTGTAGCTAGACTTGAAGCAATTAGGGTTTTACTTGCCTTTTCCTGTTTTAAAGGTTTTAAATTATTTCAAATGGATGTCAAAAGTGCCTTTTAAATGGGGTAATTGAGAAAGATGTTTTTGTAGAACAACCTCCAGGTTCTAAAAATTATAAATACCCAAATCATGTTTTCAAGTTAAAAAATGCATTATATGGATTGAAACAGGCACCTAGGGCTTGGTATGAGAGGTTAAGCACCTTCCTGTAGAGTCTAGTAATTAGGTTGTTAAGCCTAAGTTAATGTCCCAAGGCTACCAAGATGGGGGTGAATTGGTAGTTTTTTAAAAAATTTTAATCCCACTTTGAATTTAAGTTGAACCAAAATGAAAATTTTTCTTTTATGTTTTTCTAGAAAATGTTTTTCAACCATAAAGTTCTTAAAAATTAAAAATAAAATGCGGAAACGTAAAAACTGTAAAGTAAATTACACCAGATTTATAGTGGTTCAGTCTATAACCAGACCTACATCCACTCCCTCGAGGCACCCTCTGAGTATTGCACTAATACCAATAGTGACTCTCCTTTTGCACCCACAGCAAGGCGGAGAAGCCTTTACAACACACTCTTTTCACCACTACACGGTGCGGCAGAGAACCGACATCTTTTTACACAAACCCTAGTGTTGGCAGAGAACCGTCCGTCCTTTCACACTCTCCTAGTGTGGTCAGAGAACCCTTCCGTACTTTCACACTCTCCTAGTGTGGGCAGAGAACCCTTCCGTCCTTTCACACTCTCCTAGTGTGGGCAGAGAACCCTACAGCTGTTCACACTCTCCAAGTGTAGGAAGCGACCCTTTCGGCTATTCACACTCTCCAAGTGTCAGCAGCGAACCGGATCTCCTTGACAGATCTTCTCACAAATAATCTAGAAGGAAGAAGGAAAAGAGTGAAGTAATCCCAATTCACAAGTAGAGATTCTTACCTTTGAACTCCAAGTGAAGCCTTCATGCTCCAGTGGTAGGAATCCTCTTTTGAATGCACTCTCACACTCTCTCCTTAGCTATTCTCTTAAGAGGCACGAAGATCAAATGACAAAAAGATTGGGTGGCAGTCTAATTTGGACTATTTATACAAAAGACAAGAAAAACCGCCCAAAAACTGCAAATTTTTAATTCTGTATGCAGAGGATCGTCCCGTACGATCGTGGATCATCCTGGACGAATTTACTAAAATGCTTTGAAACGACCCTATTTGTATATGTGTACGAAATGTCTTCGTACACGCTGATTGTCCCGTACAAACTAAGTTCGTCCGGTACAAACGGTTATTACTAGGTCGGTTCTAGAAAACTGTTGAAAACCGTTCTAAGTCGGTTAATCGTCTGGACAAAAATTGGTTCGTCTGGACAAAATTTTTTCAAAGACCAGATCGTCCTGGACGATAATTAATTTCATCTAGATGAATAATTTTACAGAGAGCAACTCATTTTCTGACGATAATTAATTTCGTCTGGACAAAAATTTTACAGAGACCAGGTCGTCCTGGATGATATTTAATTTTGTCCCGGACGAATAGGACTTAGAAAATTTTTCAAGCCAGTTCCTATTCATTCTATGTGCTCAATAGGAGATAACTGTCTGATCGTCCCGTACGATCTGATATCATCCCGTATGATCAGTATAAATTTTATATGTTCTCCTTATGTGTGTGTATGCTTTTATTTACTCAATTATAATCACTCCCTTTCAAATTTAATTCAAAGAAAAGTACAAGCTTCAAATTCACAAAGTATCTCATGTTGAATTTGATTTGAAGTCTTCGTAGTCTGGAGTTTGATTTTCCTAAAATGTTAGTACACACAAGAGCAAATATAAATCTTGTAAAATTGTTAGGAGATAACTACATATTTGAACAATAATGTTTGGAATCATCAAAACTATACAAGTTGCAAAAATATAAAGCATGCAAATAGCAACTATCTTAACAATCTCCCCCTTTTTGATGATGGCAAAACAATTATTGTTTGTATGATTTCAATTTAAACAAATCTCCTTAACTCCCCCTGAATTGATGAATACATGAAAATAAGGAGGCATTTTGAAGCAAAGAACAATATTTTTGTTTTTCAAAAATTTTTTAATAAAATAACACAAGCCATAGACACAAAGTCAAACACAAAATCAAAATGCAAACAAAACAAACAAAACATACAAACAAAACAAACAAAACATACAAACACAATAATTTCTCCCCCTTGTTGACAACAACAAAAAGTGAAGAAGAAATAAACAAGAAATGTAAGTAATTATATGAAATTCATTTGAAAATTTAATCTAAATGGTGATTGACATAAGGTATGCAATCTAAAACTAATAACATTAGGTAAATCATCGAAATTCATAGAGTTTAAGAAGTGATTTAATATTATAAGTAAGAAGAATTTATCAAAAATTTGATTCAATTTAGACATTTGAATATAGAAAATCATTACAAGAGAGATGAATAAAAATTATATATTTCAAAGTTCAATAGAATATAAATGAACATAAGATCAATTTGAATTAAGAGATTGAAAGAATTTGAAAAGAAGAGAATTACCACATGTGGCGCTTTGCGTATCTTTTTCAAATTTTTGGCACATTTTTGTGCATCTTCCGACATTGGGCTAATTTTGTGCCTTTTTTTCATATTTGCGAACCTTTGCGCATTCCTTTTGATTTTTGTACTCTTTGTACAATTTTCAAGAGTAATTAAAACCAATTCTTTCCAAGATCAATAATCTAAAATTTCAATTTTTTTCTAAGTGCATAAATATCACTTGAGCAAAGAAATACAAAATAAGAAAACATCTAAATTGTAATAATAATATTAACTTTTATGTAGTATAAATGAATAGACCTGAGATTAAAAATTCTAATTATGATAAGTTATAAACAAATTTTAAATTTAGAAAAACTAGATTTCTAATGTAATTAATCTTAAATCACAATCTAATTTAAGCACAATTAGGATTAAAAAGACTAATCAAATTCATTAGAACTAAACACATTTAAAAAATAATCCAAAATCAAAATCAACTACAACATATATTGATATTTATGAAAAGGATTATAGGATCATTTCATAATATCAATATAAAAGAAAATACACTAAAGTTTTAAACAAAGACAAACAAACACAACTAGAACAAACACTAGAACAAATACTAAAGCAAACACAAATACAACAAACATAAAGAAAATCATCGCTCATTCTCTATTCTTCTTCTGGAGGAGGAGGAATGCCACAAATAGGTTGAAGTAGGAGGCCGTCAACATAACATTGGTATTGATTTCATGAACTTCATTTCTGATACTACCAATGTCTTGTTGCTGCTGCAGGAGTTGAGCATCAATTTGATTAAATCTTTGATCAACATGAGTCTCAAGTCTATCAAATTTCTCAATCAAATTCTGATAATCTGATTGAGGTGCAGAAGTTTGCTCTCCTTCTTCTTCTTCAGAAGAAGAACTAGAATGTGCTTTCCCTTTTTCCTCCTTGAAAATTGCTCTGAAGGAAGCATCATTGTAGTAGACCGGCTCTTTGTATTCATCATCAGGATGCAATAAGTTGTATTTCTTTTTCAAAATGTATGTAACTAAGTATCCTAATGAGATGTTCCTTTATCTCTTCTGTTCTGCATGCCCAATTTTTGAAAGCCCATAAAGATGTTCTAGGATAAGTTGGGCTTCATCGATAGAATTAGGATCCATAATCAAAAAGGTCATAACAGAAAGGAGTGGGGTAATATTGATCCTATCACCAGCTTTAGGAATGATTGAAGATCGAAGAATGTGCTGGATGATTCGAACATTTCTGGTCATTCCTGAAACTCTAGAAACATGATATGTTAGGCCATTTTCTCTAATCACCCTATTAACTTCATACCATTTGAAGGTGTCTTAATTCATAAGGGTGTGGGCTCTATAACCTTCAGTTCTTAAGTTCAGAAAGGCACCTATGTCATGCTTGGTGATTTCAACTTTTTTTTTGAAAATAAAAGAACTTATGCAGGAGTGGTCGGAATTGAAACTCATGTTGGCTAGGAAATAGAGAAAAGTTTGTTCGTTGTAGAGGTGGACGAGAGAAAGAATGAATCCAAACTGGGTGGAAGCAAAAAGGTGTATTACCATAAAATTTATCTCGCTTTGAATCAGAATGCGAGAAGGTGTAATTTTGGCAGATGCAAAACGAGGAAAGGATTCCTCATTTGCCTTTGAAAGGAAGTTTTCAGAGGCATTTCTGTGAGGTTTCTTAGCGAACACCTTTTGTCTTTTGCTTGAGGAGGCCATTGTCGATTTAAAGTCGAAAGGGATTGAAAGTGAAGTTTGGAGATGTGATTGTTGAGTTAGAATTCCTTCATATTTAAAGAAAACGATACGTTTATTGTGGACAAAAACAGTTTGTCCTGGACGAAAATTATCGTTTGTCTGGACGAAAAAAAATTCGTACAAACGATCCAATTCGTCCAAAATGAAACGACTTTTTGTAATCAACACAATTTACGATGCATCCTTTCGTACAGACTTTTGACTTGACCGATCGTACAGAAGAAAAAATTTCGTACAGGCGATCAAAAGTTAATTCGTTTTAATGTCAGTTGAAAACCATCCCCTACAATGAAACGACGTATGTTCGTCTGGACGAACAAAAAGTTCATATGGACGAACTTCACATTTAAAACTGTCTTATCCACTCAACCACTGCATTCAATCATCCCGTCGTTTGAGAGAAAAAAAAAATTCGTCCTAGACGATTATAAGATCATACAGAAGAACTACATTAAAAACTACTCTCAAAATAGTTAGAATTCTCGTAAAATGAAATTTGCACACATCGTCCAGTACGAAAAATTTTGTCCCGGACGATTTCCACACAATTTTTGATTTTTTGAATTTTTTATAAAACTAAAACAAACTAAACATTCAAAACATAGAAAACAAAGACAAAACCACAGACTCTAAAATAAACTCATTCAAAACACATAAAAATCACAAAATTAAAACAAAATTAAAACAAATAAACTAAGAAAACATAAATATCAATATTGCAAAAACATTTTTATTTAAGCATTCAAATCAATAACATCAAGCCTTGTTCTTAATGTACTAAAGGTATCAAAGGCTAAAGGTTTTGTAAAAATGTCTGCAAGTTGATTTTTAGTTGAAACATGAGTAAGTTCAATTTATCCCTTGGATACATGATCCCTTATGAAATGATGTCTTATGTCAAAGTGTTTGGTTCTAGAATGTTGAATAAGATTTTTGGAAATGCAAATAGCACTAGTATTGTCACAATAAATTGGAATAGTGCCTATAGTTAATCCTAAATCAATCAATTATTGTTTTAACCAAAGTACTTGTGCCACACAACTTCCTAATGCAATGTATTCTGCTTGTGTAGTAGATAGGGCTACTGAATTTTGTTTTCTATTGGACCAAGAAACTAATAAATTTTCAATGAATTGACATGTTCCAGAAGTGATTTTCCTATCCACTCTACAGCCTGCAAAGTCAGAATCTGAATAACCAATAATTCAAAATGAAGAGCTAAACTTAGGATACCAAACCCCTAAGTTTTGATTTCCTAGTAAATATCTTAAAATCCTTTTCACTATTGTCAAATGTGATTCTTTTGGATCTGATTGAAATCTAGCACATAAGAAAACACTGAACATAATATTTGGTCGGCTAGCAGTCAAGTAAAGTAAAGATCCAATAATCCCTCTATATTTTTTTTGATCAACAGATTTTCCCTTAAGATCCTTATCCAACTGAACTGAGGAACTCATTGGTGTACTAACAAGTTTAGCATTGTCCTTAATATATTTAGTTTGACTAAGAAATATACCTTCCTTAAGTTTCTTAATGCTAATTCCTAGAAAGTAATTTAAATCTTTCATTAGACTCATTTCAAATTCATTACTCATTATTTTAGAAAAATCATCACAAAGATTTTTATTTGAAGATCTAAAGATGATATCATCCACATAAATTTGAACAATGAGTATATCCTTTCCAAATTTCTTTAAAAAGAGAGTTGTATATACACTTCCTTTTTCAAAAGATCTTTCAAGTAGGAAGGTGCTCAACCTCTCATACCAAGCCCTAGGTGCCTGTTTCAATCCATATAATGCCTTTTTTTACTTGAAAACATGATTTGAGTATTTAGAATTTTTAAAACCTGAAGGTTGTTCTACAAAAACTTCTTCTATAATTACCCCATTTAAAAAGGAACTTTTGACATCCATTTGAAACAATTTAAAACCTTTAAAATAGGCAAAGGCAAGTAAAACCCTAATTGCTTCAAGTCTTGCTACAGGGGAGAAGGTCTCCTCAAAATCAATTCCTTCAATTTGATTATACCCCTTAGCAACTAATCTAGCCTTATTTCTAATGACTACTCCTGAGTAATTCATTTTATTTTTGAACACCCACTTGGTTCCAACAACACTTTGATGTTTTGGCCTTGAGGTTAATTCCCAAACTTTATTTCTTACAAATTGATTCAACTCTTCTTGCATTGCCAATATCCAAAATTCATCAGAAAGTTCTTGATCAATATTAGTGGGTTCCATTGTTGAAATAAAGGCTGAATGATTGACTTCCTTGTTTAATCCACGCCTAGTTCTAACACCCTCACTAGGTTCACCTATAATCAATTCTCTTGGGTGGTTTTTAGAAAATCTCAAATCTCTAGGCAAAGGGTTTTCTCTCTCCAAATTTTCTTTCACATTTTCTTCCAAAATTTATTCTATCAATCTTTTGGAAGTTTTCTTCAATCTCATCTTGACAACAATATTTGGCTCTTCCAAATTTCCAGATTCATCAAATACAACATGTGTGGTTTCTTCAATGACTAAAGTTCTTTTGTTGAATACCCTATAAGATTTTCCAACACTTGAATATCCAACGAAAATTCCTTCATCTGATTTTGGATCAAATTTTCCTAAGGCAGATTTTCTATTATTATGAATGAACACCTTGCAACCAAATACATACAAATGAGACAAATTAGGTGTTCTACCTTTTAGCAACTCATAGGGTGTTTTATTTAAATTTGATCTCACATTCACCCTATTCAGAACATAACATGCAGTGATAACCGCCTCAGCCCAAAAATATCTAAGAAGTGAGTATTCTGCCAACATTTCTCGGGCTACTTCTATTATTGTTCTATTTTTCCTTTCAAATACCCCATTTTGTTGAGGGGTTCTAGGTGCAGAAAAATTGTGATCAATCCCTTTTTCTTTACAGAAATTTTCAAATTTTCATTTTCAAATTCTCCTCCATGATCACTTTGAATAGAAATTATTTCACTCCCTAGTTTCCTTTGAATCCAAGTCAAAAAATTTCTGAATTCCTCAAACGATTCACTCTTACGGAAAAGAAATCTAACCCAAGTGAATCTTGAGAAATCATCCACTATAACAAATCCGTATACCTTTCCTCCTAGACTTACAGTTCCTACAGGTTCATAAAGATCCATGTGAAGAATTTCTAAAGGTTTACTGGCCCTAAGATCTTTATTGGACTTAAAAGAGGACTTCACTTATTTTCCTAATTGACATGCATCACAAAGGTGGTCCTTAGTAAAGTTTAGTTTTGGTATACCTCTCACTAAGTTCTTTTGGGCAATTCTCCTAAGGTTTTTCATACTAGAATGAGAAAGTCTCCTATGCCAAAGCCATGATTCATCAGAAACAGTTTTCAAATAAAAAGCAGTTGGAGATTGAATAGAATTCAAATCTAGCATGTAAACATTGTTTACCCTTTTTCCATTTAAAACTTCTTTCTCATTTAGGCTTAAAATGCATCTAGTAGGTAAAAATTTCACATTATATCCCTTGTCACATAGCTGACTTATACTTAACAAATTATGCTTTAAGCCTTCACTTAATAACACATTATCTATAAAAAAGTTTTTGAATTTTCCAATCATACATGATCTAACCACTTTCTTTGTGGTATTATCTCGAAGTGTAACCTTGCCTCCATTCCTAGCTTCCAGCGTTATGAATTGAGCAGTATCTCCAGTCATATGCTTTGAACATCCGCTGTCCAGGTACCATATGCTCCAACGAGGTCTTGTGTAAGAGCACTCTGCAAAACTCTCAAATGTTAGACCTGGGAACCCAAACAAGTTTGGGTTCACCTTTTAGCAATTTATAATCAGATGCATGTATGATATGTCTAGGTTTATGCATCTTAGGTCTCCACACCAAATTAGATTTCTTCTTCAAAGTACAGGTGTGAGATATATGTCCCAAATATCCACAATTATTACATTTAACATTAGGAAAAGTTTTCCTAAGTTTTCTTCCATTTGATTGTCTTCTAAGGGATTTCATGTATTTAGGATAAAATTTAGGATTTGTAAAATCTTCAAATTTTGGGGGTTTCCTATTATCCTCAAGATCTCTTATTGTTAGTTTATAAAATGAATTCATATCTTCCAAGATTCAATTTGTATAAATGATTCGATATGTTTTGCTCTCAGATTCATCCTTAAAAGTTTTAAATTCTTTTTCAATATCAGCATAGGATGATTTTAAATTCTTAAAATTCTTATTCAAGTCATCATATTCGTCAAGTAGTTTCATGTGATTGTTATCTATTAATGCATAATCTTTGCTAAGGATTTCATGTTTTTTCTTAAGTTCTTCCAATTCTAAACTCAAACTAGCATGCACCTTTTTATTTTTCTATATGCATCATGCATGTGTTTAGAAACTTCAAATAATTCATCATAGGTTAAGTAACATACCTCTTCTTGATCTGAGTGTTCAACATTATCTTCCATCAAGCAAAGGTTGGTGACTTCTTCTTCTTTTTCAGTCTCAGATGAGTCTGAAGCTGAGTCCGCCCAGAAAGCTCTTTGAAACTTCTTCTTACCCTTCTTTACCATTGGTTTCTCCTCTACCTTCTCCTTGCTAGGTGTGGCTTTGAGTTTTGGGCAATCAGTCTTGATATGACCTGGTTTTCTGCATTCATAACAAATCACTTCATTAGAAACATTGTCATTTCTATTATACTTACCTCTATTCCATTGCTGGCGTCTCTTCTACTTCCTCTTTAAAAAGCTTCTGAATTGTCTAGTCATCAATGCAATATCATATTCATCCTCAGGTTGTGAGTGTTCACTCTCTGAATCTTCCACTTTCAGTGCAATATTCTTCTCCTTTCGTGATTCACCTGCATCACTCTTTCTTTGACTTACTCCTTGCTCATAAGCAATGAGTGAATCAAGAAGATTGTCAATAGAATAAATGTTTAGATCTTTAGACACTATAATTACAATAATTTTAGCATCATAAGCAGTAGGTAAACATCGAAGAATTTTATTAACCATTTCAGCATTAGTTAATTTCCTACCAAGTGCATGCAAAGAAGTGACAATTTGTGTGAATCTTGTGTACATGTCTGAAATAGATTCATTAGGTTTCATGTGAAACAATTCATAGTCATGTAACAAGATATTGAGTCTTGATTGCTTAACCTCATTTGTCCCTTCATAAGTTATACAAAGTCTATCCCATATATCTTTTCCACTTTTACAAGTAGAAACCCGCATGTAGTCTTCAGATTTTAAAGCACAAAAGAAACTATTTAGACATTTGGCATTTAGTTGTGCTAAGTCATGTTCTTCTATAGTCCAATCTGCAAAAAGTATTTCTACCCTAACTCCATCAACTAATCTAGTTGGTTTTGTGTAACCTTCCTGGACTAGCATCCACATGCGATAATCAAGTGACTGTAAGAAAGTAGACATGCATGTTTTTCAAAAATCAAAAAGAATATTGTCAAACAGTGGAGGTCTAGTGATAGAGTAACCCTCAGGTGTGTTTCAGTTTCCGATTTTAGCCATCTATGTTAATCAAAAAGTAGTTCAAACTTATGATTTTGAAACGAAGCTCTGATACCACTTGTTGAGTCTAGTAATTAGGTTGTTAAGCCAAAGTTAATGTCCCAAGGCTACCAAAGGGGGGGGTGGGGGGTGAATTGGTAGTTTTTTAAAAAATTTTAATCCCTCTTTGAATTTAAGTTGAACCGAAATGAAAATTTTTCTTTTAAGTTTTTCAAGAAAATGTTTTTTCAACCACAGAGTTCTTAAAAATTAAAAATAAAATGTGAAAATGTAAAAACTGTAAAGTAAATGACACCAGATTTATAGTGGTTTGGTCTATAACCGGACCTACATCCACTCCCCAGAGGCACCCTCTGAGTATTGAACTAATACCAATAGTGACTCTCCTTTTGCACCTACAGCAAGGCGGAGAAGCCTTTACAACACACTCTTTTCACCACTACCCAGTGTGGTAGAGAACCGACGTCCTTTTACACAATCCCCAGTGTTGCCAGAGAACCGTCCGTCCTTTCACACTCTCCTAGTGTGGGCAGAGAACCCTTCCGTCCTTACATACTCTCCTAATGTGGGTAGAGAACCCTTCCGTCCTTTCACACTCTCCTAGTGTGGGCAGAGAACCTACAACTGTTCACACTCTCCAAGTGTAGGAAGCAACCCTTTCGGCTATTCACACTCTCCAAGTGTCGGCAGCGAACCGAATCTCCTTGACAGATGTTCTCACAAGAAATCTAGAAGGAAGAAGGAAAAGAGTGAAGTAATCCCAATTCACAAGTAGAGATTATTACCTTTGAACTCCAAGTGAAGCCTTCACGCTCTAGTGGTAGGAATCCTCATTTGAATGCACTCTCACACTCTCTCCTTAGCTATTCTCTCAAGAGGCACGAAGATCAAATGACAAAAAGATTGGGTGGCAGTCTATTTTGGACTATTTATACAAAAGACAGGAAAAACTACCCAAAAACTGCAAATTTTCAATTCTGTACGCAGTAGATCGTCCCATACGATCGTGGATCGTCCTGGAAAATTTTACTTAAACGCTTTGAAATGACCCTATTTGTATATGTGTACGAAATGTCTTCGTACATGCTGATCATCCCGTACGAACTAAGTTTGTCTGGTATGAATGGTTATTACTAGGTTGGTTCTAGAAAACTGTTGAAAACCGTTCTAAGTCGGTTAATCATCTGGACGAAAATTGGTTCGTCTGGAAGAAATTTTTACCGAGACCAGATCGTCCTAGATGTTAATTAATTTTGTCTGGACAAAAATTTTACATAGAGCAACTCGTTTTATGACGATAATTAATTTTTTCTGGATGAAAATTTTATAGAGATCAAGTCATCATGGACGATATTTAATTTTGTCTCGGACGAATAGGACTTAGAAAATTTTTCAAGCCAGTTCCTATTCGTTCTATGTGCTCAATAGAAGATAACTGTCTAATCGTCCCGTATGATCTGATATCGTTCCGTACGATCAGTATAAATTTTATATGATCTCCTTATGTGTGTGTGTATGTTTTTATTCACTCAATTACTATCACTCCCTTTCAAATTTAATTCAAAGAAAAGTACAAGCTTCAAATTCACAAAGTATCTCATGTTGAATTTGATTTGAAGTCTTCGTAGTCTAGAGTTTGATTTTCCTGAAATGTTAGTACACACAGGAGCAAATACAAATCTTCTAAAATTGTTAGGAGATAACTACACATTTGAACAATAATGTTTGGAATCATCAAAACTATACAAGTTGCAAAAATGTAAAGCATGCAAATATCAACTATCTTAACACTTCCTACTTAAAAGATCTTTTGAAAAAGGAAGTGTGGATACAACTCTCTTTTTAAAGAAATTTGGAAAGGATATTCTCATTGTTCAAATTTATGTGGATGATATCATTTTTGGATCTTCAAATAAAAATCTTTGTGATGATTTTTCTAAAACAATGAGTAGTGAATTTGAAATGAGTCTAATAGAATATTTAAATTACTTTCTAGGTTTTAGCATTAAGCAACTTGAGGAAGGTACTTTTCTTAGTCAAACTAAATATGTTAAGGACATCCTCAAAAAATATGAAATAGATAATGCTAAACCTGTTAGTACACCAATGAGTTCCTCAGTTCTGTTGGATAAGGACCTTAAGGGAAAACCTGTTGATCAAAAGAAATTTAGAGGGATAATTAGATCTTTACCTTACTTGACTGCTAGCCGACCATATATTATGTTCAGTGTTTGCTTATGTGCTAGATTTCAATCAGATCCAAAAGAATCACATTTGACAGCAGTGAAAAGAATATTAAGATACTTACTAGGAACTCAGAACTTAGGAATTTGGTATCCTAAGTTTAGCTCTTCATTTGCAATTATTGGTTATTCATATTTTAACTTTGCAGGCTATAGAGTGGATAGGAAAAGTACTTCTGGAACATGTCAATTCATTGGAAATTCATTAGTTTCATGGTCTAGTAGAAAACAAAATTCAGTGGCCCTATCTACTGCAGAAGCAGAATACATTGCATTAGAAAGTTATGTGGCACAAGTACTTTAGTTAAAACAACAGCTGATTGATTTAGGATTAACTATAGGCACTATTCCAATTTATTGTGATAATACTAGTGCTATTTGCATTTCTAAAAATCCTATTCAACATTTTAGAACCAAACACATTGACATAAGGCATCATTTCATAAGAGATCATGTATCTAAGGGAGAAATTGAACTTACTCATGTTTCAACAGAAAATCAACTTACAGACATTTTTACAAATCCTTTATCCTTTGATACTTTCAGTACATTAAGAACAAGGCTTGGTGTAATTGATTTGAATGCTTAAATAAAAATATTTTTGCAACATTGATATTTATGTTTTCGTAGTTTATGTTTTTATGATTTTTGTTTTTGTGATTTTTTTGTGTGTTTTGAGTGATTTTATTTTTAGAGTCTATGTTTTTGTCATAGTGTAGTGTGATTTGTGTTTTATTTTATTTTCTTTAATAAAAATTCAAAAATCCAAAAATATGGAAATCGTCCAGAATGAAATTTTTCGTACGGGATAATGTGTGTAAAATTCAGTTTGCGTGATATAAAACATCTTGAGAGCAGTTTTTAATGTAGTTCGTCTGTATGATCTTAATGATCGTCGAGGACGAAATTTTTTTTTCTCAAACGTAGGGACAATTGAATGCAGCTGTTGAATGGATAAGGCAGATTTAATTGTGAACGTCGTCCGTACGAACTTTTGGTTCGTCCAGATGAACAAACGTCGATTCATAGCGGGGGACAGTTTTCAACTGACATTAAAACGAATTACTTTTGATCGTCGGTACAAAATTTTTTTCTTCTGTACGATCGGTCAAGTCAAAAAGTTTGTACGAAAGGAACTATCGTAAATTGTGTTGATTACGAAAAGCCGTTACATTTTGGACAAATTTAATCGTCTGTACGAAATTATTTCGTCCAGACGAACAATAATTTTTGTCCAGGACGAACTTTTTTGTCCAGGACAAACGTATCATTTTCTTTAAATTAGATGGCTTTCTAACTCAACAATCACATCTCCAAACATCTCTTTCAATCCCTTTCGACTTCCAAATAAAAAATGGTCTCCTCTAGCAAGCGACAAAAGGTGTTAGCAAAGAAACCACATAGGAATTCTTCTGAAAACTTTCTTTCAAAAGCAAATGAGGAATCCTTTCCTCGATTTGCCTCTACAAAAATCACACCTTCTCGCATTCTGATCCAGAGTGAAATAAACTTCAAGGTAATGCACCTTTTTGCTTCCACTCAGTTTGGATTTATCTTATCTCTCGTCCACCTCTACAACAAACAGACCTTTCTTTACTTCCTAGCCAATATAAGTTTCAACTCCGATCACTCTTCTGTCAGTTCTTATGTGTTTAAACAAAAAGTTAAAATCACTAAGCATGACTTAGGTGCTTTTCTTAACTTAAGAACTGAAGGTTCTAGATCCCACACCCTTATGAACGATAACACCTTCAAGTGGTATGAAATCAATAGGGTGATTTGAGGAAATGGCTTAAATTATCATATTGCTAGAGTTTCTAGAAAGACCAAAATTGCTCGAATCATCCAGCACATTCTTAGATCTTCTATTATTCCAAAAGGTGATGATAGGATCAACATTACTCCACTTCTTTCTGTTGTAACTTTTTTGATTATGAAAGGTAGTCCTATTGATGAAGCCCAACTTATCTTATACATCTTTATGGGCTTTTTGAAATTGGACATGCTGATCAGAAAAGAAAAAAGAATCTATCATTGGGTCACTTGATTACATTTATTTTGGAAAAGAAATACAATCTAGTGCATCTTGATGAAGAATATGAAGAGCCTGTCTACTACAATGATGCTTCTTTTAGAGCAATCTTCAAGGAGCAAAAAGAGAAAGCACCTGCCAGTGCTTCTGAAGAAGAAGAAGAAGGAGAGCAAACATCTGCACCTCAATCAAATTATCAGAATTTGATTGAGAAATTTGATAGACTTGAGACTAATTTTGATCAATGATTTGATCAAATTGATGCTCAACTTCAACAGCAGCAACAGGACATTGGTAGTATAAGTAATGAAGTTCATGAAATTAATACCAATGTTATGTTGATGACTTCCTACTTCAACTTATTTGGTGGCATTCCTCCTCCTCCAGAAGAAGAATAGAGATTTGGGTGATGATTTTCTAGATGTTTCTTGTATTAGTGTTTATTTTAGTTTGTTTTAGTTGTGTTAAAAGTTCAGTGTATTTTTTTTTTTTGTATTGATATTATGAAGTGATTTTGTAATATTTTTCATTAATATCAATATTGTTGTATTTGCTTTAAATTTGAATATTTTTTGAAATGTGTTTAGTTTTTATGAATATCATTAGTCTTTTTAATCTTAATTGTGCTTAAATTAGATTGTAATTTGAGATTCATTTCAATAGAAAATCTATTCTTTCTAAATTTAAAATTTGTTTATAACTTATTATAATTAGAATTTTTAATTTCAAGTCTATTCATTTAGACTACATAAAAATTAATATTATTATTTCAATTTAGATGCCTTCTTATTTTATATTTCTTTGCTCAAGTAATATTTATGCACTTAAAAAAATTTAAAATTTTAGATTATTGATCTTGGAAAGAATTGGTTTCAATTACTCTAGAAAATTGTACAAAGATTACAAAAATCAAAAGGAATGCGCAAAGGTCCGCAAATGTGAAAAAGAGGCATAAAATAAGCCCAATGTAAAAAAATGCACAAAAATGTGCCAAAAAATTTTGAAAAAGATGCGCAAAGCGTCACATGTGGTAATTCTCTTCTTTCCAGATTCTTTCAATCTCTTAATTCAAATTGAACTTATGTTCATTTATATTTCTATTGAACTTTGAAATATAGAATTTTTATTCATCTCTCTTATAATGATTTTCTATATCTCAAATGTCTAAATTGAATCATGTCTTTGATAAATTCTTCTTACTTACAATGTTATATCACTTCTTAAACTTTATGAATTTCTATGGTTTACCTATTGTTATTAGTTTTAGATTGCATACCTTATGTCAATCACTCTTTAAATTAAATTTTCAAATGAATTTCATATAATTTCATACATTTCTTGTCTATTTCTTCTTCATTTTTTGTTGTTTTAAAAAAGGGGTAGAAAATATTATGTTTGTTTGTATTTTGATTTTGTGTCATTTAGCTTGTGTTATTGTCTTGTATTTTTTATTTTTGTTAATTTTTTTTTTTTGAAAAACAAAAAAATTGTTCTTTAATTCAAAATGCCTCCTTATTTTCATGTATTCATCAATTCAGGGGGAGTTTAGGAGATTTTTTTAATTTGAGATCATACAAACAATAATTATTTTGCCATCATCAAAAAGGGGGAGATTGTTAAGATAGTTGTTATTTGCATGTTTTACATTTTTGCAACTTTTATAGTTTTGATGATTCCAAACATTATTGTTCAAATGTGTAGTTATCTCCTAACAATTTTAGAAGATTTATATTTGCTCTTGTGTGTACTAATATTTCAGGAAAATCGAACACCAAACTACGAAGACTTCAAATCAAAATTTAGCATGAGATACTTTGTGAATTTGAAGCTTGTATTTTTCTTTGAAATAAACTTGAAAGGGAGTGCTTGTAATTGAGTGAATAAAAACATGCACACAAATATAAGGAGATCATATAAAATTTATACTGATCGTACGGGATGATATCAATTCGTACGGGACAATCAGACAGTTATCTCTTATTAAGATCACATGGAACGAATAGGAACTGGCAAGAAAAATTTTCTAAGTCCTATTCGTCCAGGATGATCTGGTCTCTGTAAGATTTTTGTCCAGGATGAAATTAAATATCATCCAATATGATCTGGTCTCTGTAATATTTTTGTCCAGACAAAATTAAATATCGTCTAGGACGATCTAGTCTCTATAAGATTTTTGTTCAGACGAAATTAAATATCATCCAGAATGATCTGGTCTCTGTAAGATTTTCGTCGAAACAAAATTAAATATCGTCCAGGACGATCTGGTCTCTGTAAGATTTTTATCCAGACAAAATTAAATATCATCCAGGATGATCTGGTCTTTGTAAAAATTTTGTCCGGACGAATCAATTTTCGTCCAGACGATACAAGTGACTTAGAACAATTTTTCTGCAGTTTTTGGAACCGACCTTGTAATAACTGTTCTTACCGGATGAACTTGGTTCGTACAGAATGATCAGCTTGTACGAAAACATTTCGTACACATATACAAATAGGTTCATTTCAAGGCTTTTAAGTAATATCATCCAGGATGATCCACGATCATACGTGACGATCAACTGCGTACAAAATTAAAAACTTGTAATTTTTGGGCGGGTTTTCTTATCTTTTGTATATATAGTCCAAATTAGTCTGCCACCCAATCCTTTTGTCATTTGATCTTCATGCCTCTTGAGAGAATAGCCAAAGAGATGTTGAGTCCAATAATTAGGTTGTTAAGCCTAAGTAAATGTCCCAAGGCTACCAAGAGGGTGGTGAATTGATAGTTTAAAAACTTTAAACCCTCTTTGAAGATTAAGTTGAACCGAAATAAAAATTTCTTTTAAGGTTTGTAGAAAAATATTTTTCAACCACAGAGTTGTTAAAACTGAAATTTAAAGTGCGGAAATGTAAATACAATAAAGTAAATGACACCAGATTTATAGTGGTTTGGTCTATAACCAGACCTACATCCACTCCTCAGAGGCACCCTCTGAGTATTGCACTAAAACCAATAGTGACTCTCCTTTAGCACCCACAGCAAGGCGGAGAAGCCTTTACAACACACTCTTTTCACCACTACCCGGTGCGGCAGAGAACCATCATCCTTTTATACAATCCACAGTGCTGGCAGAGAACCGTCATCCTTTTACACTTTCCTAATGTGGGCAGAGAACCCTACGGCTGTTCACACTCTCCAAGTGTAGGCAGAGAACCTTTCGGCTGTTCACACTCTCCAAGTGTAGGCAGAGAACCCTTCGGCTGTTCACACTCTCCAAGTATCGGCAGAGAACCGGATCTCCTTGACTGATCTTCTCACAAGAATCTAGAAGGAAGAAGGAAAAGAGTGAAGTAATCCAAATTCACAAGTAGAGACTCTTACCTTTGAAATCCAAGTGAAGCCTTCTCGCTCCAGTGGTAGGAATCCTCCCTTGAATGCTCTCTTCCACTCTCTCCTTTGCTATTCTCTCAAGAGGCACGAAGATCAAATGACAAAAAGATTGGGTGGCAGTCTAATTTGGACTTTTTATATAAAAGACAAGAAAAACCTCCCAAAAACTGCATGTGTTCAATTCTGTACGCAGTGGATCGTCCTGTACGATCATGGATCGTCCTGGACGATTTTATTTAAACGATCTGAAACGACCCTATTTGAATATGTGTACGAAATGTCTTCGTACACATGATCGTCTTGTACGAACTAGGTTCGTCCAGTACAAACGGTTATTACTAGGTCGGTTCTAGAAACTGCTGAAAACTGTTCTATGTCGGTTAATCGTTTGGACGAGAATATGTTCGTCTGGACAAAAATTTTCCAGAGACCCGATCGTCCTGGACGATTATTTATTTCGTCTGGACAAAAATATTTCAAAGAACCAATCGCCACGGACGATAATTTATTTTCGTCTGGATGAAAATTTTCCAAAGACCCGATCATCCTGGACGATATTTAATTCCGTCTGGACAAAAATTTTCTAGAGAAGCAGTCGCCACGTACGATAATAAAATTTATCTGGACAAAAATTTTACAGAGAACCAATCGTCTGGTACGATAATTAATTTCTTCCTGGACGAATAGGACTTAGAAAAAAATTTTCGAGCAATTTCTTATTCGTTCCATGTGCCCTATAGGAGATAACTGCCTGATCGTCCCGTACGATAGTATATCGTCCAGTACGATCAGTATAAAATTTTATGATCTCCTCATGAGTGTGTGAATGTTTTTTATTCACTCAATTACAATCACTCCCTTTCAAAATTAATTCAAAGAAAAAATACAAACTTCAAATTAACAAAGTATCTCATGTTGAATTTGATTTGAAGTTATCGTAGTTTGGAGTCTGATTTTCCTGAAATGTTAGTACACACAAGAGCAAATGCAAATCTTCTAAAATTGTTAGGAGATAACTACACATTTGAACAATAATGTTTGAAATCATCAAAATTATTCAAGTTGCAAAAAATATAAAAGCATTCAAATAGCAACAATTCTAACAATCTCCCCCTTTTTGATGATGGCAAAATAATTATTGTTTGTATGGTTTCAAGTTAAACAAATCTCATATCTCCTAAACTCCCCTTGAATTGATGAGTACATTAAAATAAGGAGGCATAAAGAACAATATTTTTGTTTTTCAAAAATTTTAACACAAATAACTACAAAGTCAAATACTTGCAAACAGAATAATCAAAACAGAAAAAATAATAATTTCAATAATTTCTCCCCCTTTTTGACAGCAACAAAAAGTGAAGAAGAAATAGACGAGAAATGTAAGTAATTATATGAAATTCATTTTAAAATTTAATCTAAATGGTGATTGACATAAGGTATGCAATTTTAAACTAAAGATATTAGGTCAATCATAGAAATTCATAAAATTTAAGAAGTGATATAACATTGTAAGTAAGAAGAAATTTTTAAAGACATTATTCAATTTAGACATTCAAGTATAGAAAATCATTACAAGAGAGATGTAAAAAAAATTTATATTTCAAAGTTCAATGGAATATAAATGAACATAAGATTAATTTAAATTAAGAGATTGAAAGAATTTGGAAAGAAGAGAATTACCACATGTGGCGCTTTGCGCATCTTTTTCAAGATTTTGGGGCACATTTTTGTGCATTTTTTCTTTGTTGGGCTTATTTTGTGCCTATTTTTCACTTTGCAAATCTTTGCGAATTCCTTTTAATTTTTGTACTTTTTGTACAATTTTCAAGAGTAATTGAGACCAATTCTTTCCAAAATCAATAATCTAAAATTTCAAATATTTCTAAGTGCATAAATATCACTTGATCATAGAAATACAAAATAAGAAAACATCTAAATTGCAATAGTAATATTAACTTTTTATGTAGTCTAAATGAATAGACATGAATTTAAAAGTTCTAATTACAACAAGTTATAAACAACTTTTAAATTTACAAAGACTAGATTTTCTAATATAGATAATCTCAAATTACAATCTAATTTAAGCACTATGAAGATTAAATAATACTAATTAAATTCATAAACATTAACCACATTCCAAAAACAAATCAAATTTGAAACATGTATAACATCCATTGATATTAATGAAAGGATTACACATTTCATAATATCTAAAAACAAGTAAGAGAATACATTGAACTTAAAAGAAAAAACAAACATAAACACAAACACTTAACATTGAAACTGACACAATAAAAACATAAAATATGAATACAACAAACACACAGAAATTCATCTCTACTGTTCTGGAGGAGGAGGAGGAATGCCGCCAAAAAGGTTGAAGTAGGAGGCCATCAACATTACATTGGTATTAATTTCATGTACTTCATTTCTAATATTACCAATGTCTTGTTGCTGCTGCGTAAGTTGAGCATCAAATTGATCAAACCTTTGATCAATGTGAGTCTCTAATCTATCAAATCTTTCAATCAGATTCTGATAATCTAACTGAGGAGCAGAAGTTTGCGCTCCCTCTTCTTCCTCTTCTGAAGCACTGGCATGTGCTTTTCCTTTTTCCTCCTTGAAAAGCAATCTGAAGGAAGCATCATTATAGTATACTGGCTCTTCGTATTCTTCATCAGGATGCACTAAGTTGTATTTCTTTTAAATATAAGTGTTAAGTGTCCTAATGAATGTTCTTTTTCCTCTTCTGATCTGCATGTCCTATTTCTGAAAGCCCATAGATATGATCTATGATAAGTTGGGCTTCGTCAATAGGATGACCTTCCATAATTAAAAAGTTAGAGAAGAAAGGAGAGGGGTAATATTAATCCTATCACCAGCTTTAGGAATGATTGAAGATCGAAGGATATGCTGGATGATTCGGGCATCTTGGTCATTCAGAAACTCTAGCAACATGATATAGGCCAATTTCTCTAATCACCCTATTGATTTCATACCATTGACTGATTAGGGTGTTGGCTCTATATCCCTCAGTTCTTAAGTTCAAAAAGCACCAAGGTCGTGCTTGTGATCTCAACTTTTTGCTTGAAGACATAAGAACTAATGGAGGAGTGGTCGGTAAAACTCATGTTCGCTAGGAAATAGTGGTAGGTTTGCTTGTTGTAGAAGTGGACGAGAGAAAGTATGAAATGAAATTGGGTTGAGGCAAAGAGGTGCATTACCCAAAATTTTAACTCAGTTTGGATTAAGATGCGAGAGGAGTGATTTTGGCGGATGCAAAACGAGGAAAGATTCCTCATTCGCCTTACACAGGAAGTTATCTGAGGCATTCCTATTGGGTTTCTTCACCAACACCTTTTGTCTCTTGTTTGAGGAGGCCATTGTTGATTTGAAGTAGAAAGGGATTGAAAGTGAAGTTTGGAAGTGTGATTGTTAAGTTAGAAAGCCTTCATATTTAATGTCTCTTAAAAACCGTCCCTTACAATGAACCGCACCTGTTCGTCTGGATCAAAAATTCGTACAGAGAAGAACTGTCTTATCCACTCAACTGCTCCATTCAATCGTCCCAACGTTTATATTTTTGTCCTGGACGATCGTCAGATCGTACAAACGATCTAATTAAAAACTGCTCTCAAAATGGTTAAAATTTGCGCAAACTGTTCTTTCACATATCGTCCCGTACGAAACCAGATTCGTCCCGGACGATTTCCTCCAAAATTTTTAATTTTGATTTTTAAAATAAAAAAATCAAACTAAACATTACAGAAAACATAAAACAAAACCATAGTCAATGTTGCAAAGACATTTTGTTTAGGCATTCAAATCAATAACACCAAGCCTTGTTCTTAAAGTACTGATGGTATCAAAGGCTAAAGGTTTTGTAAAAATGTCTGCAAGTTGATTTTCAGTTGAAACATGTATGAGTTCAATTTCTCCTTTGGATACATGATCCCTTATGAAATGATGCCTTATATCAATGTGTTTGGTTATAGAATGTTGAATAGGATTTTTTGAAATGCAAATAGCACTAGTATTGTCACAATAAATTGGAATAGTGCCTATAGTTAATCCTAAATCAATCAACTGTTGTTTTAACCAAAGTACTTGTGTCACACACCTTCCTAATGCAATGTATTCTGCTTCTGCAGTAGATAGTGCCATTAAATTTTGTTTTCTACTAGACCATAAAACTAATGAATTTCCAATGAATTGACATGTTCCAGAAGTGCTTTTACTATCCACTCTACAGCCTGCAAAGTCAGAATCTGAGTAATCAATAATTTCAAATGAAGAGCTAAACTTAGGATACCAAATTCCTAAGTTTTGAGTTCCTAGTAGATATCTTAAAATCCTTTTCACTGCTGTCAGATGTGATTCTTTTGGATCTGATTGAAATCTAGCACATAAGCAAACACTGAACATAATATCTGGTCGGCTAGCAGTTAAGTAAAGTAAAGATCCAATTATCCCTCTAAATTTCTTTTGATCAACAGATTTTCCCTTAAGGTCCTTATCCAACTGAACTGAGGAACTCATTAGTGTACTAACAGGTTTAGCATTGTCCATTTCATATTTTTTGAGGATGTCCTTAATATATTTAGTTTGACTAAGAAAAGTACCTTCCTCAAGTTACTTAATGCTAAATCCTAGAAAGTAATTTAAATCTCCCATTAGACTCATTTCAAATTCACTACTCATTGTTTTAGAAAAATCATCACAAAGATGTTTATTTGAAGATTCAAAGATGATGTCATCCACATAAATTTGAATAATAAGTATATCCTTTCCAATTTTCATTAAAAAGAGAGTTGTATCCACACTTCCTTTTTTAAAAGATCTTTCAAGTAGGAAGGTGCTCAACCTCTCATACCAAGCTCTAGGTGCCCGTTTCAATCCATATAATGCCTTTTTTAACTTAAAAACATGATTTGGAAATTTAGAATTTTTAAAACCTGGAGGTTGTTCTACAAAAACATCTTCCTCAATTATCCCATTTAAAAATGCACTTTTGACATCCATTTGAAATAATTTAAAACCTTTAAAACAGGCAAAGGCTAGTAAAACCCTAATTCCTTCAAGTCTAGCTACAGGGGTAAAAGTTTCCTCAAAATCAATTCCTTTAATTTGATTATACCCCTTTGCTACTAATCTAGCCTTATTTCTAATGATTACTCCTGAGTCATTCATTTTATTTTTGAACACTCACTTGGTTCCAACAACACTTTGATCTTTTGGCCTTGTAGTTAATTCCCAAACTTTATTTCTTACAAATTGATTTAACTCTTCTTGCATGGCCAATATCCAAAATTCATTAGAAAGTGCTTGATCAATGTTAGTGGGTTCAATAGTTGAAATAAAGGCTGAATGATTGACTTCCTTGTTTAATCCACGCCTAGTTCTAACACCCTCACTTGGTTCACCTATAATCAATTCCTTTGGGTGGTTTTTAGAAAATCTCAAATCTCTAGAAAAAGGGTTTTCTCTTTCCAAATTTTCTTCCACATTTTCTTCCAAATTTAATCTATCAATCTTTTGGGAGTTTTCTTCAATTTCTTCTTCAACAACATTTGGCTCTTCCATGTTTCCACTTTCATCAAATACAACATGTGTGGTTTCTTCAATGACTAAAATTCTTTTATTGAATACACTATAAGATTTTTCAACACTTGAATATCCAACAATAATTCCTTCATCTGATTTTGGATCAAATTTTTCTAAGGCAGATTTTCCATTATTATGTATGAACACCTTGCAATCAAATACATGCAAATGAGACAAATTTTGTGTTCTACCTTTTAGTAATTCATAGGGTGTTTTATTCAAATTTGATCTCACATTCACCCTATTTAGAACAAAGCATGCAATGCTAACCGCCTCGGCCAAAAAAAAAACCAAGGAAGAGAGTATTCTGCTAACATTGCTCGGGCGGCTTCTATTAATGTTCTGTTCTTCCTTTCAACTACCCCATTTTGTTGAGGAGTTCTAGGTGCAGAAAAATTGGGATCAATCCCCTTTTCTTTATAGAAATTTTCAAATCTTTCATTTTCAAATTCTCCTCCATGATCACTTTGTATAGAAATTATTTCACATCCTAGTTTTCTTTGTATCCAAGTTGAAAAATTTCTGAATTCCTCAAATGATTCACTCTTATGAAAAAGAAATTTAACCCATGTGAATCTTGAAAAATCATCTACTATAACAAATCCATATACCTTCCCACCTAGACTTACAGTGCCTACAAGTCCAAAAAGATCCATGTGTAGAATTTCTAAAGGTTTACTGGTCCTAAGATCTTTATTGGACTTAAAAGAGGACTTCACTTGTTTTCCTAATTGACATGCATCACAAAGATGGTCCTTGGTAAAGTCTAGTTTATGTATACCTCTCACCAAATTCTTTTGGGTAATTCTTCTAAGATTTTTAATACTAGAATGACAAAGTCTCCTATGCCAAAGCAATGATTCATCAGAAACAGTTTTCAAACAAAAAGCAGTAGGAGATTGAATACAATTTAAATCTAGCATGTAGACATTGTTTACCCTTTTTCCATTTAAAACAATTTTCCCACTTAGGCTAATTATGCAGCTAGTAGGTAAAAATTTTACATTATAGCCCTTATCACATAGCTGACTTATGCTAAGCAAATTATATTTTAAGCCTTCAACTAATAACACATTGTCTATGAAAAAGTTTTGCAAATTTCCATTCATACCTGATCCAACCACTTTCTTTGTGGTATTATCTCCAAGTGTAACCTTGCCTCCACTCCTGGCTTCCAGCGTTATGAATTGAGCAGTATCTCTAGTCATGTGCTTTGAACATCCGCTGTCCAGGTACCATATACTCTCACGAGGTCTTGTGTGAGAGTACTCCTGCAAAATTCTCAAATGTTAGACCTGGGAACACAAACAAGTTTGGGTTCACCTTTATGAAATTTATAATCAGATGCATGTATGATATGTCTAGGTTTATGCATCTTATTTCTCCACACCAAATTAGTTTTCATCTTTAAAGTGTAGGTGTGAGATATATGCCCAAAAAACCACAATTATTACATTTAACATTAAGAAAAATATTCCTATGTTTTCTTTCATATGATTGTCTTCTAAGGGATTTCATGAATTTAGGATAATATTTAGGATTTGTAAAATCTTCAAGTTTAGGGGGGTTCCTATTATCCTCGAGAGCTCTTATTGTGAGTTTGTAAAATGAATTCATATCTTACAAGATTCGATTGGTATAATTGATTCTATATGTCTTGCTCTCAGATTCATCCTTAAAATTCTTAAATTCTTTTTCAAGTTCAGCATAGGATGATTTTAAATTCTCAAAATTTTTATTCAAGTCATCATATTCATCAAGTAGTTTCATGTGGTTGTTATCTATTAAAGCATGATCTTTCCTAAGGATTTCGTGTTCCTTATTAAGCTCTTCCAATTCTAAAACTAAACTAGTATGCATCTTTTTCATTTTCCTATATGCATCATGCATGTGTTTAGAAACTTCAAACAATTCATTATAGGTTAAATCACATACCTCTTCTTGATCTGATTGTTAAGCATTATCTGCCATCAAGCAAAGGTTGGTGACTTCTTCTTCTTTTTCAGTCTCAGATGAGTCTGAAGCTGAGTCCGCCCAAAAAGCCCTTTGAAACTTCTTCTTGCCCTTCTTTACCATTGGTTTCTCCTCTACCTTCTCCTTGCTAGGAGTGGCTTTGAGTTTTGGACAATCAGTCTTTATATGACCTGGTTTCCTGCATTCATAACAAATCACTTCATTAGAAACCTTGTCATTTCTGTTATACTTACTTCTATTCCATTGCTGGCGTCTCTTCTGCTTCCTCTTTAAAAAGCTTCTGAATTGTCTAGTCATCAATGCAATATCGTCTTCATCCTCAGGTTGTGAGTGTTCACTTTCTGACTCTTCCATATTTAGTGCAATATTCTTGTCCTTTCTAGGTTCACCTGCATCAATCTTTCTTTGACTTACTCCTTGCTCATAAGCAATGAGTGAACCAAGAAGATTGTCAATGGAATAAATGTTTAGATCTTTAGACTCTGTAATTGCAGTAATTTTAGCATCATATGCAGTAGGTAAACAACGAAGAATCTTATTGACCAGTTCAGCATTAGTTAATTCCCTACCAAGTGCATGCAAAGAGGTGACAATTTGAGTGAATATTGTGTACATGTCTGAAATAGATTCATTAGGTTTCATGCGAAATAATTCATAGTCATGTAACAAGATATTGAGTCTTGATTGATTAACCTCATTTATCCCTTCATAAGTTATACAAAGTCTATCACATATGTCCTTTCCGCTTTTACAAGTGGAAACTCGTATGTAGTCTTCAGATTTTAAAGCACAAAAAAAACTATTTAAATATTTCGCATTAATTTGTGCTAAATCACGTTCTTCAATAGTCCAATCTGCATAGGGTGTTTCTATCCTAACTCCATCAACTAATCTAGTTGGTTTTGAGTAACCTTCCAGGACTAGCATCCACATGCGATAATCAAGTGAATGTAAGAAAGTAGACATGCGTGTTTTCCAAAAATCAAAAGGAATATTGTCAAACAGTGGAGGTCTGGTGATAGAGTAACCCTCAGGTGTGTTTCGGTTTCCAAATGTAGCCATCTACGTTAATCAAAAAGTAGTTCAAACTTATGATTTTGAAACTATGCTCTGATACCACTTGTTGAGTCCAGTAATTAGGTTGTTAAGCCTAAGTAAATGTCCTAAGGCTACCAAGAGGGGGGTGAATTGGTAGTTTAAAAATTTTAAACCCTCTTTGAAGATTAAGTTGAACCGAAATAAAAATTTCTTTTAAGGTTTGTAGAAAAATATTTTTCAACCACAGAGTTGTTAAAACTGAAATTTAAAGTAAGAAAACGTAAAAACAATAAAGTAAATGACACCAGATTTATAGTGGTTCGGTCTATAACCAGACCTACATCCACTCCACAGAGGCACCCTCTGAGTATTGCACTAAAACCAATAGTGACTCTCTTTTAGCACCCACAGCAAAGCGGAGAAGCCTTTACAACACACTCTTTTCACCACTACCCGGTGCGGCAGAGAACCGTCATCCTTTTACACAATCCATAGTGCTGGCAGAGAACCGTCGTCCTTTTACACTCTCCTAGTGTGGGCAGAGAACCCTACGGCTGTTCACACTCTCCAAGTGTAGGCAGAGAACCTTTCGACTGTTCACACTCTCCAAGTGTAGGCAGAGAACCCTTCGGCTGTTCACACTCTCCAAGTGTTGGCAAAGAACCGGATCTCCTTGACTGATCTTCTCACAAGAATCTTGAAGGAAGAAGGAAAAGAGTGAAGTAATCCAAATTCACAAGTAGAGACTCTTACCTTTGAAATCCAAGTGAAGCCTTCTCGCTCCAGTGGTAGGAATTCTCCCTTGAATGCTCTCTTCCACTCTCTCCTTGGCTATTCTCTCAAGAGGAACGAAGATCAAATGACAAAAAGATTGGGTGGCAGTCTAATTTGGACTTTTTATATAAAAGACAAGAAAAACCGCCCAAAAACTGCAAGTGTTCAATTCTGTACGCAGTGGATCATCTTGTACGATCATGGATCGTCCTGGACGATTTTACTTAAACGATCTGAAACGACCCTTTTTGAATATGTGTACGAAATGTCTTCGTACAGATGATCATCCTGTACGAACTAGGTTCGTCTAGTACGAATGGTTATTACTAGGTCGGTTCTAGAAACTGCTGAAAACTGTTCTAAGTTGGTTAATCGTTTGGACGAGAATATGTTCGTCTGGACGAAAATTTTCCAGAGACCTGATCGTCCTGGACGATTATTTACTTCGTTTGGACAAAAATATTTCAGAGAACCAATCGCCATGGACGATAATTTATTTTCGTCTGGACGAAAATTTTCCAGAGACACGATCGTCCTAGACAATATTTAATTTCGTCTGGACGAAAATTTTCCAGAGAACCAGTCGCCACGTACGATAATAAAATTTGTCTGGACAAAAATTTTACAGAGAACCAATCGTCTGGTACGATAATTAATTTCGTCCTGGACGAATAGGACTTAGAAAAAAATTTTCGAGCAAGTTCCTATTCGTTCCATGTGCCCTATAGGAGATAACTGCCTGATCGTCCCGTACGATAGTATATCGTCCAGTACAATTAGTATAAAATTTTATGATCTCCTCATGAGTGTGTGTATATTTTTTATTCACTCAATTACAATCACTTCCTTTCAAAATTAATTCAAAGAAAAAACACAAACTTCAAATTAACAAAGTATCTCATGTTGAATTTGATTTGAAGTTATCATAGTCTGGAGTCTGATTTTCCTGAAATGTTAGTACACACAAGAGAAAATGCGAATCTTCTAAAATTAATAGGAGATAAATACACATTTGAAAAATAATGTTTGAAATCATCAAAATTATTCAAGTTGCAAAAAATGTAAAAGCATTAAATAGCAACAATTCTAACAAGAGAGAGTGTAAGAGTGCATTCAAAGGAGGATTCCTACCACTGGAGCGTGAAGGCTTCACTTAGAGTTTAAAGGTAAGAATCTCTACTTGTGAATTGGGATTACTTCACTCTTTTCTTTCTTCCTTCTAGATTCTTGTGAGAAGATCTATCAAGGAGATCCGGTTCACTGCCGACACTTGAAGAGTGTGAAAGGACGAAGGGTTCTCTGCCCACACTAGGAGAGTGTGAAAGGATGAAGCATTCTCTGCCCACACTAGGAGAGTGTGAAAGGATGAAGGGTTCTCTACCCACCCTAGGAGAGTGTGAAAGGACGAAGGGTTCTCTGCCCATACTAGGAGAGTGTGAAAGGATGGACGGTTCTCTGCCAACACTAGGAATTATGTAAAAGGACGACGGTTCTCTGCCACACCGGGTAGTGGTGAAAAGAGTGTTTTATAATGGCTTCTCTGCCTTGCTGTGGGTGCAAAAGGAGATCACTATTGGTATTAGTGCAATACTCAGAGGGTGCCTCTGGGGAGTGGATGTAGGTCTGGTTTAGACCAAACCACTATAAATCTGGTGTCATTTACTTTACTGTTTTTACTTTTCCGCATTTATTTTTTGTTTAAAAAACTCTGTGGTTGAAAAACATTTTATATAAAAACTTAATAAAAATTTTCATTTCGGTTCAACACATTTTCAAAGAGGGTTTAAATTTTTTAAATGCCAATTCACCCCCCCCCCCCTCTTGGTAGCCTTGGGACATTAACTTAGGTCTAACTACCTATTTACTAGACTCAACAGTTGGGGTGTTTCTGAAGTAATTCAGAATCTCAAAACACTCCTTACTCCTGTTCAATTGACTATAAAAATAAGTGCTCAACATTAAACCAATCCCATTTGAAAATTCATACCATTTCTCTCCTTTGATATCGACCTTTCAAAATCTAAAAATGAAATTTCTACCGCTATTTTAATAGAGAGCTTTCATAGAAACTTCCATTTCCTACGATGTAATTAACTACGAGGGCTTAAGCTCGTAGGAGGTTTAGAAACCCAGAATTGATTTTCAAAATTAAGTTTTCAAAACCCTTAATTAATTATCTTTGGGAAAATCCAAATTTCAACAATCGTTACCTCCATTTTCGAACGATCAGTAGCGATTGATAACTTCTTTCCTCGGAGAGATATATCAATTTCTATTGTGATTTTAATTATGAAATTAACGGTCTCTTATTCAAATTATCATAGTTAAATAATTGATTGAACATAATTTTGATCTTTCGAGATCATATGTTGTCTTTCTTGAGTTCGAGTATGATAATTTGGATAATTTTAAAACTTTGAAATTCGAACCAATTAGTGAATGATATTCTCTCTATTTGAGGTGATATATCGTTCCTAATATTGTGTTCAATTTCAAAATCAAAATTAAAAATTTAATCTTTCCAAAGAAAATTAATACTTTTTCAAACAAATATTTTTTTAATCAAAATAGATACTAACCAACCTTTTTGGTTGTTTTAATATTTGGTATCCCCATCACCCCAATGGATCTAAAATGGGATCTAGTGGATTGCATATCCATTATGATAGTTTTAAAAGGTTTTCTTTTACTTTCTAGATTGTATTAGGTTTTTTTTAATGCTATTTGCATTTCTTCAAAAAAAAAACTAAAAATTAACTTGTATATATTTTTACAAAACCACTAGCCTTTGATACCTTTAGCACATTAAGAACAATGCTTAGTGTGATTGACCTGAATGCTTAATTAAAATTTTTTGCAAACATGATATTTGTGTTTGTGTATTTTTTATTTTTTATTTTTATGCGTGTTTATGTTTTTGTGATTTTTTTGTTTTTGTTTTTTGTGATTTTAAATTGTATTCACATTGAATTTCATGTTTTTTATTGATTGTATGAATTATTCTAAGTGTTCAATTCATAATGTACGAAATTCATTTTGTACTATACAAAATTCTTTAGCATATAAATTATTAGGAAGGGCAGATTTCGTATCATTTTTGTTTCCAATACAGATCATCTGTACGATTCCTAGATCATCTGAATGATGTGTTTTTATTCGTATGTACGCATGTAGATGGTTATAAGGGAATAAGCAGTTATTATTTCTGATCGTACGTACGAACCTGGAGTTTGCACATATGAACACGTGGCATATCGATGTGGGGGATGATATAAACTGTCATTAAAATAATATTAAATAATCGATCATCCCGGATGAAAACTTGTTTATCTATACGATCGTATGGTCAAAAAAGTCTGTAAGAAAGTATGCCTCGTAACTTGCGTGATTATGAAAGTAGTTTTATTTTTAACGCATTCATTCGTATATATGAAGTTTTATTTCATACAAATGAACTCAAGCATCATATGGTACAAATCCCTTTTTGTACATATGAAAGATCATTTTTTCTTTAAATAGAAGGATTTAGAACTCAAATTTCATACATTTCAATAGCCTTTCAAGTCCTTCTCATCTTTTAATGGCAAGCTCTAGCAAGAGGGATAAACTGGCTAAGGGTCCATCTTCTAGGAATAATGAAGAAAACTTTCTGTCCAAAACTAGTGAGGAATTATTTCCTAGGTTTTTCTCTACTAAAATAGCACCTTCTAGAGTTCTTCTCCAATAAAACATAAACTTTCAAGTAATGCCTCTTTTAGCTTTTACCCAGTTTGCTTTTATTCTTACCCTAATCCATTCCTTTAATAAGGAAACTTTTCACTACTTTCTTGCTTACATGACTTTTAGTACTACTAACCAAAGTAGGATTAGATCCTTTGTTTTGAAGAAAAAGGTTGAAATAACCAAGGAGGATTTCGAGATATTTTTGAATTTAAGGACCCAAGGAGTTAGTGCCCATACTTTGACCTCTGCTTCAAATTACAACTAGACTAAAATGAACCAACTGATTAGAGGGATTAAAGAAGTGTGTTATTTTCCTAAGGTATCCACTTTAAACCAAAATGCCTAGATCATCCAGCATGTTCTTAGGACTTCTATAATTCCTAAAGCTGGAGATCGTATCAATATTACACCTCTTTTTTCCAGTGTAACTTACCTGATTATGACTGGTCAATCTATAGACAAAGCCCGACTCATAATTAACTATATTTATGGGATTTTTGAAATTGGCCATGTCTTTCATAAGAGAAAGAAGGACATAGCCTTATGATACCTTGTGACCTACATTCTTGAGAAGAAGTACGATCGAGTTTATCCTGAACCACATCTAGAAGAGCCTACCTACTTTTCTGATGCTTCATTCCAAGCAATCTTTATGGGACAATATGGTCAATTATTTTCCCTAAAGAGCAATGGAGCAAACGAAAAATGCAAAAAAAAAAATTCTAAGTATAGATTGTACGGACGATCATCCTTGATCGTACCAGGACAATGGGCTCTAGATCATACATGAATGAAGATCGTACGGATGCACATTCTTGATCGTACAAGGATGATGGGCTCTGGATCATACATGAATGAAGATCATACGGACAATCATTTTTTATCATACTGTGATGATGGGCTCTGGATCATCCATAAATGAAGATAATACGGACAATCATTCTTGATTGTACCAGGACGATGGGCTCTAGATCATGCACGAATGAAGATTGTATGGATGATCATTCTTGATCATATCGGGATGATGGCCTCTGAATAATGCACTAACGAAGATCATACTAACGATAATTCTTGATCGTTCCAGGATGATGGCCTCTGGATCATGCTCGAATGAAGATTGTACAGACGATCATTTTTTATCGTACTGGGATGATGCCCTCTGGTGTGCTTTCGCTCATTTCATCCTGCAGGTTTGTACATAAGTAGTGATTTCATACTGAGTCACATTGAGTTCGTATGCATTAGTTATTGTACTATTCATATGTACAAAATACGAACATACGGTATGATTATGGACAATCAAATTTGAAAATTTAGTTTTCTAGATACTTTTTCATGTCTTTTCTATTAAAGGTCCTCTAAAAACTATCACTCATCTTTTTGTCATCTGGTTTTCATGATTTGTAAATGGAAATTGAAGGAGAGAATATGAAAGAGTGTTTGAAAGAGATTTCTTCCTAGTTGAGAATGAAGGGTTCATATGGTTAATCAAGGGTATGGATCTCTGGGTGTTTGTTGATCTCATTTTTGTATGAGGTCACTATTGATTTCTTCCTGAGTCCTATATCATAGGATCTTTCAAGCTCCTAGCCCTTAGGCCTAATTCTGATCTTAAATTCAATTAAAACCAAGAATCGTTAAGCCAAAGACTTAGGTCCTAAAGCCCCTTTTAGGTGATTTTTCCATCACCTTGAAATCATGTCAATTAGCATCTAATTCAGAGTCTGTCAATTCTATATTGATGCGACATACCTATAGGGCTAACCCTCCAAATGTGAACTCATTTGGAGGACTTCAACACCAAAAACTTAATCCAGTCCCAAAGGCTGCAAGATCTTTAAATATTTACAGCCAATGCCACTGGACCTTTCACCCAGTGGAATTTGACCTTGGTCCCCCCTCCAAATCTTTTGATCACTCTCAGGACCTTTATATTGACTTTTTAAGAAATAATCCACATCTTTCTAGAATCAATTTGACCCAGAATTGACTCAGGGCCAAAATGAAAAAAATGCCCTTTAAGGGAATTTTTGGACTTTTGACCTAGACTTGAACTGATTTGATTATAAATCTTTGAAAGCTTTTCTAAATGTTTTCAAATAATTTCTGGGACTTATTGGACCCAATTCCAAATCTTGGGTCAACTTTGTTGACCAAGTTAACCTATGTTGACAAAAGTACTCCTTAAAGCTTTAAATGTTCTAACCCATTCGATCAAATCAAAACCCCTTAAGCTTTCAAACTCATCTCAAAACTTGAGTCAAATCCATTCAAACTTATTTGAAGCCAAGTCACCTTGATTTTATATGGTCAAACCTATGGTCAAAGCCATGTATTGAATACACCTTTCCACTCAATTGATTAGCCTCATATAAGGTCTAATATTTGACTCAAGATTGAATCCACTTCACTCATGTTCATTCGATGATTTAAGAACCTTTGATTCCACATCATTTAACATCTTAAATATCCCTTGGTATGACATAAGTAAATCCATGATCATTTTGACCAAGTCAACACCTTTAGACTTGGTCAAACTAGCTTAAACTTCATTCCTTGCCTTTAAGCCTCATTCATAGGCATCAAACCCTCTTCAACCTTTCATTCCAGCAGCTTATAACTCTCTCCATGCCACCTCATCCACCTATGTGGCATTTTGACTAGTCAAAGAGGTCAAACCTACTTAATGAGTGGCTTTATCACCTTGGTAAGCCAAGCCCACTTGATAACTCAAGTTCAATGCATAATGATGGCTGGAGAGGATATTTGATATCACCCAATATCTTCCCTTTATCAAGTTTAGGATGATAATCATGAGAAGGGGTGGAGAGGATTTCACTCTTCACTCAAAACTTAGTCTCACCCTCCTACTTTCCAAAATCCTCAATCCTAGCAGCCCACAACATTCCCCAATGCATTACAAAGCTTCTCCCCTATAACTAAGCTTCCACCAGCCATTAGAAGGCTTGTTGCTTAAGCTAGAAACCCAAATTGAGAAGAGAGAGAGTGAAAGAGAGAGAAAACAATATTCATATAGCAGTTTTTAATCTAGCTGTCAAACGTTCTTGAATCCTTCAGCAAAGTTGTAGAGGATATCAAGAGATTTCCAACAAGCCCAAGAACATCAAAATCCGTCCACAAGATTGTAAGATATTGCAACTTTTCTCTAAAACTTTGATTTGAAACTGCAGCAAATCCACAACACATTAAGCCTCCAAACTTTGTGTGTTGGAAGATTATATTGCCCTCAAGCTACGTTTCAAATTTCGTTAAATTTTGTCAAGTATTTTGGGAGATATGAGCATTTGAAATTTTCTAGTCAAAATGAACTAGACAAGATCTGGACCGTCCGATCGAAGATCAGACGGCCCAGATCTGTGCATACCACGCACGTCTTCGCTGGGATTTGAACGTGGGTCAGTCTAGACCATGGGTGACACGTAGCATTATGCTGTGGCGCCACATCGTCGCGCCAATCATTGGACAATTTGACCAAAGTTGGTCAAAAATAATTCTAAAAATGCTCAAAATCTTTCAAATTCATAGAAAATTGAATTTTCCACCAAATTGGACATTCTTGGGCTCGTTGGAAAAATATTTTCATGTAGTATTTAATAAAAGTAATTTTAATTTATTTTGAGTTCTGGATTATAAGAAAATTAATTTTATTTAAATTTAGATTTTCCTAATTTTCTTACAATCCATGGATCAAATTAATCCCAACTTTTGGTGGAATGTTCTTGAGCATCTTAGGCATATTATGTGATTTTTCTAGGATCAGATGCTCTTTAATTTTCTGTGATGTGAATTTTCAAGGTAAAAGAATCATTTTGGACACTAAACTTTAAAAATTTATACCTCTCTAGATACTTAGTAGTTTTATGTGAAATTTCTGTGATATGTATGTATGTGTACCAAGGATAGACACATCAAATTTCTTGCCCATATGAATAGTAGGGACACTTAAGAAAAATAATTAAGGAAATGTCTAGAAAACTTAGAAAATTTCTAGGGAACTATACACACACCCAATAGGGGTTAAACTCAAACACATTAAACTTAGTGACATTTTAAACCATAGGTTTAAATTTTACTGAGTTTGGAGCTCATTAGGTTAGAAAATTATCCTTCTCAAAATTTAGCCCATTTAAGGACTTGGAAAATTTAGAAAATTATAATAAATCAAATTTTAATCCAAAAATTATAAATAATACCTTAAATTGTCCATAACATAATTATCTACCTAAACAAAATAAAATCTCTTTGACTAGACCTTCAATTTAACTTTAATTGATTTTCTAGTGAAAAATAATAATTAATTAATTTAATTAATTAAAAATTATAAAAAAATCTCAAATAATTTTCAAATTATTGGAAACATTCCCATGGGACATACCTGACCTTTGGGAATGATTACATGCAGTTTGGAATGAGTTTGGGTAAAAATAATCAAAACCTTCTTAATTAAGGAATTTTAAAATTCAAATATTAAGAAAACTTTGAAAATTCATAACTAATTATAGAAAATTCCAAATCAGTCAAAATCAATGGCTAATGACTCCAATTAAGATCTAGTATTTTTTAAAAACTATCAAGTCACCAAAATATGGTTAAAATTAAAAAGTCAACATTTTGGTCAACTCTAGGTCAAAATCGGGTCAAAACTTCTAAAAATCATAACTTTTGATAGAAAACTCCAAATTGAATGTACCACCTGTCTAACAACTCATAATTAGGTCTACTATTTATTAAAAATCTTATACCCCTTAATTTCTCTCTAATTCTAAAAGTCAAATTTTGACCCTTTAATTAGCATACCCGGGTAATCCTTTAAAATCAACTAACCCTCTTAAATTCCAGAATTTTCTTAATAGGCTAATAAAATTCTCAACAAATCTATTAAAATCAGGAACCAACTCCTTTTTATATTAATCCACTCTTTTAATTCCAAATAATTTAAATCAACTTAATTAACCATGATTGCTACTAGGTAACCCAGGCCTACGAGGCTATTAGCTTAGCCCCAAGGAAGGTGGAATAAACTTCACGGCCTCGGTGTGAAACAAAGGTAGTAATCAATTAACTCTTAAAATATACTTAATCAAAACTCTTAATATATTAATATTTAAACATTAATCTAAATTCCCCTTTTTAAGCCTTAACAAACCCAGAATTTTAGACAACTTTAACAAATCACCCACTTTAGGACCTACCCCAACCACACGACCTTCTACACACACTTTAGATGATGTGATACGACAACCAACTCTAGATCTGAGTTAGGCCGGTGTTTACTTTACCGCTGTGTGCCAGATTTTTTGTAGTTCTCACTGCTTGTTGTGGATGAAATTGCTTTGTTGTGTCTGCTTACTTTTCTGCACTCTATGGATGGATTGATGTGTTTGGCGATCAAATTACCCTTAGGTTAGTTACGATCTGGATGTTCACACAGTTTTTCTGCATGTGGCCACGCTCATGCAGGGTAATAAAAAGGGGGCTAAATCAATAAAAAAATATCAATTGTTATAAATGCTTGCACAAGTGCTTCAGCTGCTAAAGCCCCCAAATGAAAAGAGCGTGGCCAGTGTGTTTACTTTCTTTTCTGCACATATATAACTGCTTGAGAATAACTGCTACTTATTTATTAACTGCTTAGGATAACCCTGTAGGTGAGTCTAGATTTTATTTTTAAATAAATGTAATTTGTATAATTATTAAGTGTTGTGAAAGTTAGTTTTGAGTTGGGATATATAGGTCTAAAGCTTGGACTCTAAAGAGAAAAGGATGCCCCTTTGGGGAGTACTCCTTTTCTATTTGGAGATCCAAATTTGGACCACACTTCTTCCCTACCCAAAGAGGAAAGAGTGGCCTTCCCCTTATAGGAAGTGCCCTCTTATCCATTTGGGTAGCCTACTACGAAGAATCTAAGGAGCTTGAAGAAAAGGAGCCCAAAGGAGAGCAAGACTGAAGACTTAAAGACTGAGAGTATCCCACTTAAAACAACTTGCGTCATTATTAGGTCTAGAATCCGGGTTGTTGTCAGTGGTGCCCGGCCACTTTACTTTCTGTAAGACCCTAGTTTGTAATAAGAAGGCAACTTTGCCTATGGACATTTATTTTTTAATTTATTTATATTTGATGTGTTGAATTGATTGCCTTTAGGATTACATGCTTTTCTTAGTTTTTTGGCGATTGTGTGCCGCTTTTTTTTCCGCCTGGATACGTGAGACTCGTGAGGGTGTGAAAGTTTTCTACTCAAAATCTTAAATGTCTAAAATTTTTGTGAGTCTAAATAACATAAAAAGATAAAGAATCTAGAGAATTAGCCAGGGATCGACCCCAGGGTCACATGCATATTTCTGCATTACTCTTTCCTTGCTTTAGACCCTTCCCCGCCTGCGGGTAGAGTCCGGATAGTCTGACCTATGAGGACGAGGTGCCGGACCTGGGGAAGTCCAGTCTTCTAAAAAATTATTTTATAAGCCTGTTTTTTAAAATTTCAAGCATATTTGATTTGGAAGTTGTCGACCAGCATGCATTGCATTAGATACAAATTAAACGAGTCAAAATTTTAATTGCATTAGTTTTAGCATTTCAGCACCCAACATAAGCCAAAGGGGCCAATTAGGAACAATCTCTAGATGTCGGCCCCAACTCTCCAAAACTTTAAATACAACGCCCCTACCACTCTTTCATAAAAGACCGGACTCATCTCTTTTAAATCAATTAGGTGGTTAGCTGGCTCCCCAATCCAGGCCGGGGTAAGTCCAGGCATTGCACTATATTAGTTAGGTTCAGACGAATGTGGTCTAGTGTCCAAATTAGACTTAGGATCCCGAGCAGATTTTTGATTATAAGACCCCAAATTTCGGGAATATAATCCCAAATTTCTAATAAAATGCTCAACTCTAATTAAAGCTTCATTTTGATCTTAAAACATAAAGCCCAACACTTAGATTAAGTTGGGACACTTCCGGATGGTTCTGGAATCTCAAAGTGTCCCCTACTCTTCTTCATTTGATTTTGTTAATAACTGGTCAACTTTGATCCATTCTCTTTTATGTTTCCAAAATTCACCTCTTTTTGGTATCACTCTTAGAAGATCTAACAAAATTCTGTCACTATTTTAATCAAGAGTTTTCGTAAGGGACTCTGTCTCTCTACGATATAATTAACTATGAGGGCTTGCGCTCGTAGGAGATTTGGAACCACACATTCACCTGATTTTAAAATTGATTTTCTAAAAAATTTATTGACTTTCTTTGGATAAAATTAAAAGATGATTGTTGTTGTCGCATTCGAAGGATTATTGTTGAATAGTGTTATCTTCCTTTGGGGAGATACATTCTTCTTCGATAAGGCTTCGGATGAGAACACGACGATCACACTTCTTGAATATTTTAGCTGGATATTAAATCGAACTTAATCTTGGTTCTTCGGGGCCATGCGTAGTTCTCTTTAAAATCTAGTTATGATATTCAAGATGAATTTTCACAATTCTAAGCTTGAATACCGTTAGAAAATTGTGTTTTTACCTTTCAAGGTGATATACACTCTTTCAATAGGATGGTACGACTTTAGAATTAGAATCTAATATTAATTTTAAAATTCTCAAAGGAAACTAATATTTTTCAAAAAAAAAAAACCCTGTTTTCAAAATTCCACCAACAAAAGTGGCACGCCCGGTGGGACAAATCTCTCTCTCCATCTCTAATAGTGACGAATTTTTGTTTCATCGGTAGTCTTAACTACCTTTCTTCCGTTGGTCCCTCTACTCATTTCTTTCTTGGGTGAGTTGGCCAACATCTAAAAGAAAAGACCTATCAAATAGAGAGGTGAGTGAGGAAACCTCTATCTAACCCGGGCTTTGACATTTTGCCTCCAAGTTAATTGGTAGAGGAAAAGGGTTAAGTCAAATTCTTTACGATCTTCATAAATGTTGCAAGCTTGCATATCTGATTAAATCTCGAGTATGCTAAGTTTCACATTCTACGGAAGACCCTTCAGTCTCCAATTAAAAATTCAACTCTCCCTCTAACAACTCCAGGCTTTGACATTTTTGCCCCTAAGTTAATTGGTGGAGCGAAAGGGTCAAGCCATACCTTAAGGTCTTCATGTCAATTTTGTAAACCTGCATATTTGAATGAAATTCAATATGTTGAGTTTCATAATTTGAAGAAGATCTGTTATTTTCAATTCTAAAATTCAAATCTTCTCAATCAAATGTAGGCTTTGACATTTCACCCTAAGTCGATTAGTGGAATGATAGAGTCAAGCCCAATCCTAGCAATTTTCACGTCAATTTTGTAAACTTGCATGTTCAAAAAAAAATTAACATGTTGAGTTTCAAAAATTAAAGAAAATCCATTTAATTTCAACATTAAGTTCAAATTTTCTCATCCAAATCTAAGCTTTGACATTTCATCCCTAGTTAGCTTGTGGAATGGGAGAGTCAAGCACAACTCTTCAGATTTTCTTATCAATTTTGTGAACCTTCATATTGAGTGAAAACTCAATATTTTGAGTTCCAAAATTTGAAGAAAATCAATTAATTTCAAGAATCCAATTCCATTTCAAAATCAATTGATTTAAATCACCTTTCCTTAATTCAAGGAAATTAAATGTACTCAAAAGGCTAGAAAGATTGTTGAATCAGAAACCATAAAAGTAAGTCAAATTTGAGACTAATGGAGGGTTCATTGCTCCTCTCACATACCCCCTCTTTGGTGGAAGCCACTTTCACCCACTTCCTCCTACTCAAGGAAGGGAGGTTGGGAGAATGATAGTGTGATATCCACTTTACCCTTTTAACTATTGCACATAAAAGATCTACCAAATCTAAATTGAGCAATCAACAGTAATAGACTATAGGCCCCCAATTCAGGGTTATGACCTATCCACTCTACGGGATGATGTTAGGTCACGTTACTATATGTGCCATACTATATCATCTATAGAGGAAGAGGTGTAGAAATCGCTCAGGGTGCCACTCTCATAATTGCTAGATCACTAGTAATTAGGGAGGGGAAAAATAATGGATCTGAGATCTTATCAGATAGTGACACCATTTGAATTTAACTTCTAGATGGGTCCTATCGTGATAGATCCTTAGATTGAGATGATGCAGCACTAGTTAGGGGTAGTGCAGACCCCACAACAATCTCTTCCTCTTAAGAGATTGTGGAAACATAATTTACATTGATTGTGTATTGCCACCTAGACTTGCTATTTTGAAGGAAATCATATTATTTCTCAAGTGTGCTGGGTCAGAATTTTCAAGATAGTTTATCCATCTTTTTAATGAAAATTGACCCCTACTTTAAATCAAAAATAGGAGAGAGTTATGGTTGACTCCACTGGATCTTTAAAGGGCCTTTCCCTACCACCGCTTCTGTGGGTCGATTTGATTTTTGAATTGAAATTTGTATCAAACTTAAGTTGGTTTTTGAAATGAAAATTTTCTCCATCTTCTCACAATGTTCTATCTTGTAAGCACCTCTTGCATGATTTAAATTTATTCAAAGATTTTCCAGGTCAAGCTGATATTCTTATCAAAAGATTGGGTCCGATTAAAGGATTATTCTTCCTTGGATAAGAGAATGAGTTTTCTTCTCTTATACTTGCGATATAATCCTGGATTAAAATAAAAAGAGCAATCATGTTAAGGTTTTAAGGAAAGTGAAGCATCTTATTAAAAAAAAGAGAAGAAAATTCAAAAGATGCACAAAGTGCATTAAAAAAATAAAAAAAAAAAGAAGCGCAAAGTGTGCCAAAGAAATAAAAAGGTGTGCAAAGCACGTCACAAAAAAATGTGAAAGAGGCTTCCTTATTTTTAAATCCTTAAATCTCAAAGATCCCGATCTTATTTAATAGCTTGACTTTGAAAAATCTTGAATATAGATTTATTATCTTGCATAGACAGTTTATCAGATAGAAAATTCTATGCAAGAAAATTGAAAAGATTAAATTTCTCGATCCAACTTAAACCCTTTTGAAATTGATTTTTGTTCAAAATTTATATAATGGAGAACCTAGTTCAGTTTCTAGGAAACTTGATCTGAGTCAACAAAATCCAAACTCTTGGCCCTTTTCGGGTCAATTGGAGTCACTCTACTTCTCATTATACTTTTAAATTTATTCCCACTTGTCGTTCTGACAGGGTCCAAATGATTAAGAGGAAATTTTTAATAAAAAGAATGAATCTTCTATTCTCGATAAGATATCAAATCACATTCTTGAGAGATATATGTAAATCCTTAAACATAGGCAACATTTCTTTTAAGATCTACTCTGTAAAATAACACTCTATGCTGGGTCCAAGTTTGTTTTCATATAGAGGTGTGTTTTACATGGCTATAAATTGACTTTCAAAATTGAGTCACAACTAAGTAGAGTGCTTGACTCCAATTGGAGGATCTCGAAGGCCTTGAAAAAGTTGTTTTTGAACTCAAGAAAATTTGAAATTACATAAGTCACGTATGATTCAAGCTCGTGATAAAATTATGTTACCTTAGGACTTTCCAAGTACGAGACTTGGCCATAGTCCTTTGGAGACCAATTTTAGACCACTATAAAATTAATGGATGCTTTGAATCAACATTGACTGGATCGACCACCTTAGAGATGATCTTTAAGAGAGGTTCATGGCAATTGATTAATTCTAAAGATACCACAATATGTTTCCTCTCATTTGGGCGATTCTTCAAGAAAATACCATGTCGAATGAGTATCAAATTAAATATCAAATTAACCCCTTCAAACTCATAGAAATCAAATCAAATCAAATCAAATTCAAATTCATAAATCATTATTTCCAATTCTCTTTTCCTTAAGGTTAGGTCATTCCTTTCCTTAAGATTAGACCCGCTAGTGGTGGAGTACGCCCTCAGTGGCACCATCCTGGCTTTTACCTGTGGATCAGTGGTGGAGTACGCCCTTCGTGGCACCATCCTGATTCTTTCCCGCTAGTGGTGGAGTACGCCCTCCGTGGCACCATCTTGACATTTGACTTGGGGATTAGTGGTGGAGTACTCCCTTCGTGGCACCATCCTAATTCACACCCGCTAGTGGTGGAGTATGCCCTCCGTGGCACCACCCTAGCATTTGACTTGCGGATTAGTGGTGGAGTACGCCCTTCGTGGCACCATCCTAATTCACACTCGCTAGTGGTGGAGTATGCCCTTCGTGGCACCATCCTAGTTTTCCAGTTTTGGTCCTCTGTGTGGAGCATTTTTTCTCCCCACATGACCATTTGCTAGTGGTGGAGTACGCCCTCTGTGGCACCACCCTGCCATTTGACTTGGGGATTAGTGGTGGAGTACGCCCTTCGTGGCACCATCCTAATGCTCACTCGCTAGTGGTGGAGTACGCCCTCTGTGGCACCACCCTTACATTTGACTTGGGGATTAGTGGTGGAGTACGCCCTTCATGGCACCATCCTAATTTACACTCGCTAGTGGTGGAGTACGCCCTCTATGGCACCACCCTGGCATTTGACTTTGGGATTAGTGGTGGTGTATGCCTTTCGTGGTACCATCCTAATTCACATTCTCTAGTGGTGGAGTACGCCCTTCGTGGCACCACCCTAGTTTGCCAGTTTTGGTCCTCTATGTGGAGCAAGTTTTCTCCCCATATGACCATTTGCTAGTGGTGGAGTACGCCCTCTGTGGCACCACCCTGGCATTTAACTTGGGAATTAGTGGTGGAGTACGCCCTTCGTGGCACCATTCTAATTCATACTCGCTAGTGGTGGAGTACGCCCTCTGTGGCACCACCCTGGCATTTGACTTGGGGATTAGTGGTGGAGTACGCCCTTCGTGGCACCATCCTAATTCACACTCGCTAGTGGTGGAGTACGCCCTTCGTGGAACCACCCTTTAGTTTGCCAGTTTTCGATCCGCTGTGTGGAGCAAGTTTCCTCCCCACATGTTCATCCCAGTTAATTTGCCTATTAGGAATAAGTCTTCTATCAGCATCCTATAGGCCTAAGGTTGGGTGATGCCCTTCCTTAGACCCAAGGTAAGGTACTCCCTATTTTGGTTTCCCAGTTGAATTGTCCATTTGGAGTAAGTTTTCTATCAGCATCCTATGGATCTAAGGTTGGGTGATGCCCTTCCTTAAACCCAAGGCTAGGTATTCCCTACCTTGGTTTCCCAGTTATTTCGTCTACTAGGAGTAAGTCTTCTATCAGCATCCTATAGACCTAAGGTTGGGTGATGCCCTTCCTTAGACCCAAGGCTAGGTATTCCCTATCTTAGTTTCCCAGTTAATTTTGTCTATTAGGAATAAGTCTTCTATCAGCATCCTATAGACCTAAGGTTGGGTGATGTCCTTCCTTAGACCCAAGGTTAGGTAATCCCTACCTTGGTTTTCCAGTTATCTTGTCTATTAGGTGTAAGCCTTTTATCAGCATCCTATAGACATAAGGTTGGGTGATGCCCTTCCTTACACTCTCAAGATTCTATTAAAAAAATTCCATTCGGTCAAAGCCAATGTGTGCAGCAGAAGTTCTTTCTACTACACACATTGGAGGTCCATTTGTTGACCTCATTTTTGTATGAGGTCACTCTTGATTCCTTCATGAGTCCTAGATCATAGGATCTTCCAAGCTCCTAGCCCTTAGGCCTAATTCAGATCTTAAATTCAATTAAAACCCAAAATCCTTATGCCAAAGACTTAGGTCCTAAAGCCCCTTTTAGGTGATTTTTCCATCACCTTGAAATCCTGTCAATTGGCATCTAATTCAGAGTCTGTCAATTCTATATTGATGCGACATACCTATAGGGCCAACCCTCCAAATGTGAACTCATTTGGAGGACTTCAACACCAAAAACTTAATCCAGTCCCAAAGGCTGCAAGATCTTTAAATATTTACAGCCAATGCCACTGGACCTTTCACCCAATGGAATTTGACCTTAGTCCCCCCTCCAAATCTTTTGATCACTCTCAGGATCTTGATATTGACTTTTTAAGAAATAATCCACATCTTTCTAGAATCAATTTGACCCAGAATTGACTCAGGGCCAAAATGACAAAAACGCCCTTTAAGAGAATTTTTGGACTTTTGACCTAGACTTGAATTGATTTGATTATCAATCTTTGAAAGCTTTTCTAAATATTTTCAAATAATTTCTGGGACTTATTGGACCCAATTCCAAATCTTGGGTCAACTTTGTTGACCAAGTTAACCTATGTTGACAAAAGTACTCCTTAAAGCTTTAAATGTTCTAACCCATTCAATCAAAGCAAAACCCCTTAAGCTTTCAAACCCATCTCAAAACTTGAGTCAAATCCATTCAAACTTATTTGAAGCCAAGTCACCTTGATTTTATATGGTCAAACCTATGGTCAAAGCCATGTATTTAATACACCTTTCCACTCAATTGATTAGCCTCATATAAGGTCTAATATTTGACTCAAGATTGAATCCACTTCACTCATGTTCATTCGATGATTTAAGAACCTTTGATTCCACATCATTTAACATCTTAAATATCCCTTGGTATGACATAAGTAAATCCATGATCATTTTGACCAAGTCAACACCTTTAGACTTGGTCAAACTAGATTAAACTTCATTCCTTGCCTTTAAGCCTCATTCATAGGCATCAAACACTCTTCAACCTTTCATTCCAGTAGCTTATAACTCTCTCCATGCCACCTCATCAACCTATGTGGCATTTTGACTAGTCAAAGTGGTCAAACCTACTTAATGAGTGGCTTTATCACCTTGGTAAGCCAAGCCCACTTGATAACTCAAGTTCTATGCATAATGATGGCTGGAGAGGACATTTGATATCACCTAATATCTTCCCTTTATTAAGTTTAGGATGGTAATCATGAGAAGGGGTGGAGAGGATTTCACTCTTCACTCAAAACTTTGTCTCACCCTCCTACTTTCTAAAATCCTCAATCCTAGCAGCCCACAACATTCCCCAATGCATTACAAAGCTTATCCCTATAACTAAGCTTCCACCAGCCATTAGAAGGGTTGTTGCTTAAGCTAGAAACCCAAATTGAGAAGAGAGAGAGTGAAAGAGAGAGAAAACAATATTCCTATAGAAATTTTTGATCTAGCTGTCAAACGTTCTTGGGTCCTTCATCAAAGTTGTAGAGGATATCTAGAGCTTTCCAACAAGCCCAAGAACATCAAAATCCGTCCACAGTATTGTAAGATATCGCAACTTTTCTCTAAAACTTTGATTTGAAACTGCAGCAAATCTACAACACATTAAGCCTCCAAACTTTGTGTGTTGGAAGATTATATTGCCCTCAAGCTACGTTTCAAATTTCATTAAATTTTGTCCAGTATTTTGGGAGATATGAGCATTTGAAATTTTCTAGTCAAAATGAACTAGACAAGATCTAGACCATCCGATCGAAGATCAGACGGCCCAGATCTTGGCATACCACGCACGTATTCGCTAGGATTTGAACGTGGGTCAGTCTAGACCACGGGCAACACGTGGCATTATGATGTGGAGCCACGTCGTCGCGCCAATCATTGGACAATTTGACCAAAGTTGGTCAAAAATAATTCAAAAAATGCTCAAAATCTTTCAAAATTCTTAGAAAAATGAATTTTCCACCAAATTGGACATTCTTGGGCTCGTTGGAAAAATATTTTCATGTAGTATTTAATAAAAGTAATTTTAATTTATTTTGAGTTCTGGATTATAAGAAAATTAATTTTATTTAAATTTAGATTTTCCTAATTTTCTTATAATCTAGGGATCAAATTAATCCCAACTTTTGGTGGAATGTTCTTGAGCATCTTAGGCATATTATGTGATTTTTCTAGGATCAGATGCTCTTTAATTTTCTGTGTGTGAATTTTCAAGGTAAAAGGTCCATTTTGGACCCTAAACTTTGAAAATTTATAACTCTCTAGATACTTAGTAGTTTTATGTGAAATTTCTGTGATATGTATGTATGTGTACCAAGGTTAGACACACCAAATTTCATGCCCATTTGAACAGTAGGGACACTTAAGGAAAATAATTAAGGAAATATCTAGAAAACTTAGAAAATTTCTAGGGAACTATACACACACCCAATAAGGGTTAACCTCAAACACATTAAACTTAGTGACATTTTAAACCATAGGTTTAAATGTTACTGAGTTTGGAGCTCATTAGGTTAGAAAATTATCCTTCTCAAAATTCAGCCCATTTAAGAACTTGGCAAATTTAGAAAATTATAATAAATCAAATTTTAATCCAAAAATAACAAATAATACCTTAAATTGTCCATAACATAATTATCTACCTAAACAAAATAAAATCTCTTTGACTAGACCGTCAATTTAACTTTAATTGATTTTCTAATGAAAAATAATAATTAATTAATTTAATAAATTAAAAATTATTACAAAATCCCAAATAATTTTCAAATTATTGGAAACATTCCCATGGGTCATACCTGACCTTTGGGAATGATTACATGCAGTTTGGAATGAGTTTGGGTCAAAATAATCAAAACCTTCTTAATTAAGGAATTTTAAAATTCAAATAATTAAGAAAACTGTGAAAATTCATAACTAATTATAGAAAATTCCAAATCAGTCAAAATCAATGGCTAATGACTCCAATTAAGATCTAGAATTTTCTAAAAACTATCAAGTCACCAAAATATGGTCAAAATAAAAAAGTCAACATTTTGGTCAACTCTAGGTCAAAATCGGGTTAAAACTTCTAAAAATCATAACTTTTGCTAGAAAACTCCAAATTGAATGTACCACCTATCTAACAACTCATAATTAGGTCTAGTATTTATTAAAAATATGATACCCCTTAATTTCTCTCTAATTCTAAAAGTTAAAATTTGACCCTTTAATTAGCGTACCCGGGTAATCCTTTAAAATCCACTAACCCTCTTAAATTCCAGAATTTTCTTAATAGGCTAAAAAAATTCTCAACAAATCTATTAAAATCAGGAACCAACTCCTTTTTATATTAATCCACTCTTTTAATTCCAAATAATTTAAATCAACTTAATTAACCCTGATTGCTACTAGGTAACCCAGGCCTACGAGGCTATTAGCTTAGCCCCAAGGAAGGTGGAATAAACTTCACGTCCTCGGTGTGAAACAAAGGTAGTAATCAATTAACTCTTAAAATATACTTAATCAAAACTCTTAATATATTAATATTTAAACATTAATCTAAATTCCCCTTTTTAAGCCTTAACAAACCCAGAATTTTAGACAACTTTAACAAATCACCCACTTTAGGACCTACCCCAACCACACGACCTTCTACACACACTTTAGATGATGTGATAGGACAACCAACTCTAGATCTGAGTTAGGCCGGTGTTTACTTTACCGCTGTGTGCCGGATTTTTTGTAGTTTTCACTACATGTTGTGGATGAAATTGCTTTGCTGTGTCTGCTTACTTTTCTGCACTCTATGGATGGATTGATGTGTTTGGCGATCAGATTACCCTTAGGTTAGGTACGATCTGGATGTTCACACAGTTTTCTGCAAGTGGCCACGCTCATGCAGGGTAATAAAAAGGGTCTAAATCAATAAAAAAATATCAATTGTTATAAATGCTTGCACAGGAGCTTCAGCTGCTAAAGCCCCCAAATGAAAAGAGTGTGGCTAGTGTGTTTACTTTCTTTTCTGCACATATATAACTGCTTGGGAATAACTGCTTCTTATTTATTAACTGCTTAGGATAACCCTGCAGGTGAGTCTAGATTTTATTTTTAAGTAAATGTAATTTGTGTAATTATTAAGTTTTGTGAAAGTTAGTTTTGAGTTGGGATATATAGGTCCAAAGCTTAGACTCTGAAGAGAAAAGGATGCCCCTTTGGGGAGTACTCCTTTTCTATTTGGAGATCCAAATTTGGACCACACTTCTTCCCTACCCAAAGAGGAAAGAGTGGCCTTCCCCTTATAGGAAGTGCCCTCTTATCCATTTGGGTAGCTTACTACGAAGAATCTAAGGAGCTTGAAGAAAAGGAGCCCAAAGGAGAGCAAGACTGAAGACTTAAAGACTGAGAGTATCCCACTCAAAACAACTTGCATCATTATTAGGTCTAGAATCTGGGTTGTTGTCAGTGGTGCCCGGCCACTTTACTTTCTGTAAGACCCTGGTTTGTAATAAGCAAGGAAACTTTGCCTATGGACATTTTTTTATTAATTTATTTATATTTAATGTGTTGAATTGATTTCCTTTAGGATTACATGCTTTTCTTAGTTTTTTGGCGATTATATGCCGCTTTTATTTTCGCCTGGATACGTGAGACTCATGAGGGTGTGAAAGTTTTCTACTCAAAATCTTAAATGTCTAAAATTTTTGTGAGTCTAAATAACATAAAAAGATAACGAATCTAGGGAATTAGCCGGGGATCGACCCCGGGGTCGCATGCATATTTCTACATTACTCTTACTTGCTTTAGACCCTTCCCCGCCTGCGGATAGAGTCCGGATAGTCTGACCTATGAGGACGAGGTGCCGGACCTGGGGAAGTCCAGTCTTCTAAAAAATTATTTTATAAGCCTATTTTTTAAAATTTCAAGCATATTTGATTTGGAAGTTGTCGACCAGCATGCATTGCATTAGATACAAATTAAAAGAGTCAAAATTTTAATTGCATTAGTTTTAGCATTTCAGCACCCAACATAAGTCAAAGGGGCCAATTAGGAAAAATCTCTAGATGTCATCCCCAACTCTCCAAAACTTTAAATACAACGCCCCTACCACTCTTTCATAAAAGACCGGACTCATCTCTTTTAAATCGATTAGGTGGTTAGCTGACTCCCCAATCCATGCCGGGGTAAGTCCAAGCATTGCACTATATTAGTTAGGTTTGGACGACTGTGGTCCAGTGTCCAAATTTGACTTAGGATCCGGGGCAGATTTTTGATTATAAGAACCCAAATTTCGGGAATATAATCCCAAATTTCTAATAAAATGCTCAACTCTAATTAAAGCTTCATTTTGATCTTAAAACATAAAGTCCAACACTTAGATTAAGTTGGGACAGTTCAGGATGGTTCTGGAATCTCAAAGTGTCCCCTACTCTTCTTCATTTGATTTTGTTAATAAATGCTCAACTTTGATCCATTCTCTTTTATGTTTCCAAAATTCACCTCTTTTTGGTATCACTCTTAGAAGATCTAATAAAATTGTGTCACTATTTTAATCGAGAGTTTTTGTAGGGGACTCTGTCTCTCTACGATATAATTAACTACGAAGGCTTGCGTTCGTAGGAGATTTGGAACCACACATTCACCTAATTTCAAAATTGATTTTCTAAAAAATTTATTGGCTTTCTTTGGATAAAATTAAAAGATGATTGTTATTGTCGCATTCGAAGGATTATTGTTGAATAGTGTTATCTTCCTTTGGGGCGTTACATCCTTCTTCGATAAGGCTTCGGATGAGAACACGATGATCACACTTCTTGAATATTGTAGCTGGATATTAAATCAAACTTAATCTTGGTCCTTCGGGGCCATGCGTAGTCCTCTTTAAAATCTAGTTACGATATTCAAGATGAATTTTCACAATTCTAAGCCTGAATACCGTTAGAAATTGTGTTTTTACCTTTCAAGGTGATATACACTCTTTCAATAGGATGGTTCGACTTTAGAATTAGAATCTAATATTAATTTTAAAATTCTCAAAGGAAACTAATATTTTTCAAAAAAAAAAACCCTGTTTTCAAAATTCCACCAACAGTGTTATTTGTGTTTCTTCACTCTTTCTCTTATCTTTCTAGATTGCTCATGTGTAGATCTTTCAAGAAGATTTGATTCTGTACTGACACTTGGAGAGTGTGAATAGCTGACGGTTCTCTGTTGACACTTAAAGAGTGTAAACAACCGAGGGTTCTCTGCCTACACTTGGAGAGTGTGAACAGCCAAAGGTTCTCTGCCTACACTTGGAGGGTGTGAAAGAACGAAGGTTCTCTGCCTACACTTGGAGGGTGTAAAAGGATGACAGTTCTCTATCGCGTCGGGGATTGGTGGAAGAGAGTTTTGTAAAGGCATCTCCGCCTTGCTGTGGGGGAAAAAAGAGAGTCACTTTAATAATAGTGTAATACCTAAAGTGAGAGACTTCAGGGAGTGGATGTTGGTCGTGTTTGACCAAACGACTATAATCCTTTTGTCTCTTTTTATTTTTGCTACTTTAAATTCTATAAGTTTTATTTTTCTGTGGTTGAAAAATTATTTTAACATAATTTAAAATCAACTTGCTATGTATAATTAATCGGTTTCATATTTAAATCCAAGAAGGGTTTAAAATTTCAAAATTACCAATTCACCTTCCTCTTGACTAGCCTTAGGACATTAGTTTAGGTCTAACAACCTATTCTAGAAACAACAAGTTTCAACATACTCTACTTTCTCTAAGAGGAGAAAAAGGAGATGAGGTACTCCACCATTTATAGGATAGAGAAAAAAGAGCTGAGGTACTCTACCTTCACTAAGAGGGAGAAAAAGCAGCCGAGGTTCTCTACCTTCTCTAAGAGGAAGAAAATTTGGTCAAGGTCCACTCCCTTCAACAGGAGGGCGACAAAGCATCTGGCACTCCAACTCATTAGGTTTGGTGAAAGTGCATCCTTAAGGGCTTATCCACATTGCTGTCGGAGTAAAATGAGATATACTTAGTGATTAGTGCAATACGAAGAGCGGAGAACTTTGGAGAGTGGATGTAGGTCAAGGTTAATTTAACCAGTATAAAAATCTCTGGTGTATTTTTTTTCCTTTTCACTCGTTTATATTTCCTATATTTTTATTTATGCTATAAATACTTGGGAAATTCGATGATTACTACTTTGTTTCATAAATAAAAATATCATTATTATAAAATTAATATTTTTTGATAAACTCATTCGCTTATGTAATCAATTAGAATTTGGTATATTTAATTTTTTAAAAATTGTTTCAAAAATATTTTCATTATTATTTTGGAGTAAAGAAAATTTTGTACAATTTCCAATTCACCCCACCCCCCCTCTTGGTGAGCCTCGAGCTTGTTCTTGACGGTTTAATGATCTTCATGAACATTAAAGATGTATCAGAGCGGGTTTCAAAAACAAGGTTTTAGAAACCTTTTGATGAACGATTAATGGATTATTTTGGTAATCATAACACTAGTGTGTGTTTTTTGATAACATGTCCCCCAATGTTTAAAAATATTCCTTTTGATTTCTCAAAATTACATATGTCTACTATTTTACAATTCATTGACTATAGAATTTTGCATATGATTCAAACTAGTTATTCACTTCCATCGGATGTACTTAAGGGTGCCAAAATTTATATTCCATTTATAGAATGAAGTAATGAGGATAGGAAAGTCACATAGCTAAATGCTAAATGTTTGAATTATTTCTTTTACGCTTTAAAATCTAAAGACTATATATGAGTTTCTACATATACTACTTAAAAGGAGATTTGGGATAGACTATGTATCACTTATGAGTTAAATAGTAAAGTTAAATAACCTAGGTTAAATATTCTATTGTATGATTATGAACTCTTTTGTAAGAAACCTAGCATGACTATATCTGAAATGTACAATAGGTGAACCAAAATAGTAACATCCTTACATGCACTTGCTAAAGAACTATCAAACTCTAAATAGTTAATAAGATTTTAAATTTTTTGCCTAGTTCTTATGATCCCAAGATAATTATAATTACTTAATCTGAAAACTTAAATATTTTTTCCATTGACAATTTACTTGGGTCACTCATTGCCGATGAGGAAGGATTGAGTCAAAGGAAAAGTGATGTAGGCAAAAAGAAAAAGGAGAGAATTATAGCACTAAAAGCAATTGATTCACACAATGATAGTTCTATAGCATAAGAGGATGATGACATTGCCTTAATGACTCAATAGTTTAAGAGCTTTCTAAAAAGAAGGCAAAGATGTCACCAGTATAATTGGAACAAATGGAAAAGCAATAAAAAAATATTAAATCTATGTCCGACATAATTTGCTTCTAGTGTAGGAAGCCAGTCCATTCCTGAGCTGATAGATCTAACTTGAAGACTCACCTGATCAAGGAGAATTGTGAAGAGTGGACAAAGTTTAAGAGGGGCTAGCAAAAGATACTGAAAGATTTTTGGGCCGACTCTACTTCAAAATCATCATAAGCATAAGCAAGGGAGGATTTAATAAATTTGTGTCTTATGACTACTGATAATCTTAATCAATCATATCAAGATGAGGTATGTCAACTTTCCTATGATGACTTACTCATTATTTTTTAAAATATTCATGATTCCTATAGGAAGTTGAAAATGATGAATGCTAGTCTTAATACTGAATTCTATAATTTTCAAAAGGAGCATGCTAGTTTAATTACCATGAACTCTACTTTAAATAGCAATTATATGACTTTGTTAGATGAATTTGATGCATTTAATAAGAAGTATACTAACCTATCTATTTGCATGATTACTTGAAAGTATCACATATTGTACTAGAAAACTCATTTAAGGAATTATATAAACTTCCATGTCAACTAGATCGTAAAATTCATTGCACTTGAGAATAATAAACCATCACCAACACTAGCTCAATTGTATAACCCCTCAATAGAGCATGAAGAATTTTAGGAATATCACCCATAAAACTTAGTTAGAGGCATACTTAAGTAATATTTCACTAAGGACCCCATATGTGATGCCTGCCAACTAGGATAACAAATAAAGTTTTCATTTCATTCAATAAAGGACAATAACACCTCTCTTCCACTAGAAATTATTTACATGGACCTATTTAGACTTGTTAGTATAGCCAGCCTTAGAGGGAAGACATATGGATTTGTAATAATGGATGACTATAAATTTAATTGGGTTAGATTCCTATTGAAGAGTGAGTCACTCAAGGAACATAGAACTTTTTCCACCTGGATTCAAAGGAAATTAGGATATAAAAACTCAGTAATTTATAATGATCATGTTGGGGAGGTTGAAAATGAGAAGTTTGAATCTACTGTCCAGAGATAGGAATAGAACATAACTTCTCTTCCCCTAGGAACCACAACAAAATGGAATAATTGAAAGGAAAAAATAGAACCTTGGTGGAAGCTGCTAGAATAATACTAGCTGAGTATTCACTCCCTAAGTATTTTTAGGAGGAAGAAATGAATACTACTTGTTATATTTTAAATAGGGTGAATGTTAAATCCAAGAATAATAAGACATTATATTTACTTCTTAAGGGTAGGATACCCAATCTTTCTCTCTTGCATGTATTTTCTTATAGATGCTTCATCTTAATTTATGGAAAATCACCCTTTAAAAAATTTAATCCCATGTTTTATGAAGGTTTCTTTATAGGATACATTTGTAGGTAAGGCCTTTAATCTTCAATAATACGATCCTGGTAGTAGAAGAGACTACTCATATGGTGTTTGATGAATCATTTAGGACCTCTAAATCTAAACTTGAAGAAGAAGAAGTGGAGGTCATTTAAGGGATTGAAGCAATTACTATAGTATAAAGAGTAAAACCTCAAGAAAATTTTTTAGAGAGAATGAATATATTCTTCTAGTCAACCTAAATAATATATTTTAGGAGACCAATCTGAAGATCTCAAAACTAGGCATGGACTAAGAAACAAAGTCAGTCATTCAACTTTTATCTCTTGGATAGAACCCACCAACATAGATCAAGCCAAGCTAATGAATTCTGGATCCTTGCAATGTAAGAAGCACTAAACCAATTTATAAGAAATGATGTATGGGAAATAATCAAGAGACCTCAGGATTAGAGTGTTGTTGGTACAAAGTATTTTTTTGTGGGAAACCCACAAAGGGGCATATGCATTGATAAAAAAAAGGATTACAAGATCCTTAAAAGGGACCTCAAGCTCACTTCTCCTCAATCAAGCTACAAGAAAATAAAAATAAAATCCTATGAGCTCAAGTTCCCTCATACTCAAAATTACAAAAATACCTTAGTACATTCTATGATGACGGCAAGAAGCTAACACCCAAAAAAATTGGGAGAGAACCTTTGATATTCATGAAGTGTAATCTCTATGCCACAAAATACAGGCACCTACAAAAAATGACTAAAAGGTACCTACAAAAAAAGAGATTAATACAAGAGAAATAACATAAGACAAAAACAATTATAAGGATAATTAATATAAGTAGGATCTTTAGTAATGATAGCATTAACAGTACATTACAGACAACTAGAATCAATAATAATTTCCAAAAGATAATAAAACACAGTTAAGTAAATAATAACCTAGTGATTATTATTCAAATTCATGCAAGTCCAGCCAAAATAAAAGGCACTGGTATCATTCAAAATCTAAATTAAATGTAGGCTAATAGGAATAATCATATTCTCGGACATAACCACCATAAAACTAGAAGATAAGTAATAAAAAACTTTCATACAATCATGTTGATAAACATAAAAATATTCAAAGTAGATCTCACTAGCAGTTACGTATGATTATAATCACTACTCAAAAAACTGCTAAGTGATCAATAATACTACAACAACAACAACAACATCAAGCCTTTATCCCACTACATGGGGTCGGCTACATGAATCCTTTTTCTCCATTGTGTCCTATTAAAAGTCAAATTCTCATTTAAATCTAATAAACAAAAGTCATTCCTAATATTTTCTAACCAAGTCTTTTTAGGTCTACCCCTACCTTTCTTAACGTAAATCAAATCTAATACCACTACTCTCCTAACCGGGTCATCGGAAGGCCACAGTTTTATGTGACCAAACCATCTAAGGTGACTCTCTCTAATCTTTTCTTCTACTGGAGCTACTCCAAACCTTTTCACGTATATGCTCATTTTGTATCCTATCCCTAAGGGTAAAGCCACCCATCCACCTAAGCATCCTCATCTCTGCCACACTTAACTTAGTATTATGCTTCTCTTCTAATGGCCAACATTTGACACCATAAAGCATTGCAGGCCTCACTACCATCTTATAGAATTTTCCCTTAAGTTTGAGGGGTACATTTCTATCTCATAACAAGCCTGATGCTTTCTTCCACTTCAAACATCCAACTTGAATTCTGCTGATAATATCTCCACCTATTTCACCATCACTCTGAACAATAGATCCAAGATAACTAAAACGTGTACTCTTATTAATGACTTGATCGCCCAAAGTCACAATCCCCTCACTAGGTCTATTACTACTAAAATTACACTCCATATATTCCATTTTAGATCTACTAAAGCGAATACCTTTAGACTCTAAGGTTGACCTCCATAATTCAAGTTTACCTTCAACTCCCTCTCTAGTCTTATCAACAAGAAGAATATCATTACCAAAAAGCATACACCAAGGTACATCCTCTTGCAAATGTCTAGTGAGAACATCCACGACTAAAGCAAAACGATATGGGCTTAAGGCTGATCCTTGATGTAACCCAACTGAAATAGGGAAATACTTGGTCAATCCACCTTATGTTTGAACACAAGTAATAGCTCCTGCATACATATCTTTAATGATTTGAATATAAGCATTATCATATAAGTGATCAATAGTACTGAAATGTTAAATTTGAACCTAAATATTAGAAGAAGAGATAACCCGTATATATCCTCAAAAATAACAATTAATGGAAAGGGTGTAAAATTAAAGGGAACATGATCCCGTAAGCCCATATGCTGCTCAATTCTCTAGCAAGACCAAAAATTTCATAGCAATTTATCACACAACCATTAGCATGAACTAAAGTCAAAGGCAAATCTATTCTAATAATTCTCCCACATAATAGTAGTACACATAGACCCCATTCCCAAATAATAATTATATAAATGTCCACAAGTAAAATCCAACCCACAATATTAGCTCAAGATAATTGATGGGACTACCAGATTTGATGTTCAAGATCATTAAGGATGCCAACCATCACATTATTCCAACTCCTTCTATCGCCCACCAAAGAAGGGCAATAAATGAGTTAAGGGAAAAATTCTTGTTACTATAATTATAGACAAATAAGCCTAAACAAACGAAAGAAGATGAATAACTCTAGAATAGTAGTGACGAATAAGGCCAAGCTAGTAGCTAAGGGGTATAACCAGATCGAAGGAATAGATTTTGAGGAAACCATTGCCTTTGTACCTAGACTAGAATCCATTCGGGTGTAGTTAGTCTTTTCTTTCTTTAAGGGTTATAAATTGTATCAAATGGATGTTATAAGTGCCTTCCTTAATGTGGTGACTCGAGAGGATGTTTATATTGAGCAGCTCCTAGGTTTTGAAAACTATCAATTCCTAAATCATGTATTTAAACTAAAGAATGTCTTATATGGGTTAAAGCAAGCTCATAGAGCCTCATATGAAAGTCAAAGCACATTCCTTCTAGATAGAGGCTTTGTTAAGGGAAGCCCAGATCCCACCCATTTCCTAAAGAAAGAAGAAGACTTACTCATTGTTTAAATATATATCTATGACATCTTGTTTGGATCCTCAAATAAAAACTTATGTGATGAATTTAAAAAATATATATATGTAAAGAATTTGAGATGAGTATGATGGGAGAGCTAAGCTACTTTCTTTGAATTAGTATAAAGAAGATGGATGATGTAACCATCCTTAGCTAATATAAAGACATCAAGGACATCCTTAAAAGGTATGAAGTAAATAATGATAAGGCCATGATCACTCCCATGAGCTCTACTATTCTATTAGATAAGGACCCAAATGGAAAATTAATAGATAAGAAAAAGTATATGGGAATAATAGGATAACTTCTATACAAAAGAACTAGCAGACCGGATATTATGTTTAGTATTTGCCTTTATGCTAGATTTCAAATTGATCCAAAAGAATCCCATATAACTTTATGCTAAGAGAATCCTTAGATACCTATTAGGAACTCCAAACTTGAATGTCTTGTATCCAAGACACAACACTTCTTTTGAAATAATAGGATAAATGAATTTTGATTTTGCGGGATGTAGGGTAAATAGAAAAAACACTTTTGAAACCTCACAATTCTTAGGATAATCTTTAGTTTCCATGTCCAATAAAAAATAAAACTCAATAGCCCTTTCTAGAGCTAAGGCAAAATATATAGCAGTAGAGAGCTATATTACTCAAGTCTTATGGCTAAAGCAATAACTCTTGAATCTTTGACTTCCAGTAGGAACCATTCCATTTATCGGTGAAAACACTAGTGCTATTTACATATCCAAAAATCCAATTCAACATTCATGTAAAAAACATATAGACATTAGGCACCACTTTATAAGAGATCATGTAGCCAAAAAAGATATATAATTGTATGATATAACGATAAAAGATCAATTGGTAGACATCTTCACAAAACCCCTAGCCTATGTCACCTTTGGCATATTGAGAATAAAATTAGGAGTTAAAGATATTCATGCTTAATTCAAGAAAAATAAATAAAAAAATTATTTAAAATTATTCATTCACATGTGTTAACCTATATGTGTTTGTTCTTGTGTATATTTATGTGTAATTGTTTATTGTTTATGTTAACAAAATTAAAAAAATATAAATAAATAAATAATGTTTGGTTTGAGATGGTGTTTGTTTTTCATCACACACACTTCACTGACTCATAAAAGCTTTCAATATTTTATTCTTATCATACTATATGATATCCACATATACACAAATCATAACCCTTCATTTATTCAACGGTCTATATTAGATTAATAAAATGTACATCATATTGTATGAACTACTACTTGTAATGTATGATCAACGTGTAAGTAACCATTGAGGAATTTAATTCATTTGGCACAGAATTATTACCAATCATACGATACAATACCCCTCTTCATACTGTATGATACACATATCAAACTATATTGGAATAAATTAAATTTGGCTTGAACTATAATTTTTGTGTTTCATAATATTCGAACACCCATTCATACAATACTTACATCAAATGCCATACTAATGACACCTAAGGACCATCATGATTCCATAAGATTGTTCAGTACAATACATGATCATATTGTACGATTTGACCACTTTTTCTAATAAGTTATCCATATGAATTAACTTCTCTGATCATACTATATGAAACCTAAATTGTAGTGTACAATTTACCTAAAATCTATAAATTAGAAGGATTTGAACCTTTCAATTCACTCAACTCACTACTCTTTAAAACTTATACCCTCTAAGCTTTCCTGTCCAATGGCTGCTGGAAGCAAATGTGACAAAATGACTTAGGGTAGCGCCTCCTCATCTCTTCATTTTGATGATCATTTCTTATTAGAAAAGGATGAAGATGCCTTTTATAAGTACAAGGAGGAAAAAATCACCCCTTCTTAAATTTTAAATCAACTAGCCCTAAACTTTGAGGAGATGTACTTCTTTACCTCCACTACTCCTCAATTTCTCCTCACACTAGCATTTCCTTATAATTCTAAACTTCTTTGTGAATTCTTAGCTAACCATGCGCTAAATCTAGAAACCTATACAATAACTTCCTTAGTTTTCTGATAACACATAGAAATCACCCATGCTAATTTAGCAGAACATATAAGTGTTTCTAATGAATGACCTCATCCATAGTCCCTTATCTCAAATAACTTTTACTGGACTTTTTGTCAACCAGATCATTAAAAAATGTGCCCAAACTAGCACCAACCACTAGTCCATACTTTAACACAAAATGCTCGTATCATCTAGCATGTCCTTAGAATCTTAATTATTCAGAAAGATATGGATTAGTTTAACATAACCGCACATCTTTCTGCAGTCCCCTACCTCATAACATTGAATGCACAATTTGATTAATCCCAAAAGATTCTTGATTATATCCAAAACTTGACTCATCATCCTAGTACCCGAAGAAAGAAAAATGTTGCCTTAAGATATATCATATGATATATCCTAGACAAAAATACCAAATCAATCATCCTGCTCAAACCGATAATGACCTTATTTTTTATACGGATACCCCTCTATATCCTTTTCCATTGGGGACAAGAGCACATTGAGCTAGAATTTGATGAAGAAAGGGAAGCCACTCTTGCAAGTGGACCACCGCTTCCACTAATACTACCACCTACACCTATCTACCCTACATATCCTCACAATGTTATAATTTAGTAGCTAGAGCACTTGGAAACTAGGCTGAATTATAAAATTCAATAACAACAACAACACAAGGAAGACATGAGATGGTTTGTATAAAGGTTTTCTTCAATTGATAATCAATTTTCCTCCCTCCATTACTACTTTCAACCACCACCACCACTATTTGATCAAGATCCACTTTACTTTTAGTGTTTGTTTGTTTTGTCTTTCTTTTTATTTTCTTGTATTGTTCTATTTATTTGATTGTTCTTCCCCTTTTTGGTGATGTAAAATGGGGAGAAAATTTATGTTTTCTTATGTTTTCAGCTTAACAAAATATTGTGTTGGAATTACTTTTTTCTATTTTTATTTATAATATTGTCTTTCATAAAAAAAATAAAAAAAAAATCATTAAAATAAAAAATTGCATCCCCCTAATTTTTTAATTCATCACCTAGTGAGGTGGAGCTTAGGAGAAAAGAATATTTTTCTTATCATTCAACTAATATTATTTGGCATCATCAAAAAGGAGGACATTATTCCAATCAAAGATCCCTAGTCTGTGATTTTTATGATGACAAATATTATTAATTGAATTGTACTTTTCTTATTAAATATTTTAGATATTTCTTTTAATTGTGAGCACTAACATTGCAGGTAATACATACACCACTCAAGGATACTAAAAGATTAAGAATGTGTAGAATAGGGATGTCAACTAATAAATTATGTAATTTTATTTTTCTTTATTTTTAATTTTTTGAGTTTGGCCACATAAGTGTGTATGTAATTAACTGTGCACCACACATGGGGGGAGTGATATGAATTATTAAAGTTTAAATATTTTGTACTAATCATATTATATGATTTATAATCATGCTATATGATCAATATAAAGAGAATGGGCTTAACAACTAATTAAAAAAATTAGTTTCTGTAAAGTAATCATTCTATACGATCATGATAGTACTGTATGATTCATTATGATCTAAAAATCCTTGCCATCAGAATAATTTAAGTAAGATTTTAAATTTTAAATTTTAAACTAATTTTACTTTACAAATATTTAAAATCATGTTAAAATTAACCCATATAATTAGTCAATCAAATCATAGTTTAATTAATAATAAGTGATGGTAATATATGATATTGATCGTACCAAACGTTAACATAGATGAAATTTTGTCATCAAAAATATCGTCCCAAATGAAACCATAATTTTTAAACAAATCATATCGTACAATATTAATATCATACTGGATAACCTACTAGAAATTAACTAATTATAGAATATTGTGAGAGAAGCATGGGATGATTAGCATAGATGATTTTCAATCAACCCAGGTATCATTCTATATGAATGGAGGGAATTAAATAGATTGTACCATATGATCTTTGGATTTTACTGTACGATGCATTTAAATTAATTGAATAGTTCATTTGAATGAGTGTTTACATCATACTAGATGGGACTAGTTTTGAATTGATCATACAGTATAAACAAGAATCATATTGTAAGAGTAGTGATAACTAAATTGATTATTTAGTATTTTTTGAAGTCCATTAGTTAGGAATATTTTAAAGATTATCTTTGTAAGTGATGAGAGGATTATGTGATCGTTGAAAGTACTCTAAGTTAGAAGCTTTGAGAAATCTAGGGTTTGAGAGGAAGAAGAAGGTGAGGTTGAGTGTGAGGGAGAAGTAGTGTGAGGGGATAACACGGTTGAAATGGGCTTGCTACAACCTTGCTCCTCATATGACCTTGGTGAGTTTTTGGATGATCACTAAGGTGAGAGGATTCTCGGTCAAGTCGTTAAGGTTCTCTACCTACTATTGGAGGGAGAAAAATGAGCTGAGGTACTGTTCCTTCTCTATGAAGGAGAGAAAGAAGCTGAGGTACTCTTCCTTCTCCATGAGGGAGAAAAATGAGTCATGGTTTATTTTCATCAATGGGAGGGTGATGTAGTGTATGGCACTCCATCGCATTAGTTTGGTGAAAGTAAGTAAGGGATTCTTCAATTAATTGTGGGAGTAAAAGGAGAATCACTTAATGATTAGTGTAATACCTGAAGTAGAGGACTCGAGGAGTAGTCATAGGTCAAGGTTGACCAAATCTCTATAAAATATCTAGTGTGTTTTATTATTTTTTTTTTGCACTTTTATATTTCCTACATTTTTATTTTTGTTACAACTGCTTGGAAAATTCAATGATTATTACTTTATTTTATAAATCAAAATATCATCGTAGTAAAATTAATATTTTGATAAACTCATTCGTTTCCATAATCAATTAGAATTTGGTATTTTTTAATTTCTAAAAACTATTTTTAAAGTATTTTTTATTATAATTTTGGAGTTAAGTAATTTTTTAAAATTACAAATCCCCCCCCCCCCCCCCCCCCCCCCCCCCTCTTTTGGTGAGACTCGAACTACTTCTTTAAAGTTTAACAACTTTAACAAACTTTTAGGAAGGCTTGGCTTTATAGGAGACTCAAGATGCCATAAAAGTAAAATCCTATTCTATTCAGAACCTAAATAGAATGGGCAAAAGTAGATATTATTCTCTTTATTTTTTTTTTTTTTATGAATGCAAATTGCAATTAATAGGAAAAAAGAGCTAGATACAAACTAAAGAAAATGCTCACATTCCTTCTTCAAAAGAGAACAAAGAGAAGGAGGAATGTTAGCAAAAGAAGAACTATCAAAATAAAAGTTGTTATCTCTAGCCAAAGTAGCACACAAATCAGCTACTTTATTACAAATCCTATGAACATGATAAAGAATTACCTTATTGAAGTCAGTTAAGAAGACAAAATCCTCCTCAATCTGATTATATCCTTGCCATTTATCCTTATTCAGCAAATGCTGAATGAAATTGATAACATTGATGTTATCACCTTCAATTATTATTCCTCTACTTTCAAGCATCCACGGTTGAATGAGTCTTCTAAAATTCATAACAACATCAAGCTCAAGATTAGCTATATCCCAATGTGTTCTTATTTCACCAAAAGCAATCAATAATCTCCCTTTATAGTCTCTAAAGCAACCTACAATTCCAGCACTATAAAAAGTAAGTAAAGAAGCATCCACATTTACCTTAATTCAATCAAGCGGTGGAGGGTGCCAAATGGTTTGAAACTCCCTAGGGAGATTAGCACCCCAGCTATCAATGAAAGGATTAGAAATTTTAACAGCTGAAAATAGCTCCTCAGCTGCTAGAATAGAGATGGGAACAGTAGTTTTCCCATGTTTAACAGCATTCCTGTTTTTTCAATTATAATACACAGCATTGCAATAGAGCCCAGTTGTATTTGGATTAATTGAGGATAGAATTCTCAGCTCAACTAAGCATTCATCAATAGAATCAAAAATAGGAATATAAATTCCCCAGCTCTGGATTTGTCTTATGATCTTCTGCAGTTCTATGCACCGAACCAAGATGTGTTCCAGACTCTCACTTTCAAGACAGCCTCTAGCACATCGGTCTTCATATGTAAGTTTTCTGTATTTCAAAAATTCATTAGTAGGTATGGCTGCTTTGCTCATTCTCCACCAGGAAAGCTCTACACTAGCTGATAATTTCAGTTTCCTCAACCAATTATAAAAGCCAAAATCTCCTTCATAGTTGTTGTAGTTGTTGTTGTTTTCAAAGGCACGGGCTATGACAGTTTTACCAGAAAGAAAACATATATCTTCCATGTAATCTTCATTAGCATTCCTATCAATCAGGATTTGTAACACCACATTGATGACTTCTTCAGTAATGAACCATTGCAGCTTCTCCCTATCCCATAAACCATTCTCTGAGATGAAATGGCTTAGCTTAATACCTTCCAGATCTGCACAATCTGTTGTAATTGGCCATTCATTTAAGCATTTGTATAATAACCAAATGTCTCTCAGTACATCAATTTTCTTCCCATTTACCACTCTCCACCTCAGCAAAGGCTTTAAGTATTCAGCTCCTTCATTCAAAATCTTACAAGGAATTGATTTACCATTACCACAATTCCCTTGCCACCAACTGTCACCATATTTTGCATTCATAACCTTATGTAATAAGGAATTCTGATTTTGAAGCAATCTCCAAGTCAATCTAGCTTTGAGAGGACCTGCTCTACTAACCGCTGAGTGAAAGTTCAAACCACCTTGAGCTTTTGGCTTACACATGGTTTTCCAAGCAATGAAATGCATACCCTTCTTTCCAACTCTTTTATGCCAAATAAAATTTTTACAACATTTTATCAATCACATAGAGTATCTTCTTAGGAATCAAAGAATGAGTAGAAATAAAGTTTGGTAAAGTTAAAAGTGAAGACTTAGAAAGAGTCATCTTCCCCACCAAAGACAAGCATTTGCTCCCCCAAGAATTCAGTTTAAGTAAAACCGAATCCAACAGAAATTTAAAATCAGCTTTCATAGGTCTTCTCAACTTAAGTTTTACCCCAAGATACTGAAATTATTCAACCAATTTAAACTTCAGAATTTTCTTAACATGCATCCTGTCCACTCTATTCATCCCCTTACTAAACAATATTTGAGATTTGGAATTATTAATTCGTAAACCAATCCAAGAACAAAAATCTAGCACTATTTTATTCATCTTGACTGCAAGATGCTTAGTTGCTTTAGAGAATAAAAGAACATCGTCTGCAAACAACAAGTGGCTGATCTTATTTGCTCTATGGGATACCTGAATTCCCAAATCTTGACTCCTTTGTGCAATTGCCAAAGAAAGAAGTTGAGAACAAATGATGTACAAGAATGGCGATAGTGGGCAGCCTTGCCTAAAGCTATTCTCAGCAATAATCCACTTGGAAGTTTTACCATTTATAATGAAAGAAAATCTAGCATTTCTAATACATTCCATAATAATCATGGTTATCTTCCTAGGAAAACCAAACATGTTTAAAGCTTGAGATATGGTATCCCAACACATACTGTCATAAGCTTGCTCCATATCAAGCTTAACCGCCATAAATCCCTTTTTCCTTTTAGAAATTCTCAGCTTATGGAACACCTCATGAGCAAGAAGAACATGATCAGACATTGATCTACCATGAAGGAAAGTATCTTGTTCGTCAGTGATACAATTGGCAATGTAATTTTTCATTCTATTTACAATCATGGAAGCCACTAATTTGTAAGTTGTTTGACACAAAGTTATAGGCCTAAAGTTGGACGGATTAATAGGATTTTTAACTTTAGGAATAAGAACAAGAAGAGTATCTTTCCACTCATTATGCATGATAGCGTTTTTAAAAAAACCATCAATAGCATTCCAAGTTTCTTCCTCCATAATCTTCTAATAAAACTTGAAAATAGAGTTAGTAATACCATCTAGACCAGGGGATTTATTACCTTGTTTGAAGACAACCTTGATCAATTCTTCTTTTGTGAAATCCTTATTAAGAAGCTTAGAATCTTCATTTGAAATTCTCAGATTTTCTGGACAAGAAGGCCACCCTGTCAGCTTGCATCCTCTAGCTATCCATTTATTCTGAAAAAAAACTGTAAAAAACAATTTCTATTTGCTCCACATCTTTAACAATAGTCCAGTGCTCATCTTTGATTTGCCAAATCATGTTCCCATTCCTCTTAGCCGTAGCATATTGATGAAAATATCTAGAATTTATGTCTCCATCTTGCTTCCATCTGATCTTCGCTCTTTGATTCCACCAAGTAGAAAGCCTTTTCAAAGTCACATTAAGATCATGGACTTTACATCTCAAAGCTTTCAACTTCTCAGCCGTTAATCCTCCTTCACTGGTTTCTTCAATTTGAAGTTGCAAGATATTCTTCTCAAATTCTTCTTTAAGAGAATTAAGTTCTTTGCATTTGTTTTTATTCCAATAGTAGAGAGCTTTTAATGATCTTCTCAATTTCCTTTGAAGGATTTCAGCACTAGTACCAAAATCCTTTTTTTCCAAGATTTTGAAATGATGTTCCAAGTGGCAGGATATGATTTCCAAGTATCTTCAAACCTTAAAAAAACAAATTTCTGCTTTTGGGGCTCTACAAAACTGATGGAAATTAGAGCATGATCAAAAACAACTTTGGGCAAGTGACGCACCTTAGCCATTGGGATGTTTTGAAGAGCTGCAGAATTTAATAATCACCTATCAAGTCTCTCCCAAATTCTAGATGCTCCCTCTTTAATATTACACCATGTATAACTTGGACCCACAAATCCAATATCATGGAAATCATTATTCATTAAGAACATCTTCATATCGTTAGAACCACTAGAAAGATGAAACCTCTTTCCACCCTTCTTATCCTCCTTAGAGAGGATGCAATTGAAATCACCCCCAATGATACCTGGATCATCACCAATCATACAACTTTAAAGTTGTTGCCAAAGGGATTTACGAGTATGAGCATCATTACCTCAATAGACCGTTGCAATGTTCCATTTACCCAGAGCATTGACATTAAGAATTCCCATAACAATTTGGGAAGAGTGATCCAAAGACTTCAAAAGAAGCAATATCCTTTTTCCACATCACTAAGATTCCACCCGAAATGCCAATCGTTGGATGATGAAAATAATCCCAATCATTACCAATAATCTGATTTATGTCATTCCTGTCAAGAGAAGACATTTTAGTTTCAGTTAAACCAATAAAAAACTTTTATTGTCTTTCACAATCTCTCTAAGATATAGGGAGGCCTCTTTCTCCTTAGCCACACTACAATTCCAAAAAATAATGGAAGCCATTAAGACATAATAGAGGAATAGTCCCCTATTATTTTACTATTTTTTTATTTCCTCTCCTCTTCCTTAGATCTACTTCAATAGGTCCCAATGATCTCAATTCTTTGGTAAGTTTAGCTTTACCAGAATTTGAAAATGATACTAATTGATCTTCATGATCCTGTAAAGAAACTGGAACATTAACTTCAGAGTAAATATCAGTATCATCCTGATTCAGAGGTTTGGAATTCTCCAACAGCCTTGCATTATCCTTCTCAGTTAATTCTCCCTCTTCCAGATCACAGTCCAATGCTTGAAATTTATCCAAATCAACTGGTATTTCCTGTAGCCAAATATCTTCAGAAGCCATATTCTTTTCAGGATTTATAGTCTTGACTTGCCTTTCTTCTGAATCTATTTGCTTTTCCAGCTGTTCCACAATCTGTTTTTGTTTACCTAATTCAATAGGTTTAGAAGTCTGTTTACTTTAAATACTAATTCCATTAACCCTTTTAGTATTTTTGAATCTTCTATTTCTAAAATTAACATGGATCCAAGGTCCATATTCTTCACCTTGATGTTTTAAGCCATCTTCCTTTACAGCATCAGTTTGTTTCAGAATTTCCACAGATTCTTGTACAAGTTTTTCCTTAACATGAACAGAAACTGTTTCTGGACAGAAAGTTTCATTATGTCTGACTCTACCACATTGATAACAGAGAGAATTCAGTTTTTCATATTCAACTCGCTGAAATGTTCTACCATGAACTCCTTCAATCCAAACCCCCTTAGGGAGTTTTTTTTTCAAATCAATTCTAACATAGCAACGAGCATACTCTCTTTTACCCCACTTAAAAGAATTCCCATCAAGCATCATAGGAATTCCGATCATAGAAGCGATCATGGGAATATTTTCATCATCCCAGCAACTTAAAGGTAATCGAGGGAACCGAATCCAGACCGGAGAAGTAATACCCTTGACCGAATCAGTGGAGAATGAAGATGACCATCTATCCATACCTATAATATGATTCCCGATATACCAGGGACCTCCTCTTAAGACTTCTTCCATGGATTATGTTGGCAAACGAACACAAAATCTAGTTACAACCCAACGTGGTGATATGAAAGCTACCATACTTGCTCCATTGTCTTATGAGTTCTTGACTACAAATAGAGAATGACAAGTCCTGTCCCAGTATTTTGACAACCAATGATTTCTTTAAAACCTGAGAATTGGCTACTTCCTTGTTTGTGTTGAGCTTCACTGCCACGCCATCATCAGATAAACGGTAGAGTTAACATTAAAATTTAGCTTGATATGCTGCGCCTTCTGCCAGGCCGAATTAAACTTGTTTATCTGTACAAATTCAACATCTTTTCCCACAACTTCTTCCATACCTTCTCTATCTTTATCAAACACCTCCATAAGATTTTTACAAACTTGTTCCTGAATCTCTTGATTGTTCAAACCAGTATATTTCTTCACTTTTAGAACAACATCAGACGATGCAACCTGTTCTGTATCCAATTTTGAAGGAGAACTTGGAATTGTCATCTCTTCAGTATCCCGATCAATAAGAACACCTTTACATTTCCCTTCTATAGTTGGTTCAAGTCTCACCGGAGGCCTAAAGCCTTCCCTGATCACCAGATTAGATGAAATCCTGATCGGTTCTTGGTCCAAAGAATCATTGCAGTTTTTGATGGATCTTTGATCAACAGGTCTAAGAGGAACACTACGATGGAGATAAGTCGAAGGATTACCACTAGCAATCTGCTGCCGGCGGTCAGGAATTACCATCCTCACCAAGGTGACTCGATCACAAACAACCGTGAAAACAAAAATCAAAAATCAAGAATAGATTCTCTCTCTAGAAAATCTCACAGCTTCTCTCTAGATATTATTCTCTTTGGGAAAATAAAAATAAAACTCAAGATGATCATTATCATCATATTCAAACAATGAATAATGAATGATATTTTCTTTCCCTATAGAGACATATCAATTATCAACATATATTTGAATATGAAATTAATGATAATTCATCAAGATTATCATAGCTGAATACTCGATCAAACATCATTTTAACCCTTTAGGATCATACGTAGTTCCTTCTAGAATTTGACTATGATAATCATGATAAAGCTTGTAGTTTTGTAATATGAACACATTATACAATGATACTTTCTCATACTAAGGTGATATATCATTCATAATAATGTGTTCAACTTCAAAACTTAAATTCTAGAAATCAAAATTTCCCAAAGAAAATATAATTATAAATTGCTTTGCACTATTCAACAAAGCTAGTAAACAAGCTTACAAAACCCAAAATTCTCAAATCGATTGACTATAATCGTACAACAAGATATGAGAAACATACAAACGATTAGTTTAATATCTTGTTAGTACTTTATAATGAACAATGTCCTATACAATTAGTTTAAAGATTTGGTCATATCATACAATATCATATCAAGGTCATATAGTATGATTTGTTTAATCAAATAGGATTTCCATCTTGTACGATCGATGGTAATTAATTATCATCCTAGGAGCTAATAGGATTGTACCGTACAAACCAAGATAACATACAATATAATCTTATATCTTAATTAATCTTAATATGATTGCTTAATTTTAATATTAGATTATGAAAGATTTAATTAAATTATACAATACAATTGTAATCATCCAACATGAATAGTTTATTTTTCAAATTTCAAAATATTACTTAATATATGATTGGCATTGGGTTTCCTTATTAAAATTGATTTTTCTATATGAATTGGATCATACAATATATTTAGTTCAAAAATAAATTTCTTTAATTAAATGTTATAATTAATTTTTATTTTACCAAGATCATACATTGTAATATTTAGAAAAATTAATGCAATTAGTTTTATTTCCCTATGTGTGTGTGCACGATTGCAAAGCAAAACATACACCTTTTATAATTCATAGAATCAAGAAAAATAAAATTATAGAATATTAAAAACATCAATCCTAGACTACCCAATCTTGCATCCTGGTCCTTTGGTGGAGCTTTGCATATATGGTACCTAAAATATTGGTAAAGTCAAAAAATAATATGCAATAATAACAAGTAAGAGAAACTAAGTAATCTTCAATAATACTTATAAACATCAAAATATAGGCTCAGGCTCTTGAAATGCAATAAGAATAGTTCAACCAGTTAATTAAATATTAATGCTTAGATAAGGCCTGAGTACACTCTAATTGATGACATGGAAGATATTGCTAAAATAGCTAAGGATGGAGTCATGGTTTCTTTTAGTATTTATTATGTTAATCAAAATTCTTAGCATTTGTAAGATGCCCTTGTGTGGAAGGTGTTGGGACATTGAAGTGGGGTGTACATTATGTTAATTTAATGGTGAACTATTATGAAATTTGTTGAATTTGAAATATTCTTAGATTATTTTTTATATGTAAAATTTATAACATCCCACTATGGAAGTATACAAGCTGAATCAAGTAATAAAGTGATAGAGTAAAGTGTCAAACCCCTGAGGTAGTGTTATGCTATACCACAATAAATTAGTATTACTAACTACAATTGCATAAATTTTTCCTCTTCATGTAAAAAATAAAATTCTTTAATTCCTAACATTGAATAAAAATAAGTAAAATGTTTGATACAATTTTAATAAAATATTTTTGACTCATGCATGTAAATTACATATATTTTCTAATGAGATTCATAATTTTAGATATGGATCAGAGCATGTGCATCCCTAAATCTCTATCAAGCTTATTGGGGTTAAAAGAAGGATTATTAATATTCCTATTGATTTACTTTCTCCATAGAACCTAAAATATTCAACCATCCTATGTCTAGGTATGCCAATATTCCACTTAAATATTCCAAATTACTCTTGCATTCCTAATTCAAGGCTTTAAACCACACTAGATTATAACTACATATATGGTCATTATATGCATTAAATGAAGAATAGGAGATATTGAAAACATTATTATTTTCATTAAAGATCATGAGTCTATAGTAGTACTTACAATGTACTTTACATCACCAGCCTAAAAAAAGAGATCTTGCCAGACTTGGAAGAAATAATAAGCAAGCTAATTTTCATTTTATTCATAGAAGAAATAAGTATTAGAGAAGTAGTAAGAAGTTTTCTACCAGGCTGTATTAAATTATCTTATGCATACAACTTCTTCCTTTATATAAAATAGCCGCTTATACAAACACAGGCTAAGTTCTCCTAGAGATTGTACCATGCACTTCCCTAGCCTCTCTTAGACTTTACTCAATGGGGGCACTAAAGAAATACATTGAAAAGTATTAATTTTTAACTCAAGGGACTAAACTCTATAATGTATAGAAATGACATCTATTTATAATAAGTATAAGATCAAACTCAAGTATCTCAGTGCTAGACATGATGGCATAGTGGCAAAAAAAAGAACTTGCACCTCAACATTGCAATGTTGACTCTGCTGTGGCACTGGATGATGTGGCAATGTTATGGCACAAATCAGCATTTATTTTTCTCTAGTCAACAAAGCTCTTAGAAGTTATAATTAATCCTCCATGGTGCCATAAATTATGAGTGTTGCGGTAGTTGGAATGACATTTTGGTGCCACAATGTTTGAAGGTTGGCACACTTACATGAATTTTTTCAAGTCACACAATGTTATGGTGCATATTTTTGGGTTAAAGGCACTGTGATACACTGTGGTGCTAACAAATATGATGTTGCGGTGCTTGAAAATAAAGAAGGTTATCAAATTGAAATTGATGCTTTTGTGTTGATCGATACTACATTGTGACATGATTCTTGTCAGTGCTGTCAAACACTTTTAATTTTTTGTTTTATTTTTTATGGACAATTCCAATGCAAAAACACTAAAATAATTTATTTTTATTTAATTTAACATAATTAAATAATGCAGAATACACACTTATCAAACTTTCCCTAACTTCAACTCTTGCTTGTCCTAGAGCAATACTTATATTCTCTCCTTAATAATCATAATAGCCAAAGTAAAAAATTGATAATTTAAGATTACTAAAATATAGGATAATAAACAAAGTCTTGAAGAAATTTGGAATGAATAAATTATAATTCAAATTTTAAAATAAATAACATTTATCCCAATTAGTCATCTTTATTATTGCTTATTTTAAATTAAATCACTATCTTTAAAAATATGAAACTGATTTCTAACTATAGAATGAATAATGTAGTGTAGCGATTAGTTGTTCATTTTTTAAATAGGAAATTCATAAGTGCACAATCACATATATTATATTACTTTTTTTATCCTTTTTTTGTTGAATAATAGGATGTGATTGAAATTAAGCTACAACTGATACAAATTTTTTAATGTACTTATCTTTTCAATATTTAACCATTTCCCTTTTTCATTTCCCACATTTTTATTTCCCTTCCTTCTTTGTGAAGTACATGATTAACAATTTGGAATATCAAATTTTCCTTCCCATATCTTACAATCCTAAAATCACCTGATATAGTTTCCAATTAAACTTATGATTTTCCTAATTTAAGCTACTCAAAACTAATCCTTAAATTTATTTACTCATTTTCAATTCAATTTTTGATATAAGTTAATATATATTTTCTAAATTCAAAATTAAGTCAATAGCTAAAATGATCTAGATTAGTTAATTATTATGTTTTTCAAATTAGAAATTATTATGCAGTGTTCTTTCAAACTAAAATCTTTGGTTTTATTATTATCCTTATTTTACATAACTTTTAGTCATAAATTTTATTTTTGCTAAATAGGTAATAAAGTGCAATAATTATATAGAATAATATGCAACAAATTAAACATAAGAGAATTTAATAAATTTTAAAATAAATAATAAACAAACATAATGCACTAAAAGTAATTAAAACTGGTATAAGATAAAACTTTCATGTTCATGAATGATGAAAAGATAAAAGGAAATAATAGAAATAACTGCCAATAATAAAATATCAATGGCAATAATAATCCCTTCTCTTGTAGAAAATTTCTTAGGTTGAAATTCATAATTTTAAGAATTCTTATATCTTTGATTTTTCCTCATTAGTAAGCTTCCAAGTGTTCTTGAAAGCATGGCTACCTCATCGCTAACATCATTAGAGCTTGATGAAATAGGTTCATCATTATCATTAACTTGTATGGCAGTGGTTTTACCTTTCTCTTTCTCTTTCTTAGAAGAGCTGTCCAACTTATTCCTTTTACCTAAAATTTATTCATGTGCTATCAAAGAACCAAAAAATTGATCAAGTGGATAAATAGATAAATCTATGGCCTTATTAATTGAGTGTCCCATTCTTTGAGAAGGCATCTTAGAATCTTATAGACTAAGTCTTGTTTCTTATATATTTTTCAAAAAGAATGTATATTCTTCCAAGAGAATATAATATATAATATTGTTTCATAAATCTAACTTGATATAAATAATAAAAGATCAAATTATCATGCAATAAGAAGACCAAAATACTTGAGGTGATCTTACAATTTAATTTTAATCACCTCACTACTTGTAAACGGAACAAAAAATTTGCTCACTTTAAGATAGATTTAAAATTTGAATAATATTTTAAATGAAAATAATTTTCATATTGATTTAAACTATACTTGCTTTTATTATCTGTATAATAATATAATATTTTAAAAATAAAAAAAAAATATTGAAATGCAAATCTATACCACATAAAAAAATTAAAAAACTTGCTTTTATTATCTGTATATATTTTAAAGATTTAACTTAAAAAACTTAATATAACATTCTTAAATAGTATTTCACCAAATAATAAATATTTTAAAGAAAAATAAATGGTGAATATATAAAATAATAGCAAGTAAATATTTAGAGAAAGAAAGCAAATCCAAGAACTCCAAGAGATATTACACAATATAGTGCGTTGAAGCTTTCTAACATGATTTTGTTCTCGTAAATGAAAAGAGCTCTTGGAATGAAAATTAAATTTCTCCTCCAAAGATTAAGCATGTACGAAAAAAAAGGAATGGAGAAAATATTGAAGTTTCTCTTTTGAATAGCCTTCACATGAAGAGGAAGAGATGTGTTTAACAGGAAAGGGTAAGTAAGACTAAATTTGAATAAAACTATTAATCTAATATTGAATTATGAACTTAAAATATTATATTTGATAAATAATTCTTCTATATTAAATAAATATAAGTTTCAAATGGTTATAAAATTGCTAGCCACATGGAAAAGTCAAAAATTCCTCATATACATCCAAAATAAGATAAAAATGACTACCCGACAAATAATATTAAAATCAAATAATGTTTAGAAATTCATTATAAATTTAATATAGCTCTAAATGGGTCACCTAATCTATTAATTTTTATCTTCAGAATCTAGGAAATCTAACGAAATAAAAATTAAGCTAGATTTCCATCAAAATAATATCATATATAGCAAAATAAAAAAGTATGCATATTTTCATGTATTTAAAGATATTTTAAATATTAATGCAATAATATGATGTAATTTGGATAAAATTAATTATACATCAATAAATTTATACGAATCAAGTTTAATTCAAAATGAATATATAATAAATTCTTACTACATAAGCTTATTATGTTTTATTTCGCTGATAAATTATCTTTCCATAATTGATAAAAATGAAGCTTATAAAATTTATTTAATAAAGGAATTTTATTATTTTCTAAATAATAATTATTATCCTTGATTAATGATATGTAAATCATTTTAATAAATATTTAAATTGTTAGAAAATTCAACCATATAAGTAAATATTAATGGACCTCTAAAACATTTTATAACATGTTCAACTTTTTCATCTTTGTCCATCTTGAGTACTTTCAGCTGGAATTTTGATTAATCTTGAGTTGTGTAATGCAAATTCCACATAAGTAAATATCATGCACATATATCAAATCATTACATGTAACAGTACATATAAAGGGTGTCACCACTCAAATGCGGTTCCAACCTCATTTGGATAGATATCTTGCAACAGCTAGTGAGAATGAAGTTTTACAAAGGTCATATACAAACTAACTAATCATGCCAACTAAATAAACAATATATAGAGCAATATATTAAAGATTTTCATGAAAGCCATCAACAAGATTATAAACCTTGAGAAGAGCATAATGTTTCAAAATTCCAATATTTACATTTACAAGCACAAAGAAATTTTACAATCAAATGCATCTCATGGTTTAACTCTCACAACAAAATTCCAATTTAGATTTTTAGCATCTTCAATGTTGAATACAAGCTCCACTTGTGAAGAGAAAACAAAAGGATCATTCTGAATTTTCTGACCTGTATGAATAAGCCTTGAGAAGTTCAGAAGTGTGTAACCAAATTCATCTTGTTTTATGCCTGTTGAACTTGTGTTTGCCTAATCACATTTAAATAATATCACCTTGAATATGTTAGAGTAATTAATTTCAATAATATCATTAATTTTTCCATAATAACTAAAATTTCCAATCTCTGTTGTATTAATAACACCAAAATTCTGTGTTTTTTTGCCTTCATCTCGTTCTTTTGTATGAAAAATATAATTATTAATGAGCAGACCCTTATATCTATTTGCAATTTTCTTGGGTCCCTTAGCCAGTGCTTTGATTTCTTCTGAGATTTCCAAATCATTAGAACTTGAAACCTAACAAGAAATAAAAAATTATTTTACTATGTCATGATACATTTAATATTAAATAACAATGTAAGTATTAAAATAAAGCGTACCTTATCACACAATCACTCGTGAAATATTTCATTGATAAGTCTCTCTAATTCTATATATGTTAGATATGTATGCCCGTGTCGCTTTCTTCTCTCTCTATCTTTGAAAAGTTGTCTATAACTTTCAATATTATCACAATGCCGAAGAACATATCTATGTGCCTGAACCAAAGAATTATCATCTAAGGTGAATGAAGTCACCTTTCCCAAGGGAGTACCACCACTTGAAAATTTAAAAATAAATAGTGCCTCAGTTGTTGTTGCAGATTTATTCAAAAATTGAGACCGCTCAAGATATTTAGAACATAAAGTTATCCCTTCTTCTGCAATATAACCCTCTGCAATAGAACCTTAAGATTGTGCTTTGTTAGCTACATAGTCTTTTAATACTATAAAAAATCTGTAATAATAAAAACCTTTATAAGATTATGTAAAGTTGAACAATAATAACTAGAATTAGTAATTACTATTGAAATACCTCTCAAACGGATACATCCATCTATACTGAACTGGACCACCTAATTTTACTTCCTAGGCCAAGTGAATAAGTAAATGAATCATGATCGTGAAGAATGATGGGAGTATTGATCTTTCCATTTTATATAATGTGATTGCAATATTATTCTAGAGTATGTCCAACTCTTTTGGACTGATAACTTTGGCACAAATTGACTTCAAAAATTTTGAAATCTCCACTAGAATATGTATAACTTCATCGGATGGAGAACATGACCTCAAAGCAATGGGTAGAATTTCTTCAATTAACACATGACAATCATGACTTTTTAGGCCCATAATCTTACAGTAACATTAATACACCTTGAGATATTAGATGCATAACCTTTGGGCATTTTCATATTTTTCAAAACTTGACAAAACATCAGTTTCTCTTTTTTTGACATTGTGAAACAAGTTGGTGGCAAAAAATAAGAACCATCTTCAAGAATTTGTGGATGCAGCTCACTTTTAACTCCAATGTCAACTAAATCTTGTCGTGCTTGCAAGTTATCTTTAGATTTATCAAGATCAAGTAAAGTGCCAATGAAATTATCACATACATTTTTTTCAATATGCATGACATCAAGATTGTGTGGTAGTAAATTATACTCCCAATAAGGTAGCTCAAAGAAAATTGATTTTTTCTTCCAAATATGATGCTCATTGAATTCTACAGTACGCCCTCTTTTCAAGCTTCTAGATTTGCCCAAATGAAACTGAACATTTTATAATTTTTGTAAAGTATCACTACCAGTATTCCTTTTAGGTGCTTTACAGATCTCTTCTGTATTGTCAAAGTACTGTTTATGTCAATGGAATAAGTGATTTTCTGGTAGCCAACGATGATGACCCATATATGAGAATTTCTTTCCCTTATATAACCATAAAGACTCTATATTTTCGGCACAACAAGGATAAGCAAATCTACCTTTAGTGCTCCAACCAGAAAGCATACCATAAGCCGGAAAATTATTGATCATCCACATTAATGCAGCTCGTAAGTTAAAAGATTGTCCAGATGCTGCATCGTAGGATATGACTCCATGCCATAGTTCAGACAACTCATTTATTAGTGGTTGGAGATAGACATCTATATTATTTCTTGGACTCTTTTCCCCTGGTATAATAGTAGATAGAATGAAAGACGTTTGTTTCATTGAAATCCAAGGAGGCATGTTGTAAGGAACCAAAAGTATGGGCTAAATGCTGTATGTACTACTCATAATCTTAAATGGATTAAAACATCACTGGCTAAAGCGAGACAAAAATTACGTGGATCTGAAGCAAAATCTGGATATCGAGAGTCAAATGATTTCTAAGCTTCTTCATCAGCTGGATGTTGTAACAACCCATCTATATTTCTCTGTTTGGCATGTCAAATCATCTCTTCAGCAGATTTTTTTGTTTTAAACAATCTTTGAAGCCTAGGAATCAATGGGAAGTATCGAACAACCTTAACAAACTTCATTTGATTTTTTCTTTCCTCTAGCTAAACTTTTTTTAGCCCCTGCCCACCATGAAGAATCACAAATATGACAAACCTCTTGAATAGATCTATCTTTCAAAAAAAAACAACAATCATTTGGACATGCATCTATCTTTATATATCCAAGATCAAACACTTTCATTATCTTCTTCACTTCATATGTATTCTTAGGTAGTAGTGAACCATCAGGGAAAGCTTCAATCAATAACTCAACCAATTGATCAATAGATCATGCAGACCAAGAGTGTAAGCACTTTAGGCAAAATAAATGTAAGATGAAGGATAACTTTATGAATAACTTACAACTAGGGTATAATTCTGCTCATGCTTCTAGCAATAAATCACCATATTTCATTGCTTCATCATTTGTCAAATCTATGTTATTTTCATTACGTTCATCATCTAAATTGGCATTGCGTTAGCAGAATGTGTCCCTTAATAATCCTTCTATATCATTTATTTTGTGCAGCTCGCCTTGAGTTTGTACTTCAACAACATTACTAGTATCATTACATGTATCTGATATTGTAACTTTAGCTAAAAAAGCATGTTCCTCTACATGTCGATTCTAAACAACATATCCAGGGAAAATTCCTTTAGAGAATAAATGCAACTTGACTTCTTTTACATAATGAAAATATCTGTTAATGCATACTTTGCATGGAAATAAAATTTTTTGTGTTGAACTTTGACTTTGTGTTGAAAATTCAAAAAAATTATCAACACCTTCAATATAATCACTATTCCATTTTTATTTTGACATCCAAATCTTATCCATCAAGCCTGTAAAGCACTCAAAAAATATACATTTAATAAGCATACATAAAATAATAGTGGAACAATATAATTTTATTTCTTTACTTAATATACAATCTATTATACATGCCTTGTGGACCTATTTATAACCTAAAATGAAAGCTAGAGAGAGATCAAGGAGGAAGAAATTGGTAAGTGAGAAGCAGGGAGAGCACTGCATTCTCTTAGATAAAGTTGAGTGAATTGTATTGTCATTTTTGATAAAAATATTATAAATACATTGTGTGTGCGCACGCGCAGAAACATGTGTGATTAATATGATATACTAGCATTAAAATAATTCCATGATCTTAGGCTTGTATGAAATATTTTGATGATCATAAATATAATTTGATTTGAACTAATAAAGTTTAAATGAGATTTGTGTTAGTATTAGTGATTAAATTTTTTATACAAGTTGCAAGAATCATGAGACGAGGACACTCATAAGCCATATATGACTATGGGAGCCCATAGTCCAAGAAATTTAAGCAAGCCCAAGAAACTTCAGAACCAAAATTTCAATATTCAAAAAGAATTATTTTAATTTTCTTGAGCCCTACATCCTGAAATTATGATAATCAAAACCTCCTATATTTCTCTAAGAAACACACAACTTTCATATTTCCTAAGAGTCATAATACCATTCATTTTTCCCCAAAGTATTTCTCTCCTGAACAGTTGAACCTTAGCCTTTTCTACAACTTGCCGCAAAACCTTTCTAAGAAATCATCGCCTCCTCTATCCCAGTTTGCAATTGCCTCCATGAACAATAATTTAATTTCACAAGAAATAGAGTGGCATCTTTTTGAGATACGTTCAATTCTTTTTAACAGCCTTTTAACAAAATCATCTCTTTGCTAACTTTAGTGATTGTCACATAGCTTCTATAAACTATAGTGTGATCATTTTCTAAAGTTATGAAACACATTGATAGTAGTACTACATCATTTTAACCCAAAATGTACAGAACTGAACAAAAAAGATATCAAGCATAAAAACAAGAAAAATTGATCACAACTAACGATGCTATATAATAATGTATTATACTATACAATCACCCAAAGCTAAAAATTCTCAAATTTCTAATCGGACTGCATGATCTCAAGGCTTTTTGAACCAGGTTCAATAGACATCGTGTTAGTTGGCCATCACTCTCTCTGTATTCGCTCAACCGATGAAGGGGAAGAGACTCACAGTGATGAAGCTCGAAGGGACGGTCGGGCGGGATTCGCAAGAGGAGAAGATTTTCGTTGCGCATAGCTGTCTGGATTCGGTCCCGAACGCGCGAGCACAGAGGAAAAGAGGAATTAGGGATTCGGGTGTACGTCTTAAAGTTACGGATGGGCTTTGCCAGCGGTTATAACCGGTGCAACTTGCATCGGTTTTAACCGCTGCAATTGTTTTCCAATTTCTAATGCAATTAGTGGCTTTGGTAGCGGTTCTTAAAACCGGTGCAAAAAATCGCTGCGAAAGGGCTTATTTTTTTTGTAGTGACACCTGATATATTTAACACACAAATTAGTACATCCAAGCATATGTTTGTTACCATCAAAATCTCTAGAATATGTCATGAGGTAGATAATATCAATTGTGGGTTGTTAGTAAAAGGGGAGGTTAGGAGAAAGAGAGAGCAGGATAAGGGAGTGATTGTCGGTTGACGGATCCACGGAGCAATGCCAAATGGCAAGTACAAGGAAAGAGATTTACCTGAAGAATGTCAGAGAGGAGGTTTGCATTAGGACATCACAATATCAATTGAAAGGTCAAGATTATGAAAAAAAATTAATATTTGGGCCCATATTGCTGATTTACTAAAGGTTTGCGACCAGACCCAACTCCTTGTCTTAAATCTTTTCTCAAAATAACAATAATCTTGTGGTGATTTCAACAACCACTTAAAATATCTTTTTTCATAATATACAAGCCTACTTGAACTTATAAAATTGAGCTTTAATTCAAGCCCACACTCAATAAGTTGGTCAAAATTAAGCTCAAATTGAGAGTAGCTCAAACTCAACACAATTCGTTAATAAACCCTGAAGTTAGGTATGAAAAGGCTCCACCAATCCAAATCGTCCTGAAAAATTAATTGATTATGAAAGTAATAAGAAAATCCACGTTTGAGACATATTGTAAATTTCTAGTTTGATTCAACGTCGAGAATAAAAAAATAAAAAAGAATAAAAAAAACTGAAAAAAAAAAAAAAAAATTCCAAATGAAAGCAGCACCAAAGTCAATATCCAATTTGATTCGCCCCCACTGGCATTAATTGAGCAATAAGACCTAGCGCAATACGGCGAAGTGTGAATTTCCATATCATACAAAGACAAAATTTGGCAGCAGAAGACTTGAAAAGAAGACCTGCAGACTGTAGCATTACTTTCCTCTCTTAGACTCGAGCATGTGAGCCTTGTGTTGGCGAGTCTTTCCCTCCCGTTTAACTTCCCCATTAAAACCTGACACTTGTGGTGCTCCCTCAACTTACTTTAAGAAGATAATGGGCCTCGGAAAATATTCCATGGAAGAAGAAGCCTTAAGCTTGAGCATTATCCATCCTTCACCTTTCTTCCAATGGCTCAATCCCTTGCCCTCAAAATCAGAAAATATGGAGTGTCTTCCTCTTCTCAGTAGACTTGATGAGGCCAAGAAGAGCATTAAGGTGGAGAAGAAGGAGAATTGCTCGGAAAGAGAGGAGATTCTGCCAGCTATAGCTTTGAGCATAGGATTGCCTTGCTTTGAAAGAGATTTTGATGAGGAAGAAAAGGTTGATCAAAAGGAAGACGAAAATGAAAGAGATTTTGATGAGGAAGAAAAGGTTGATCAAAAGGAAGACGAAAATGAGTTCTTAGAACAGGGAGGAAATTCGTTGGTGAGTGAGAGCAGTAGGTTTTGGATTCCTACACCAGCTCAGATCCTTGTAGGAGCAGTACAATTCTCCTGCTCTGTTTGTCACAAGTCCTTCAATAGGTATAATAACATGCAGGTAATTAATGATCTCTTGATTAAAGCTCTTGCAAGTTAACTAATAGATATGCATGACAAGATTGATCTATCGAATGGGTTTAGTTTTATTCTTTTTTTCGTTTGATTTCTATTATTTTTTTGTTTCATGACCTTTATTTTTTTAACATTGTTGCAAAGATTTATGGCTAGCATTTTGTAAGTTTGAATGCTAGGTTTATGCATGATCACTAAATAAACGTGGCCTTAACATTCTATTCCGTATACTTAATCTTTAATTTTTATTTACGGAATATCTATTTAGGCAGAACATTTACAATTTTGAGTTTTGGGGAATTTTTTTTTTTAAATATGCAGTAGCTAAAATATAATCTGGCTTTTATTTCTTTTAAATATTTAAATAAAATTGCTATTGATCACATCAAATATTGCTCTTTTTGTTACTTTTTTAATTATGCTAACGGTTTCAATGGCTAAAATATTCAATGACTAAATAAAATCCTGTGGTAAAATTTTTAAACATTCGTATCATTATATTAATAATAAAAATAAACTTTTAGAAAAATGGATTATAAGATCATATAGATGACTACAGGACAATTTTAAGGGAAGAAAAAAAAAATGAATGAAATTAAAAGTTTTTCATGTTTTTCAAACAAAATATGACACTTTAAATTTTTATGAGGTTGTTTAATGTACTCTTAAGATTAACTGTTTTTTTTTTACAAATAAATTTGTTCATATGACATCTTAAATGTGTAAGAGGACTATGGAGGGAATATCAAATATATAATATCATAATTTACATCATAAAAATAAAAATAAAAAATATTAAAACTCATAATTCAATTTATATATAACTCAACTCAAAAACTGCATTATTTTCTTGGCCGTGTGTTTTTTTTTTTTTTTTCAAACTAATATTATATCTCGAATATTAGAGGAGAATAATCTATGAGGAAATAATGATTCAAAGTCACATATTTTTATGACATCTTTGAAATTTTGTGAAAATGTGTTAAAGTGTTAATATGTTGACTATTTCATCCTCTTCAGTATTCTCTCCACACATTAGACTCATTTCTCTTATGTATAATTTTGAAGATGCATATGTGGGGACATGGATCCGAGTACAGAAAAGGCCCTGAATCACTTAAAGGCACACCGCCATTAACGATGCTCAAGCTCCCTTGCTACTGCTGCGTCCATGGCTGCAAGAACAACATAAGTCATCCTCGATCAAAGCCATTGAAGGATTTCAGAACACTGCAAACACACTACAAGAGGAAGCATGGTGTGAAACCTTTCATGTGCAGGAAATGCAGAAAATCATTTGCTGTTAGAGGAGATTGGAGGACCCATGAGAAGAACTGTGGGAAGCTCTGGTTCTGCTCCTGCGGATCAGATTTCAAGCACAAAAGATCACTTAATGATCACATCAGATCATTTGGAAATGATCACGTCCATTACATTCCTTGCAGGAACTCGATAAATTGCAAGAATCTGCATGGTTGAAAAATACATAGTGAAGAATTCGTGTGTATCTCTCTCTCTCTCTCTCTCTCTCTCTCTCTCTCTCTCTCTCTCTCTCTCTCTCTCTCTCTCTCTCTCTCTCTCTCTCTCTCTATATATATATATATATATATATATGGTTTTGCGGTTGTTATAAGAATGAGAAAGATATTGATCTGAATTATAAACTAGCATATGTATAACTTTGTTTATAACTTGTGCTCAGATGCAAAACACTTCTTTTGAGTGTGGAGTGGTTTGTTTTCGAGCACAGGATTCCATGAGGAGATGAGTGGTACAAGAACATGTATTAACTGATTGTTGCTTCAGAAGTTATTAAGCGTAGCTTTGGACAGAGACTGAAATAATTTTTTTTTATGTTCTCTTTCTTTGAATTATTAATCTTGCTTAATCAAATATGTAGGCACCGATCAATATCACTACTAAATCCAAATTCACAAGAGAGCCAAAGTTATTCATTTCAAGTTTTTCTACCGAAAAAACTTATGATAGTATTTTATTAACACATAATAGTATAGTATTTCAAATATATACAATACTACAACAACAACAACAAAATCATCATCAAGCCTTCGTCCCACTACGTGAGGTCAGCTACATAAATCTTTTTTCGCCATTGTGTCCTGTTAAAAGTCAAATTCTTCTTTAAATCTAATAAAAAAATATCATTTCTAATATTTTCTAACCAAGTCTTTTTAGGTCTACTTCTATCTTTTTTAACATAAGTCAATCTAATACCTAAACTTTCCTAATTGTGCCATCGAAAGGACTCCGTTTAATGTGACAAAACCATATAAGGTGACTCTCTCTAATCTTATATTCCACTGGAGCTACTCCAGCCTTTCCACATATATGCTCATTTTGTATCCTATCCCTAAGGGTAAAGCCACTCATCCACCTAAGCATCCAAATCTCTCCAACACTTAGCTTAGTACTATGCTTCTCTCTTAATAGACAACTTTCGGCACCATAAAGCATTGTAGGTCTCACCACCAGCTTTTAGATTTTTTCCTTAAGTTTGAGGGAGACTTTTTTATCGCACAACAAGCCCGATGCATTCCTCCACTTCAACCATCCAACATGAATTCTGTTGAGAATATCCCCATCTGCATCACCATCACTCTGAAAATAGATCTAAGATATCTAAAATGTGTACTCTTATTAATGACTTGATCGCCCAAAGTCAAAATCCCCTCACTAGGTCTATTGCTTCTAAAATTACACTCTATATATTAAGTTTTAGATTTACTCAAGCGAAAATCTTTAGGCTCTAAGGTTGACCTCCATAATTCAAGTTTACCTTCAGCTCCCTCTCTAGCCTTATCAACAAGAAAAATATCATCAACAAAAAGCATACACCAAGGAACTCCTCTTGCAAATGTCACGTGAGAACATCCATGACTAAAACAAAAGGATACGGGCTTAAGGCTGATCCTTGATGTAATCCAACTGAAATAGGAAAATACTTGGTCAAGCCACCTTGTGTTTGAACACAAATAATAGCTCTTGCATACATATCTTTAATGATTTGAGTATATACATCATTAACTCTTTTCTTTTAAGAACTCTCCATAGCAATTCTCTTGGAACTTTATCATATGCTTTCTCTAAATCAATAAATATCTTATGTAGATCCTACTTATACTCTCTATATTTCTCCATCAAACCTCTCAATAAATGTATGGCTTCTATAGTAGACCTTCCTGGCATGAATCTAAATTGATTTTGAGAAACATTAGTATCACATCGCAACCAATACTCCATAACTCACTCCCATAGTTTTAAAGTGTGACACATTAACTTAATTCCGCTATAATTCGCACACTCTTGTACATCACCTTTATTCTTAAAAATAGGGAATAACACACTCATTATCCACTCATTTGACATCTTTTTAGTCATTAAAATAATATTAAAAAGTTTAATAAGCCAAAAAATTTCTTCATCTCCTAAGCATTTTCGCATCTCTCTTAGAATATCATCAGGTCCAACAACTTTTCCACACTTTATTTTCTTTAAAGCCCCTCTAAATTTGGTTTTACTAATACGCCAATAAAAAAAGAAAAATTTTTATTTTCATTTAGAGTGCTAAAGTCACTAAAGTCAATCATATTTTCACATTCTTCATTAAAAAAATTTAGTGAAATATCACATCCACCTTTGTTGAATGTCTTCTTATAAGAAAAGTACTTTTTGATCTTTATCCTTAATTTACCTCACTTGAATTATATTCTTACTACACTCTCTTTGTTTGAATAACTTATACATATATTTTTCTCCTTACTTGGTATCTAATCTATTATATAAATCATTAAAAGCTAAGTTCTTTGCATCTCAAACAACTTTCTTAGATTTCTTATGAGCCTCTTTATAGCTTTTCTAATTATTAAAATTTTTATATCTAAATAAATTTTTTTAAATAAATCATGTTATTTTTAATATTTTCTTGCATATTTAGATTCCACCACCAACTATTTTTATTATTAGGAACTTTTTCCTTCAAAATTACAAGTACATCTTTTGCAATATTCTTAATATAACAAGTCACCTTTTCCCACATAATATTTTTTTACATGCACAGACAAAATCTTATGATCTAAAATCGTATTCTCAAAAATACTTTTGTTAATATTTTTTAAATGCCCACATCTAATTGTAGAATATCATTTTAATTTATTTTTAATTTTATGTCCCTTTCTCTTAAAATCAAAAACTATTAATCAATATTGGAAATATAAATTTTTACTCAGAATAATATTATAATCTTTGTAATCTAAATTATCTAATTTCTTTATAAGAAAATAATCAATATGTGTTTTGTTATATTTATTTTTATAAGTGATAAGATGGAGATCTCTTTGTAAAATCACAAGCTAAATAATAATTTAATATGGTATTACCACCTTCATTTGTTATCTCAAACCCATGAACAACATGAATGCTTTTAAAATCATCAATCTCTCTACCAATATGTTCATTTAAGTCTTCTCCAATAAATACTCTTTCTTTATGAGGTATCTTTCATATTAATTCTTCTAAGTCAATCCAAAATTTTAATTTTGAACTCATCCAAACCTACTTGAGGAGCATAAGCATTTATAGTATTAAAAATCTTAGTATCAACAACAATTATTAAAGATATAATTCTATCTCCAATTATATTAATTTTTATAATATTATACTTCAAAATTTTTTCTAAAATCACACCTGCACCACTTCTAGTACAACTCCTACCTGAATATCATAGTTTATATCGTAAACTATCAATGTCCTTAGTCTTCATTTTAACCCATTTATTTTCCTGAATGCATAAAATATTTATCATCATATGAATCTTAATATCTAATAATTTCTTTAATTTTTATGAAAGGGAGCATATATTTCAAGTTTATATCCTAAATTTAGTTTCATAGACTAGCTTTTTGCCCACATCCATCCTTGATGTGACAACCCTTGCCCATTTAACAATGCACCCAGGCGCCGGTGCTGTGGCCGTTGGACACTTATCGATGTATTCAAATCATATAGCGTGTCGCTTCCAGGGGACGTCCTAACAACAACAACAAAATCAAACCTTTATATCACTATGTGCGGTTGCCTACATGAATCGTTTTTCTACATTGTGTCCTATAAAGGTCAAATTCTCATTTAAATCTAATAAAGAAAGGTCATTATTAATATTTTCTAACCAAGACTTTTTAGGTCTGCCTCTACCTTTCTTAATATAAGTCAAATCTAATACCTCTACTCTCCTAACCAGGTCACTGTAAGACCGTCGTTTTATGTGACCAAACCATATAATGCGACTCTCTCTAATCTTATCTTCTACTAGAGGTACTCTAACATTTTCACGTATATGCTCATTTCATATCCTATCTCTAATGGTAAAGCCACTCATCCACCTGAGCATCCTCATCTCTGCCACACATAACTTAGTATTATGCTTCTCTTTTAATGGGCAACATTCAGCACCATAAAGTATTGCAGGCCTCACTACCATATCTTACAGAGTTTTCCCTTAAGTTTAAGGGGTAATTTTCGATCACAAAACAAGCCCAATGCATTCCTCCACTTCAACCATCCAACTTGAATTCTGCTTATAATATCCCCATCTATTTCACCATCACTCTGAATAATAGATCCAAGATATCTAAAATGTGTACTCTTATTAATGACTTCATTGCCCAAAGTCACAATCCCCTCACTAGGTCTATTTCTACTATAATTACACTCAATATATTCTATTTTAGATCTACTCAAGTGAAAACCTTTAGTCTCTAATGTTGACCTCCATAATTCAAATTTACTTTTAACTCCCTCTCTAGTCTTATCAATAAGAAGAATATCATCAGCAAAAAGCATACACCAAGGTACATCCTCTTGCACACCAAGGTACATCCTCTTCCAGGGGACGGACGTCCTAACATTAACATAATTTTTAAAAGGATTTATGTCATGATTATTCAATAAATTTTATACTGGATGTCGACTATCAACGCAACCCTCCAATTTTCTCATCCAGGACTTAGGACCTGGCAACGACAATGCTTATACTATATAGTTTTATAATTAAATACTTTTGCACTAAATGCTGGTTAAAAATGATAAAAAATAACCGGATTATCATTCAAAATTTATTAAAAAATTTAACATTAAAATTTATCTAATAAAAAAACATTATTTTTCAAAATTTTATATGTTTTTCCAATTTCAAGGTTTATGGAAAAAAATTTTGTATGAATATCAACGTTTAGTACCAAGATATAATTAGTTTTAAAACCTTAATTTATGATTTACTTTCACTCATCATATATTATTATTTAATAGAACTAAACTATTAGATAATATCCAAAGTGTAAAACTCAAATAAAAGTAAACTATAAGATAATACCAAAATTATAAAACCAAAAAAAAACTAAACTATTAGATAGCTGTCATTATTGCATTATTGTTATAAATATCTAATAATTTAGATGCATGATAATTTAATTATATTTAATTTGTTGTATTCAGTAATAATTTAATATTGTTGCGTGTTAGAAAATACGCGGCGGTAGAGTTTTGTAAATTCGCGTCCGAGCGTTGCACGTAAGTTTAACACACAAACAGAAAAGAGGGTGAACACCGAGGGTTTTTACGTGGAAAACCCAAAAATGGGAAAAACCACGGGGCCTTGCCCAGTTGCAAATTTCCACTAGTGTTTTTGTAGGTTACAAATGGCGGATTTCGTCCCACAAGTCGGGATTATCCAAATACAACTTGTTTTCTTCCACTAAATTCACAAAGTCCTGTGAATTCCTAGCGTTCCCTGAAAATCCTGCAGAGTTCCGGCGTCTTCAGGCGGCAGGAAGAGCTCCGGCGGCGGTGGTCGAGGAGGTGAGGAATCTCCTATTCCCCTTTCTCCTTCTCCTTCTCTTCTTCTGCGAATTCTTGGCGTTTCCTCCAAATCCGGCAGAGTTCCGGCGTCTTCAGGCGGCAGGAAGAGCTCCGGCGGCGGCGGTCGAGGAGGTGAGGAATCTCCTACTCCCCTTTCTCCTTCTCCTTCTCTTCTTCTTCTCTCTCTTCACTTGAGCCCCTTGGTGTAGAATGAGGGCTCTATTTATAGTTTTTCTGGAGTGGCATAGCCCGTAAATAGGCGTGAGATCAAGGGCGAACAGGGAGTGGTTTGAATGGACGGTCGATATCGAATCTTTTGATCATGCACCGTTCGTTGGATATTTGATGGCCTTAATGATGTCGGAATTTGATTATCTTGGGCTCGTTGGATTCGTCTCGTCGAGCCGCTCGATTCGAGTATAAGCTCGTCAAAATCGGAGACCGTTTGGTAACTCAAATTGCGGTTTAAACCTTCCAACAGCGCTTTGAACCTTTTATTCGGACTCATTTGGGCTTGGATTGGATTGATCTTGGTGTCGTTGGGTTTGTATTTCCGAGACGCTCAGTTTGACTGTAAGCTCGCTGAAATCGGAGTTCATATGCTCCCGAAATCAATTTTTGAAGTTTCCAACTAGGTTTTGCCTCGAGATTCGTGCCCGATCAAGATGATTTTGCGATGCCGTATCAGTTGCCCCCCTATTTTCGGATGTCGTAGCTTCAGGGGTCCGAAAATATGTGTCACAAATTTTGGAAAATTTTTTTGAGTGACCCAGGATTGATCGGGATTGTAGAAGCCCCGAACGGCTCTGAAAATGCCAAAATTGAGTCCGGAACGTCAAAAAACGGGTCCGGGGACCCCAAAAACGTCCGATTTGGTCTTCGCGGGGCGAAATTTGGGCCCGGAAAGGACCGGGCGGCCGAATTGGCCGGACCGGCCGGCCGGCCGCCGAGTCGCCGGCGAGGAACCGCGCGCCCGCGCGTCTGCGGGCGAACCGCGCGCCCGCGCCTGGGCGCACCGCGCCCGCGCTGGGGGCGCACCCGCGCCCGCGCCCGGGCTAGCCGCGCCCGGGCTAGCTTGCACCGCGCCTGCCGCGCGTGGCTGCCGCGCGTGCCATGGCTGGCCAGCCGCGATCCGCGGGTGCTGGCCGCGGATTGCTGGCCTTGCCGCGCGAAAAGGTGCAGCCGGTTGGCTGCACCGCCAATGTGGGCTCCACATCCGTCCAAAAATGGGTTTTTTGCTATTTTTGGGCCCAAAAAATTCCCAAAAAATTCCAAAAAATTCCGAAAAATTCGGAAAAAATTTAGAAAAGTAGGGGAATTAAAAAATGGCAATAACTTCCCTCCTTTCTCTCCAAAACCTATAAATAGGCCTCCTAGGCCCTTAGGAAACTTGCAACTCCTCCTTCTTTCTCCCTCCGGTTTACTGGCGATAGAAACCTACGGGATTTCCTTTCTCTCCCTCCGGTTTACTGGCGATAGAAACCTACGGGATTTCCTTCCTCCCCCTCCGGTTTACTGGCGATAGAAACCTACGGGATTTCCTTTCTCCCCCTCCAGTTTACTGGCGATAGAAACCTACGGGATTTCCTTTCTCCCCCTCCGGTTTACTGGCGATAGAAACCTACGGGATTTCCTTTCTCCCCCTCCGGTTTACTGGCGATAGAAACCTACGGGATTTCCTTTCTCCCCCTCCTGTTTTCTGGCGATAGAAACCTACGGGATTTCATTTCTCCCCCTCTGGTTTACTGGCAATAGAAACCTACGGGATTTCCTTCCTCCCCCTCCGGTTTACTGGCGATAGAAACCTACGGGATTTCCTTCCTGGTGGATTCTCGCGAAGCAAAAATGGGTGATCGTACTTCTACTAAAGATGTTTCAGTCGTGGAAGATCATCCAACTGCATGTCCAGAGGGTTCGAAGAAGACTTCTAAGACGAGAAAAGCCGACGACGTGATTTCCACTATTACAGAAGACTCCTTTATCTCTTTTAGGAAAAAATATCATTTTCCTAACGACTTGGTGATGAAGGTGCCAACAAGATCTGAGCGCGCCTGCAACCCTCCTCGAGGATATGTTACAGTGTACGAGTTTAGCTTGAAGGCGGGGTTGCGATTCCCGCTGCTGTTTGAACTGGTGGACATTCTGGTGGCTTGTGGATTGAGTTTGTCTCAATTCTCCTATCGGGCCATGTCGGTGGTGGTGGGCTTGATTGCATTTTTTAGAGAACATGGAGCGGTGTTATCTGTGGATTGCTTATCCCGGATGGGGCGTATTTATATCGACACACAGGGTCGAATTTCTTTTAGGTCAAAGTGGTTGGAGGTTCGCACTCGGGAACCAGCCAAAAATTGGATCAGTGATTTCTTCTTCGTGCAAAACGATTGGGGTCTCCAAGAGAAGTGGGGAACATTGAAGGAGTTACCCGCTCCTATTCATTTAGAATCGGATGAATTGTTGAGCATGTTAAAGCTTCCTACTACCGAAGCTCTTCGTTACGAGATGCGTTCTCTTAGCAAGTGCTTGGACGAGGAGTATTTATTTAAGGTGGGAATATCCACTCACGTAGGGAGGTCAGGTGCACAGAAACTGAAGATATCCACAAAAGTCTCAGATGTCCCGATAACTCAGTTCAGACGACCCGATGGCGATGGAGATTCACATACGCCAAAAAAGAAGAAGTCGGACGAAGTTTTTACGGCCGGCGGAAAGGCCCCTCGTTTTTCTCCGTCAAGAATATACATCCCCGAGGATGTGCTGAAACATAAGTGCATCGGTCGTCGACGGCTTGAAGACTTGGTAAGTTGTCCTTCTTTTTGTTTCTATCATTTTTGGCATTATTTTGAGGACATACTTTTCACTTATCTTCTTCTTGTGCAGTTTCTCGAGGCGAATAAAGTCTTAGATGTCTGGAACGATGAATTTGTGAAGGTCAAGTACCTCCAGGGAGAATATAAGAAGAAATACGGCAGCAGGGTGAAAGCGATGGAATCTGTGGAGAGTCAGCTTGATGGATGTAGAGCGGAATTGGCGAACAAGATTGCTTCATCTTCTTCTCAGAATGAGCGGATGGATCGTTTGCATATACAGTTAGTGGAGGCAGAGGCAACAAGCAACCAACAACAGAAAAATATACAATCTCTTGAGACCGAGAATAAGAGACTTCTGAACAAATTGTCGGAGAAGACAGCTCAATTGTCGCCATCTTCGGCCGTAGAGGAGTTCAAGAGATCTTATGGCTTTAAGATTTTTATCGAGGATCAAGTCCAGGAAGCCCGCGATTTTTTTACGACGTAGAGGTAAAGGCCTTAGAAGAGGAGCTCATGCAGGATGGTTTCATTAAAGGATTTATGAAAGGTGTTCGTGCCGTGAAACGCAGAAATGGAGGGGACATTGAGGGGTTGACCCCAAGACAAGCTTCTGGTGATCCTTCTCCAGATTCTGGTGGCGAAGAGTTGGAGAGTGATTTACAAAGGATCTTCGCGTTGGAAGAGGACGACGATGATGACCTTGAGATTCTGTAGAATTGTTTTGATGTTTTCTATGTCGCTTTTGCTTTTGTTGTGATGATGGTTCGTGTGTTTCCATTGTTCACGTTATGCTGTATTTTTGGATGATGTACTTGATGTTCGTGGGTTTATATAAAAAAGACAATTTTCTTCTTTATATACGTTAACTCCTGTGTTGAGGAAGTCTTTCTAATCTGCATGAATGTGAGAGATATCTGCTTTGGGATACTCTGACCTATCCGAGGTTGTTAATCAAAGCATTTGCTTGATGATTTTAACCTGTGTGGAAGAGGTCGGACTGGATCCCCCTGGGATTAGTCGCTTATTGATTGAGATACAACATAGGTTGTGTGTTTCTCGAATCATAAAAGGAAGCTCAGAATAGAAGAGACGATGCAATGATAAAGTAAACATCACATTACTGTAACAGCACGATAATTCCCTATTAAACTTAGGGATACAAAAACAAGTGTTCTTCGACAACAACGTACAAAAACTTTAAAGAAAACACAATGCATAGCTACAAAGCAAAACAAGAGTTACAAACGGCATTACACATAACAAATAGTGACACCAATCTTCTACTGGTAGTATTTGCGAAGGTTGTCTATATTCCAAGTTCGGGGAAGCGTCTTTCCATTTGCATCTTTTAACTTGAAGGTTCCAGGCTTGATCATCGCTGCTACTAAATATGGACCTTCCCATAGGGGGGAGAGCTTATTTTGTTGAGGGCCTTTTCCAGCAGCTTCAAGGCTTCGCAGAACTAAATCTCCAATGGAGATAGTCCGAGGCTTTATCCTTCGATTGTAGTGACGAGCGATCCTTTGATGGTAGGCAGCGGTCTTAAGCGAGGCTATATCTCTTGCCTCGGGGAGGAGGTCTAGATTAGTCCTGAGTTTTTCTTCATTCTTACTGAAGTCAAATGTCTGAATTCTATCGCTCGGGACCCCTATATCCACTGGTATGACAGCTTCTGTGCCGAAACAAAGGTTAAACAAAGTCTCTCCTGTAGGTGTTCTGGCGGTGGTGCGGTAAGCCCATAAGACATTTGGGAGTTCTTCAACCCATTGCCCCCCGGCCTTCCCTAGGCGTGTTTTCAGCCCTTTCAAAATTGTTCGATTTGTGACTTCCGTTTGCCCATTTGTTTGAGGATGGGCAACAGCTGTGTGGACGAGCTGAATGTGAAAGTCTTTACAAAAAGATGTGAAGATTTTTCCAGTAAATTGAGTCCCATTATCGGTGATGACCTTTGCCGGAATACCGAAGCGACAAACTATATTCTTCCATAAGAATTGTTTGGCGTTTGCTTCAGTGATTTTTGCCAAGGGTTCCGCTTCCACCCATTTTGTGAAATAGTCTACAGCCAGGATGATGAATTTTCGTTGTCCTGTGGCTATAGGGAAGGGCCCCATTATGTCGATTCCCCACTGTGCGAAAGGCCAGGGACTTTGAAGAGATGCAAGTTATAGAGCTGGAGTATGGGTGAGGTTGGAATGCAATTGGCAGTTCACGCATTTTCGTGTAAACTCCAGTGCGTCTTGTTTCATTGTAGGCCAATAGAACCCCTGCCTCATGATTTTATAGGCCAAAGCTCTTCCTCCTAGGTGCTCGCCACATACTCCGGAATGAACTTCTCGAAGCGCGTAATCAGCTTCTAAAGGTGGGAGACACTTCAGATATGGTCCGGTGAAAGCGCGTTTGTATAATTCATCACCAATAATGGTGAAATTCGATGCTCGTCTACGAAGTCTTGTTGCAGCCATGGGCTCTTCATGCAGTATCCCATTTTGTAAGAAAGACAAAATGGGATTGATCCAGGACTCCTCTATCATTTCGTTGATTGACTGTATAACCCATGGACCTTGAATGCTAGGAAAGTGGATTTCCTCAATATGCTTCCTCTTGTAGATGTCTCCTGTCGTTGATGTCGCTAACTTCGAAAGTGCATCTGCTCTCGCGTTTTGCTCTCGGAGAATGTGTATGATCTGATATTCTCCTATTCGGGTTAAAAGCAGTTTTGCAATCTTGCAATATTCAGCTAGTTGTGAATTGTGGATCTCGAATTCCCCCTCTATTTGGGATGCAACTAATTGTGAATCGGTGTGGATTATCAGATTCTGTACTTCACAATCGATTGCTAGTTTTAGCCCAGCAATAAGAGCTTCATATTCCGCCGTGTTATTTGTTGCTGGGAATTTGAGTCGGAGCCCGTACTCAAGAGTAATTTTCTGTGGAGATATTAGCAGAATTCCAGCTCCTGCGCCAGAACTTCCTGATGACCCATCAACATATAACGTCCAGCGCGGAGGGGAAGGCAAAGTATCCAGTTGGATATCAGATGCTGGGACGGTGCATTCAACCACGAAATCTGCGAGTGCTTGAGATTTTATATCGGGTCTAGGCAAGTAGTGAATGTCGAATTCGCCAAGTTCTACGGACCATTTGACGAGCCTACCCGATGCTTCCGGTTTCTGCAGAATACTTTTCAGCGGCAGATTTGTGTAAACTCCTATTGAGTGGGCTTGGAAGTAGGGACGTAGTTTCCTGGCAGAATAAACCAACGCCAATGTTGTTTTATCTGCTAAGGGATAACGCCCCTCCGTTTCAGATAGGATTTTACTGACATAATAAACAGGGCGTTGTGTAGCATTTTCTTCCCGTACTAAGACGGAACTGATGGCTTGGGCTGAAACAGCTATGTATAAATACAACTTTTCTCCTGTTGTTGGTTTGGAAAGTAACGGCGGGGAGGCCAAATACTTTCGTAGCTGTTCGAAAGCTTCTTGGCATTCGTCCGTCCACTGAAAACCAGAGTTGCGGGCACCTCTGAGTATTTTGAAGAAAGGGAGATATTTGTCTCCTGAACGCGCCAGGAAGCGTGACAATGCTGCAATTCTCCCGTTCAACCTTTGGACTTCTTTGATGTTCTTCGGAGGCACCATATCTCTTAATGCCTGGATCTTTTCAGGATTGGCTTCAATTCCTCTATGGGTTACCATAAAACCCAAAAATTTTCCGGAAGCAACTCCGAAGGCGCATTTGGTGGGGTTGAGTCGCATGTTGTAACGCCTTAGCAGACGGAAGCACTGCTCCAAGTCGGAGATATGTCGAGACTTTTCGAGGCTCTTTACCAACATGTCGTCGACATATACCTCCATGTTATGCCCAATAAGAGTTTTGAAAACTTTATTCATAAGGCGTTGGTAGGTTGCTCCGGCATTCTTGAGCCCGAAGGGCATTACCCGATAACAGTACAGTCCTCTGTCTATTTGAAATGCTGTTGCTTCCTCGTCGGTCGGGTTCATCTTGATTTGATTGTAGCCAGAGTATGCATCCATGAAACTTAACATTTGATGACCAGAAGTGGTATCGACTAACTGGTCGATACGTGGAAGGGGAAAGCTGTCTTTTGGGCAAGCCTTGTTGAGATCAGTATAATCTATGCACATTCTCCATGCGCCGCTCCCTTTTCGAACCAAGACGATGTTTGCCAGCCAGTTAGGATGATGCACTTCTCGTATGAAACCGGCTTTCAAAAGTTTGTCAACCTCTTGCTCGATTGCCTGCTGTCGATCGGGCGCGAAATTTCGCTTCTTTTGGATTATTGGTTTGTTTGCAGGATTGACCTTAAGGGAATGCACAATTACTTCGGGGTCAATTCCGGGCATATCCGCCGGACTCCATGCAAAAATATCCTGATTTTCTCGCAGAAAATCTGTGAATATTTTCTTCTCGTCTTCTGAGAGAAGCGATCCAATCTGTATTGTCTTTTGAGGTTGTTCTTCAGAGATAGATACAGTGGTGAGTTCTTCTACTGGTGAAGCTATCTGAGGTATGTCCTCACTCCGGAGATCAAAATCCTCTATGTTTAGAGTATCGGCAGGGTGTGTTCTAACCTGCCTGAGATAGCAGGTTTGTGCTGCTTGCTGATCTCCGCGTACCACACTAATTCCTGTTGGAGTATGGAATTTCAATTTGAGGTGAGGGATAGAGGTGACGATCCCAAAAATTGATTGGAGTGGCCTTCCAAAAATAGCGTTGTAAGCTGAGTCAGATTTTACAACAATGAACTGAACAGAGTGTGTGGATTGCCGGGGAAAATCTTCAAGTACAATGGGGAGACTAATGATCCCTTCTGCTCGTACAGGTCGATTATCGAACCCGTATAAGGGTCCTGCAGCGGGTTGGAGTTTCTCTCTTGTGAGACCCATGTTGAGGAAGGTGGAGTAGAACAAGACGTCCACAGAGCTGCCGTTGTCTACAAGAATTCTCTTAACGTTGTAGCATGGATCACCTATCCCTGCATTTATAACAAGCGGATCTTGGTGAGGGGTTTTTACCCCCTCCAAGTCGGAATCATCAAAAGTGATGGAGTGATCTATACGAGCTTTCTTTAGGGTTGGAGTTTTGTCCACAGCTAAAAAGATTTTATCGGATAGCAGGGGGCCTCCAGCTATTGTCTCAATTTCTCCAACTGCGATTCGGTTGTTTACTGGTGGCCTCTGCTGTCGTTCTTGCCCCCCAGCAGGACGAGTTTCCTCTCGGGGAGGAGGATTCTGAATAAACTGGCGGAGATACCCCTGGCGGATAAGCCTTTCAATCTCCTCCTTCAGTTGTCTGCAAGCTTCGGTAGCGTGACCACGGCTTCGATGGAAATGACAGTATTGATCCTGATTTCCGGTGTTTGGTTTCAAGGGATGTGGCCACTTTACCGTGTCCTGATCTCGAACAGCCATTAGCACATTTGTTCGAGAAGTATTGAGAGTAGTGTATTCTTTCTCTTGTCGAGGTTCCCGTCGGGGCAATGGAGGCCTTGGGGGCAGATTATTCTTTCCTTGCTTCTTTCGTTGCGAGGAAGAATTATCCGTTCCCGGTGCTCCTTTGCGTTTTCCAATAGATTGCTCGAACTGTTTCCTATGGGCGTTTATAGCCTCATCTGCCGAGATTTGTGCTTCCACCCGGTGAATTAAATCGGCATATGATGGAACGGTGTCGCGCATAAGTGCCGAGTAGAAGGGGCCAGGGCGAAGACCTCCAAGGAAGACTCCCCTTAAAAGTTCAGGATCTACTCCTGGGATTTGTCGAGCTTCGGTGGAGAATCGCTGAAAATACTCCCTTAAAGATTCCCCTTCATTTTGACGGATTCCCGAGAGGTGGGAGGAATCCTTAGCAATCCTTCGGTTAGCTACAAATTGCTCGACAAAAGCTTTCGCTAATTTCACAAAGGAAGGGATTGTTCCTGATGGAAGTGAGTAGAACCATGTGCGAGCCTGTCCTTTGAGAGTGGCAGGAAAGACTTGGCAGAGGAGAGCATCCGAGGCTCGCTGAATGTGCATAATGGTTCTGTAATGGTCGATATGTTCGTACGGGTCGGATGTCCCATCGTAAGACTCCATACTGGGCAGCTTAAATCTAGTCGGAATTGGGTGTTGCAGTATGGCCTCAGTTAGAGGTGAAGATTCCTGAAAGTCTCTCTGTCGGAGAATTTGTCTCGTATCTCCTTGAGGGAATTCTTCCCTTACTAATTTTCGTAGTTCATGACGCAGGGTGTTGTGAGGAAGCTCTGCTCCATGTGGTTGAGTAGAGTTTTCAGGGAGATCTGGTAGAATGCGATGTTGCCGAATCGAAGGCGGAGGATGTGTAGAGCTTGCCGTATCGGCAAGTTCGTTATCCTGTCGAGACTGAGGAAATCTTCTAAGTGGGGGGAGATGAACTTCCACTTGAGGATGTCCAAATTGGACATCCTCAACCCGTGGTGGATTTTGGGGGAGGAAGGCTTCCTCCTGTCGTGCTAATTCCGGCTGTCGATTCTCCTGGAGGAGTTGAAGAATCTTGTCCTGAGATTCTTCCATTTTCCGAATCCTTTCTTCCAAAGAAGGCCCGGAGGTTCTTTCGCCGGCAGCATTTTGCCCTCCGGGGTGCAAAGATACTGAAGTTGGTCGTCTATGATTAATAGAAGAGTTTCTGGACTGGCGAGAGTTGGAGCGAGAAGCTCCAACCAAACGATTGCTGCGTCTATTCACCATCGTAGCAATATTTGAAGTAGCGGGATAGAAGTTTCCCACAGACGGCGCCAAACTGTTGCGTGTCAGAAAATACGCGGCGGTAGAGTTTTGTAAATTCGCGTCCGAGCGTTGCACGTAAGTTTAACACACAAACAGAAAAGAGGGTGAACACCGAGGGTTTTTACGTGGAAAACCCAAAAATGGGAAAAACCACGGGGCCTTGCCCAGTTGCAAATTTCCACTAGTGTTTTTGTAGGTTACAAATGGCGGATTTCGTCCCACAAGTCGGGATTATCCAAATACAACTTGTTTTCTTCCACTAAATTCACAAAGTCCTGTGAATTCCTAGCGTTCCCTGAAAATCCTGCAGAGTTCCGGCGTCTTCAGGCGGCAGGAAGAGCTCCGGCGGCGGTGGTCGAGGAGGTGAGGAATCTCCTATTCCCCTTTCTCCTTCTCCTTCTCTTCTTCTGCGAATTCTTGGCGTTTCCTCCAAATCCGGCAGAGTTCCGGCGTCTTCAGGCGGCAGGAAGAGCTCCGGCGGCGGTGGTCGAGGAGGTGAGGAATCTCCTATTCCCCTTTCTCCTTCTCCTTCTCTTCTTCTTCTCTCTCTTCACTTGAGCCCCTTGGTGTAGAATGAGGGCTCTATTTATAGTTTTTCTGGAGTGGCATAGCCTTTAAATAGGCGTGAGATCAAGGGCGAACAGGGAGTGGTTTGAATGGACGGTCGATATCGAATCTTTTGATCATGCACCGTTCGTTGGATATTTGATGGCCTTAATGATGTCGGAATTTGATGATCTTGGGCTCGTTGGATTCGTCTCGTCGCGCCGCTCGATTCGAGTATAATCTCGTTAAAATCAGAGACCGTTTGGTAACTCAAATTGCGGTTTAAACCTTCCAACAGCGCTTCGAACCTTTGATTCGGACTCATTTGGGCTCGGATTGGATTGATCTTGGTGTCGTTGGGTTTGTATTTCCGAGACGCTCAGTTTGACTGTAAGCTCGCTGAAATCGGATTTCATATGCTCCCGAAATCAATTTTTGAAGTTTCCAACTAGGTTTTGCCTCGAGATTCGTGCCCGATCAAGATGATTTTGCGATGCCGTATCAAATATATTGAGGGATAACACGTTAACTATAAAATCAAATACATTTGCAACAAAATTGATTTCATCTTCATAAAAAATAATTAAGATATTCTTTCTATCTTTATTACGTTACTGGAAAAATAAATTCATGGAATAATATTTATTTTATAATTTGATGATAAAAAAATAATGCTTTCTTTTGTCAGGTTTTTCATGCACTGCTGTAACTTTCACTTCTTAATACAATGAACACTACAGGAAAATAGCTCATTTCCGACAGAATTTTCGGCGGAAATAAATTCGTCAGAAATTCCGACGGAGTTTTCGACGAAATATTCCCGGCGCATTTTTCGCCGGAATTTCATTGGAAATTTTTCCGGCGGAAAGTTTTACGCCGATAACACTTTTTCGACACGCGTTAAACCTGCGTAAATATTTCCGTCAGAAATCCGCCGGAAATACTAATTTCTGGCGAATTTTTGACCGGAAATTGCCGTTTTTCCTGTAGTGGAAAATTACATTTGTTTTTATGCTCTATCAAGAGTATGGTAAAGTCTCATGCTATATGTGTACACGAAGATATAATTCTGAAATGAAAATATTGTTTCAAGATATAAAAAATATCCTGATTAAATTCATTTTAGAAGTTTGTTCACGGTCAAAGGTGACCACGATAATGTTGCTGAAGAATAATAGACTGCTTTATTAATCCATTCTTGGACGTGGCTTTCTTTCTTGATGAAAGGGCTTGATTTGCCAAATCTAATCGCTTTCTTAAAAGAAAGGTGAATGGGACATTAATTTTTCTTTAAGTCAAACATTGAGGCCGTAGCTCCACCTAAATCCTTATGTGTTTACACACTCAAACGACTTTAGTAATAAAAGACTCAGATGACGGAAGTGGGAGAATTTGCTGAACATAGGAAAATGGTGTAGGTCAATGTGCTGGTTGACCACAAGTAAAATGTGGGGTTGTTGGTGATAGTGCTAGGGGTAGGACGTATTTAAATTATTAAAATATTTATATTGTAAGATATCTTTTTATTCATATATATATATATATATATATATATATATATATATATATATATATATATATATATATATATATATATATATATATATATCTTAATATCACAACAATTTAATTTTTATGCATATTATATCAACAATAACAACATCAAGCCTATATATTAATAGGGTTTTTCTTTTCTTTGCTTTTTTGCTATTTGCAATTTCAAAAAAAAAAAAAAAAAAGCAACATCAAGCCTATATTCCCAACCATGTCTTTCCACTCATTTAATTCTAATTAAAATTATTATTTCTAATATAATCTAACCATTTCTTTTTAGGTCTACATATACCTTTCTTAACATAGGTCAAATCTAATATATCTACTCTCCTTACCAGATCATCCGAGAGTCAACTGTTATGTGAAAAAAAACATCAAAATGACACTCTTTAATCATAACTGCCACGGTAGCTACCCCAACTTGTTATGTATAGGCTCGTTTTGCATTCTATCTCTAAGAGTAAAATTATTCAACCACCTGAGCATCCTTATCTTTGAAACAGATAACTTAATTGTATGTTACTCTTTTAATGGCCAACATTCCGTTCCATAAAGAATTGCAGGTCTCACCTCTCCATCTTATATAATTTTCTCTTAAGTTTGAGAGAAACTTTTCTATCACATAATAGGCCAAATTCATTCCTTCACTTCAATCATCCAACTTGAATTATACTAATAATATCACCATTTATTTCACCATCACTATGAATAATAGACCAGAGTTATCTAAAATGTCTAATCTTATTAATGACTTGATCTCTCATAATCTACTTGCTAGATGTATTACTATTAAAATTAAACTTCATATATTCAGTTTTAAATCTACTCAAATGAAAACCTCTGGACTCAAAGGATGATCACCATAATTTGAGTTTACCTTCAACTCCCACTCTAGTCTTATCAACAAGAAGGGTATCACACTACAGGAAAACCCGCAAATACCGGCAGACAAAATCAGCCGGTAACATGGAAAATACGACGAAATACCATTTCCGTCGCATTTCCGGCGGATTTTCATGCGCCGGTTTTGAGCTAGTTGGAAAAAGGCTTCCGACCTAAATATTACACTGGAAATCGTTCCCGCGTACTCTCCGGCGCATTACAGGAAAAAAATTGTTCAGAAAATTATTCTGGCGTTACATACACTGGAATTTGTGGCATTCCTATTCGCCGGAAATATCGGCGGATAAAAAGTCACAACATACGCCGTAATAGAAGCTTCGAATTAGTACTGTCGCTTTATCCGCCGAAAATACCGGCGGATAGGTACGCCGAAAAAAACCACATAATTCGTTGTATCGTCATTTCCAGTGAAATACCGATGTAAATTCTGTCGGAAACCTATAGCAGAAACAAAAAAAAAATTCCTTCCCAACCAACAATAAGATTTCCACACCTGCAAAAAGACATCACAGATTTCCACAGCTTCATATACAGATAATATTTTAGGGTCACAGATCTACACATCACATATTTCAAGAACTTCAACAAATACTTAAGAACATAAAATTAAACATTACAAAATGTTCATTAACATCAACCAATATTAAAAAATATCACAGATTGTTCATTAACACCAAGTATTCAAAAACCTTGGTGCATTGCAATGACGACATGAAATCTCTGAGAAATCATCTTTAAAGTATAACATGCATCCCTTGATACAATAAAATATCTTTGTATATGTCAATCCAAGTTTAGAAACTAACTTCTTTGTACGATATAGATCTGTAGGAATTATATTATCTGTTGGATTGATTTCTTTAAGCAGCCTAATGAATTGATTAAAATATTCACGAGCAATATTATATTCTGCCTTGATGCTTAACATATTCACAGCAACAGATAAATCTGAGTGAGTGGTGCACCCCTTTCATATTGGTTGTTGGGTAGCATGCAACAAATCATAAAAATTCTGTACATCCTTATTTGGTAACTCTCCTATATATTGTTTATATTATATTCCAGTTGCAAAATGAACTAATTCTTCAAGATTTTGTAGGATATTTTCAGCCTCAACTACATTAGTACTTATAGATGGACTGTATTGAGAATTAAAATGTGGCTCGTACTCATCATGAGAAGTCCAATACTGATACCGTGGCATGAATCCTCTGTGATACTGATCAATAATTACATCATCTGGTTTTAGATGCACTAGATTTTTATGTTTAGAATATGGACATCGAAACATTTCATCTGATATGAAGCTTGATAGTTGTTTCGCTGTTTGAATGAAAAAATTCACCCCATTAATGAATTCATCTATAATGTCTTTCATCCTTGTGCCAATTAGTTATACATCAAACTTCATTGATTTCAAATATCCATAACTTACATATAATATGAAGTAGATAAGTAATGGATTATAATGATTTATGTGACATTCGTATGAGTAGATCTAAAATTGAATATATGAAGTGGAGGAATGCATCTGGCTTGTTGTGCGATAGAAATGTTCCCGTCAAACTTAAAGAAAAATTCTATAAGATGGTGGCGAGACCTGCAATGCTTTATGGTATAAAATTTTGGCCATTAAAAGGGAATCAAAATACTAAGTTAAGTTTTGCAGAGATGAGGATGCTTAGGTGGATGAGTAGCTTGATCCTTAGAGAGAGTCGCCTTAGATGGTTTGGTCATATTAAACGGAGGCCATCCGATGAACCGATGGAAAGTTGAGGTATTAGATTTGATTTATGTTAAGAAAGGTAGAGGTAAACCTAAAAAGACTCGGATAGAAATTATTAGAAATGATCTTTGTCTTTTAGATTTAAATGAGAATTTGACTTTTAATCGAACACAATGGTGAAAAAAGATTCATGTAGTTGACCACACGTAGTGGGACAAAGGCTTGATGTTGTTTATATTGTATCAAAAATTAAACATGATCGAGCATGCATGAATCTCTAGGAAAAATTGAGTTGGAAACTTTTGAAATCAAATTCAGGACCATTTGAACTTCGATTTAATCAAACTTATAGTCAAATTGGAAATTTCAAAAAGATCAACCCAACGACACCAAATTCATCCCAATATGAGTCCAAATGGGTCAAAATCAAAAACCCGAAACACATTTGAAATGTTCAAACCATAATTTGAACGACCAAACAATTTTCAAATTGTAATATAGGAAACTATTACAATCTCAATACCTTTAAATGATACTGAAAACTCTTTGGCTCTCACACACACACTCTCTCTCTCCCCCCTCTTCTTCGATCTCAAAAACCTTGCTCTCTCCCTCTCACACTATGTTTATCAACATGAACAATATCATAAGCAAAAGAAAACAACAAGGAACATCCTCTTATAAATGTCAAATAAAAAATTACAAGAAGCAAATACCAAAAAAATCAACGAAAATTTTTTGAACTCACGGTGGATTTTCTCAAAAGGTTTTTTCCTTTCCCGGCGATTGAGGCGGTGATCGTCGACGACCTCTTGTGCATGTCTGGAAGCCTTGGCAGCATCAATCTACGGTGGGGCAATGCCAGGGCGATGAAGCTGAGTGAAGATTTTGAACAGACAGTGGAAGGAAATGAATAGCCAGACGATCTCAGGTTGGGAAATAGGGCTTTCGTCGATGGACTTTCTAGCTTATTAGTCGCCAAAAATTTTCCCGGCATATTGTGAGTATGAACTAATTCATTGAGTTTAAATTAACTGGCATTTAATCCGCGGTAACTTCGCCAGCATTTTTTGACATAAATTACATCGCTTTGGTGTATATGCATGTAAATTCCAACGTCTATACCGGCATATACGGCGTCAGAATATTTCCAGCGACGAATACGCCAGCAAAATTGTCGTTATTTTTTTGGCATATAGAACGCCGGTAACAACGCTGTGATTACCTACGAATTTAAATCCACTGGAACATCTGATGGCAATCCCGTGTTTTCATGTTGTGTCATCAGCAAAAAAAGCATACAGTAGGGTACATCCTCCTACAAATGTCTAATAAGAACATCCATGATTAAAGAAAAATGACACGGGCTTAAAACTAACCTTGATGTAATTAAACAAAATAAGGAAAATACTTGGCCAAACCTCCTTGTCTTTGAACACAAGTAATAGTTCATGCTTACATATCTTTAATGATTTGACTATCGACATTATTAATCCTTTTGTTCACTAAAACTCTTCATAGCATATGTCTTGAAATTTTATCGTAAGGTTTACCTAAAAAAATAAATATCATATGTGGATCCTCCTTATTCTCTCTGTCCTTCTCGATCAAACTTCTCAATAAATGTATAGCTTCCATAGTAGACCTACACGGCATGAATCCAAATTAATTTTGAGAAAAATTAGTATCAAATTGTAACCGATACTCAATAACTCTCTCCCAAAGTTCCAAAGTATGACACATTAACTTACTTCAGCTATATTTCGCACACTCTTATGTATCTCCTTTATTCATGAAAATTAGAATCATCACACTCCTCCAATCATCTAGCACCTTTTTAGTCTTCAAATTATTATTGAAAATTTTCATAAGCTAAGAACATTCATCATCTCTCAAACATTTCCACACCTTCGTTGGAATATCATTAGGTCCAAAAGTTTTTTTAAAACTTCATTTTTTTTATAGTCTCTATAACGGTAGTTTTACTGCTATATTGGCTATTACCGCGGGATTTTTCTTGTGGAACTAGGTAAATTTCTAACATAAATGAGGTTTTTTGGCGGCTTTTTGGAAGATTTTTTTTTGCTAGTATAAACCACATGGAAAACTAAAACTAGAGGTTCATTTTTTGTTGAATTTTATTCTGGCTGTCATAGCCACTGAAAATTAAAAAATAATTAAAAAAAGGAAGTTGCTTGCTTCACTGCTTGCCCGCGCTGCCCACTTGATTGGGTACCCACGTACCGTACCCCCTAGCCCGACTGCCTCCCATGCTACCAGTTACCCGTTGCCTACCCACAGTTGCCTACCTAGACACAATGGGATTTGAACTAAGTCTAAAAAAACTTCAACGACCCAACCAATTTTGTTGGAAGGACAATGTGTTAAAATAATCTCTCAATTTAATTTAAAATATAATTATTAAAAATTGCTAAAAGTTCTGCCAGAAAGCCACTAAAAAACTACCATATATTTAGTAAAAATTATTTCATTAAAATATGTTGGAAATCCACCACAAAATAGACAAAAAATAGTTTGCCGAAAAAATCCATCGGTAAATGATGTTTTTATAGTAGTGAAAAATCACTATGTTTATTTATGGTCCTAAGTCATAAATTTCAATCATATTCTTACAATCTTCATTGAAAATATTATTAAAATAATTCATCTACCTTTGTCGAACATCCTCTTCTAATAAAATCATTTTTTGATCTCCATCCTTAATACACATCACTTAAACTAAATCCTTCGTTCTTCTATCACTTTGCTTGGATAACTTATACATACTTCTTTTAGCCTCCATAGAATCTAATCTATTTGATAAATCATTGAAAACTAAATTCTTTGCATCACATATTACCTTCTTAGACTCCTTACAAGACACCTTATATCTTTCTTAATTTTTTGTGTTTTCACATCTAATCTATTTTTAATGATAGAGCTTCTTTTAATTTATCTTTGGTAACACATTTTGATTCAACCACCAAGTATTTCTACTATATAGTGTATTTTGTTTAGTACTCTAAATATATTTTTTGTAACATTCTTAATATTATTAGCTATTTTTTTTTTACAAAACATTAACTTCCTTAACTATAGTTAAAATCATAAGATCAAAAAATCTTACTTTCAAAAATTTTTAGGTTAGTGTTGTTCAAATACCTCCATCAAATCCTTGGATATCATTTTAATGTTTTTTTTTCATATTATGTTTTTTCATCTTAAAGTCCAAAAGAACTAGGTGGTGGTTGGTACATAAACTTTTACTTGAAAAAACTTTACAATTTTTGTAATCTAAATTATAAATTTTTCTTGAAAGAAAATAATTAATATGAGTTTCACAAAATTCATTCTTATAAGTGATGAAATTTCATAGGATATCAATACTCCATCATCAGGTTTAAGCATTAAAGCATCAGCATTTCATGAAAATTTCCCTAATGTTAGCACCCAATAGGATCAAAAGACATCATTGCAACACCATCTAGCGCCATAGAACTAAAAATAAATATTGCGTGCGCTAAATTCTCAAGAAAAATTATAAATAATCAAATGGAAGAGTTTTGAACCATGAAGCATCGTAATAATGGGAAGCACAATCAATCACTGCAGTGCACATCTTTTGCACCGTCGTAGTAAAATAGTTATGAAAAAAAAAAACATCACACTGACTTATTCAAAATTCTCACTGGTCTAGTCAACAACCATGTTGGGTCAACTTAAGGTTGCAGTGGAGTAAATCAAGTAGAGCCGAGGCTCTAAGTCATATTCAAAAATCACCGTGCTACCTTGTCAAGCACCATGGTGCTTGAGACCATTTATATATAAAGTATAATTAGTTTTTCTCTATTTTTCTGTAAGGGATTTTTAGATAAGTCTTGAAGAGAGTCTGAGAGAGACCAGAGAATGGTGAGGTACATCTTGTAGAGTGGCGGGTTAATATTATAGTGAGTAAAGAATCAATTAGAGAGGGAAGGAGTGTGGAGAGCAAAGTTGTAAGAGGTAATTCACTTTAGGAAGGCTCCATATGTAGGATCTATTTGTGATTCTTCATTTCGGGTGATATATTCTTTAACTTCTCTACTTCTACTTTCTTCAATAAGTAATGAAATTTGTGTTGTTCAAATTTTATTCAATGGTCAGTTAAACTCATTATTTTTTATTGATGATATGAAAATCATTGAAATTCCTAATGTGGACTCTTATATTTTAGTGTATTAGTGATTATTTTTAATATTTTCCACTCTTTATTTAATTTATATAGTAATCATATATATATAATTAACATATTGTGTGATATATTGCCTTGATAGGGGAATGTTGGAATAATTAAAAGAATTGAGATGGAATGCTTGCATGTCTAGACATAGCATATTTAACATTCTGGGGTTTTTGGAGATTTCTTAATTGTAGGAAAGCCGTAAATATTTTTTTACTTTCTTACAAGCTCGATAAAGATCTCAGGATGTATATGCTCTTATAGAAAACTAGCATAGAGGAGTATGTTTTGGAAAACTTAGGATATTCACAATTATTAGTTCAAAATACTTTAATTATTAGAATCTTCACAATTTTCCACATTTCACATTTGAGATAAAGATGACCATTTATTTCATATTGCAAGATAAATACCGTAGATTTAGTTGATGGAACTAGAACATTTATGTATAGCACCAAATTTTTTCTTGTGATCGACACTATCTCATAAATAATATTACTTGATTTATATATACACTTAGATTTTTATTTTGTTTTTATCCAATCCAACACAAACTAAATACAACCACCATTAAGGTTTTGATATCATTGTTAAGGATTTTACTTTTACTTTTATAATTATTCTATATCATCCAAAAAATTGCATATTTAAACATACCTATATCTTATTTTATAATTTTCATTTGCGGTCTATAAAATTATGATTGTTCATAAATTTTTACTCTTTAAAATTATTTTCTTACAATTTAATTCTTGTATTATTGGTGTATGTCTAATAAAGCTAGTAAGGTGCCTTTGTTATTTGGCTTAGGGATTAAAAGGATCCTTAGAAAAAAAATCTAAGAAGGACTTTAAGTGTAGGAATGTCTAAACTAAATCTAGATCAGGACTAACCTAAACTTATTAGAAAGTATATCAATCACTTAGAAGTTAGAATTTATCAAATTATCAATCGACCTACTATCTAAGCTAAAACGTTTCAACTAAAACTTGCCATTATATAAATGGTACAAAACTCTAAGTTTAAGGTTACTCCTATTAATGATCTCAACTTATATTTAGCTAGCTTCTTAGAAATAAGTGTAATATTTCAGTATAATGGAGTTAGTGATGATGTCATTAGATTTTATTTGTTTTCATTTTCTCTATGGGAAAGCTAAAATATTGTTGAATTCTTTGGCCCTAGGCTCTATAACCACTTGAAATGAGCTAGAACATAAGTTCCTAGAAAATAATTTCCACCATATAAAATTACTAAGCTTATAAATGATATTAATTCATTTTTACAATTTGATAAAATATCAATTTATGAGAGCTTTGATAAATTTCAGAAGAAGCATAGAATGAGCACTTATCATGCTTTATCTTATTCGTTGGTGATTCAAACTTTTATATTGGGCTAGTAGGATCTCCTAGGTAAAAAATTAATGGGATAATAGGAGGTTCTTTAATATCAAAGTTTTTTGATGAGGTTGATGGCTTAATAGAGTAGATAGTAATAAATAATTTCTATTGGCCTTCTGATAGGATGAATCCTAAGAGAGTAGCCACATCTATGAGTTCAAAGCTTTATCAATTTTTACTACTGAGGTAGTTATTATGATTAAGAAGTTAGACAATCTTTGAGTCAGTATAAGATTTGGATCATCTAAATTTTTAGAGGAAAAATGATTTGAATGCTATTAATGAGTCTATAGTTCAATGGTTGAAGAACATAAATATATATTTGAATGATAAAACAATCCCTATTCTAATACATATAATCCGAGTCTAAGGAACCGCCCAAATTTATTTGGACTAATAATAATGATCTAAATCAATGGAATTCTTAAACCTTGGAGGAAATTAGAATAATCGTCAATAAAGTATAGTGAAGCCTAGAAACATAGAGAATTTAGTGATTCATATGAGAAACTAGTTGTAGAGTCAAGACACAACATGCAGAAACATAAAAAATTCAATAGAGTAACTTGTTAGCTTGATTAAAAAGAAATCCCATAATGATCATGTTAATGTTGAAGATTATAATTTGTAAGAGAGTTGTAATAATATTCAACTATAGAGTGAGAATGACATGGGAGACTTATAAGAATAAATACTAACCTTAGAAGAAATGTGTTGTAGAATAGCTTATTCAAACTAAACCCCTTTCAAAATAATCTGAACCTATTAAATAAGATAAAAGACCTATTAGGAAGGTCATAGAGAGGACACCAGCACTTTTTCCTTGGAGTTTGACTAAGAAAAATATGGATAAATAATTCCCCAGGTTCTTAGAAGTGTTTAAGAAATAAACTATTAACATATTCTTCTCGGAAGCTTTAGAGCATATACCCACTTTTGTCATAGTCATGAAAGATATCCTTAGTAAGAAATAAGAAACTAACAAAATTTGAAAATGTAGTATTAATTGAAGAATGGAATGATTTCTTACAAAAGAAGCTCCCTAAAATTTTAAAAGATCCTTTCAATTTTGCCATTCTCATGATATAAGAGAAAATTTTTATTTAAGAGCATTGTGTTATCTACGATCCATCATCAATCTTAAGCCTTTGTGAATTTTTTGGAGATTAGATTTAAGGGAGGTTTAGACCATTACTATTGACATTTTGGTTGCTTGTAAATCATTGACCTATCCTAAGGGGGTGATATAAGACGTTCTAGTTAAGGTAGATAGGTTTATCATTCCTTTAGATTTTATTTTCTTAGATATGAATAATTATAGCGAGATATCCTTTATCTTAGTGAGACCATTCATAGCTAAGGTAGAATTTATCATGTGAGTACAAGATCAATAAGTAACTATAAATATTGTTAAGTCTATGAAATTCCCTTGTGATTAAAAAAAAGATTTTTAGGGTTTATTGTGAAAAGGGTGTTGCGAAGTATTCTATGGGAGATTTGATAGCAGAAAAGAATTTGGATGAATCTTTGGAGGAACATTATAGAAGTTTGAAATAATTTATTCAGGTTGTTGGAGATAATTTTGACCTTTTTAGCATTAGATTTAAAACCATAGATATGTCATCATTGGGTTAAACATTAAGACTATCTGTAGAAGAAGCCCCTATTTCAAAGTTTAATGGCCTTCCTGACCGCCTTAAGTATACCATTTTGGTAGAAATTTAACTTTTTTTGTCATTTTTTTGCGGGTTATAAAAATATCAGTAAGACAAGTTGACCAGGATTCTAGGTGATTATAAAAATTCTTTTAGATGGACGCCAGCTGACATAAAAAGAATTAACACATCTCTTTGTTTACATCAGATTATTATGGAGAAAATTTTCTTACCAAAAAATGCTCATCAAAGAAGATTGAACCCATCTATGAAAGAAGTTATTAAAAAATAAATAATTAAATGGTTAGATGCATAGATAGTTTATCCTATTTCTAAAAGTTCTTAGGTTCATCCTATTCATTTTGTTCCTATGAAGAGTGGTTTGACAGTAATATCAAATGAACATACTAAACTTATTTCCCTTAGGATAATCACTGGTTGGAGAGCTTGTATAAATAAGAGGTAGTTGAATAAAACTACTAAGAAATATCATTTTACCTTTTCATTTCTTGGTTAGATGTTATATACGTTGGTAGAACACTCTTTTTATTATTTTCTTAATGGATACCCAAGGTACCACCCGATTCTTACATCATATATGGACTAGGATGAAACTTCTGTCATTAGTTCTTATGGGTCATTTACCTTTAGAAGGATGCCCATTTGTCTACGCAATGCTCTTGGAACTTTTGAGTTATGTATAATGTCTATTTTTTTTAAGATTTACTATACTAGTGCATTAAAATATTTATAGATGGATTTTATATTTTTTACACTCCTTTTGAATTTTGTCTTGATCATCTAACCAATGTGCTTAAAAAGATATATAGAAACAAATCTAATGTTGAATTGTCAAAAGTGTCTTTTTTGTGGCTGAAGGTATTGAGCAAGGATATAAGTCTATTAAGAAGGAGATAGAGGAAGATAAGGATAAGGTCCATTTTATAGAAACGTTTCCACCTCCTACTTAAGTTAAAAATATTAGGAGTTTTCTTGGTCACGCTTGATTTTATAAGAGATTAATCAAAGACTTTTAAAAAAATTCAAGATAGTTATCATTTATTGGAAAAATATGTTTCATTTGTTGTTCTATTTTGCATGTCTTGATTCCTTCAAAATTTTAAAACAATAATTAATCACTATATCTTTTATTGTTGCACTAGATTGGTCTTTACATTTTTAGTTAATGCATGATTCTAGTGATTATGTTGTAGGTGATGTTCTTAGCCTAAGGAAAGTTAAAGAATTTCAAATTATTTTTTTTACTAGCTGGTAAAACTTTAAAAGTAGCACAATATAATTATAGAACTACTAAAAAAGAACCACTAAAAATTATCATTGAAAGTTTGTTAGGGATGTTAAGCCCCATAGAACTAGCCTAAGGCTAACCAAGACGGGGGGGGGGGGGGGGGGGGGGTGGCGGGAGAGTAAATTGGTATTTAAAAAATTTATTTAAGCAAAAAGAACAATTATCACAAACCAAATAACCAAAAAAACAAGTGAGGAAGAAAATAAATGCGGAAGCATTAAAAATAAGAACATAAGGGTTTATAGTGGTTCGATTAACTCGAATTACGTCCACTCCCCGGAGGCGCCCTCTGAGTATTGCACTACAATCGCGACTCTCCTTTAGCCCCCACAACTAGGCAAAGAAGCCCTTACAAACACCTCCTTTCTGCCACCCCCGGCATGGCAGAGAACCTCCCTCCTTTTGCTTCCTCCTGAAGCAGGCAGAGAACCTCGATTGATCGCTGAAGCTTACCTCTCCCAACCTCTCCAAGGACAAGAGACTCTAGGAAGAAGAAGTGGAACAATACTTGGAGCAACCCTTGTGAATCCCCTCACAAGCTCCCCCTCCCAAGATCCTCTCTCTCTCCCTCCTCTCTCTCTCTCTCTCTCTCTCTCTCTCTCTCTCTCTCTCTCTCTCTCTCTCTCTCTCTCTCCTTTAGGTTTTCTCAGGTCAAGATAATAGCCAAGGATGTTCAAAAATGTTGAACAAGAGCTATTAAATAGAAGAGTTTCAAAGGAGCTCATTAATTATAAGTTGTCAACTTTATCGTCCAGGACGATATGGAAATTGTTCTGGCCGATCAGTACAAATCTTATAAGATCGGCCAGAGCATCGCCCTGAATACAAACTAGATGATTAAAAATTTGCTTGATTGTCCTGGATGATCTCACTATCATTCCGGCCGATCAATTCAAATCAGAGGAAAATCATCCATAGCATCGCCCTGAATTTGAGCTGGCTGATATTTATCATCAAGAAGAAAATAAGGGTTTTTGAATAGATCATCCTGGTCGATACTGCGATCATCCAGGACGATGGTGTGATATCAATTTAGGCAGAATTGTGTGATATCGTCCAGGCCGATCTCAGGATCGTCCTGGCCGATTTCCAAAAATACAGAATACCTAAATTGATCATGGCGGCAATTTCTTTCTATATTGAGCTTATCATCCTGGCTGATACAGGTATCGTCTAGACCGATCAGTTAATTACGGCTGCCTTAACTAAGAAATCTTGATTAGATATTTTGTTTTGAACTCGATCGTTCAGGACGATATAAATATCGTCCGGGACGATGTGAGTAAAAACACAAGTTCTAAATCTCTCAAGTGTGTGTGTGTAGGGTTACTTAACATCAGTCACTTCAAGCAATTACAACTGACTCAAGAAAGAAAAAAGAAAATTACAGACTGACTCAACCCTAGTCTACCTAGTATTGAGCTGATTCCGATTTCCGTCCGATCTTTGAGTCCTGAAAAGTCAGTAGAAAAAGGCAGTCGTAGTGAAATAAGATTTGTTTGCTATCATCAAAATCATAATCCAAAAAACAAGTTTGTAACAATCTTCCCCTTTTTTATTATGGCAAATATATCGATTATCAAATTTGAAACAGTAATGCAAAACTAAATAGGCTTTCAAAAAGAACAAGTACAAGCATATTACAAGAACAAGCACAAACATACTACTCCCCTTTTTTATATCTCAAAAAGGAGGAGAAAACTAAAAAAACATAAACTAAAGCAACTAAAAACATAATATAGAAAAAGAAAGTAATCTACAGAAATAGAAACTAAAACTAAATAAACGAGGGATCCTGATCATCATATAGAGGTGGAGGTGGTGGAGCCTGCTGAAAGTAGCTAGTTAGTGTAGTAAACTGAGCATTGAACCAGGCTATGTCCTGGTCGTGCTTCTACTGCTGGTGAATAATGTAGCTGTCAAAATGGGCTAAGTCCTCTGTGCGGTGCTGCTCGTAGCGAGCAATGTCCTCGAATATTGCTGCTCTTATTCAGCAATGTAAGCGTCAAAATGGGTCTCCCAACAATCAAATTTCTCCACTAACTGGTCAAACTGTGAGTGCTGGAGAAGAGGAACAGGATTAGAAACAGGAGCAGGAGCCTCCTCCTCCTTGGCCCCCTGAGGTTCCCCATCCCCTGGGTGGAGACGAGTACTGTGAAGGATATTGAAAGAGCTATTTGAGTAGCAAGGAGGCTGAAGGTCGTGACGAACAGGATATTGAAGATTGTATTTGGTATCAAGAATATAGGCTATGAGATGTCCTAAAGAAAGGTTTGGTTTCCTCCTATGGCCTGGATCGCAAATAGTTGTTAAATGATCAATGTATCAAAAAATCAAGTCAGTAGCATTAAACTCTATCCAGGCCATGATGAAAAAGTTAGTTAGAGAAAGCAGAGGAGTGATGTGGACTATATCCCCAGCTTTTGGAATAATGGATGTGCGAAGGACATACTGAATTGTGTTAGCATCTTTGACTAAAGAGCTAGTCTCTCCAACATGAAAGGGTTTGTTGGTCTGGCAAAGAAAATGATTTTCCATGGACCAGTCAAAATCAGGATCTGAGATAATTATATGCAGCTTATCCCCGGTGGTGGATAGCTGCAATAGTTCAGCACAGTCCTAATATGTGATCTCGACCGGGCATCGATTCACATAGGAGGTCAGGGCTGTGAAAGTAAAATTTATATGAAGATTTGCATAAAATTCTAACAGAAGTTCTGAGGAAAAAGGGACAGCGAGGGTAAAAATGAAATAGAGAGAAGTGTGAGCAAAGAGATCCATTATCGGATATGAAAGATGGACTGGATTGATGGTTCTGGAAATGGTGATGCCACATTTTTTGTAACGACTGTAAGCTGCTTGATCCTCCACTTCCCTGAATCGAGGGTCAGAGTGGCCCTCGAGGAACTTCCAGAAGCCTGTCGGACTCGCTTCCCACTAGCCATAGTAAGAAATCAGTAAGTAAAAATGAGATAAGAAGAAGATTTGAGGTGAAAATAATGGCTGGAATGGCTTGTATTTAAAGAAATGGTCGTATCATCCAGGACGATTGCAGAATCATCCACGACAATTTAATTCAATTATTACATAAAGGCCTGTTTGGTCAAAAAGGTGGTCCGATCGGCCGAGCCGATCAGATATCAGCCAGGACGATTAGACATAGGTGATCGTCCCAAGGAGTCAAGCTTGATGACCGTTGAAAAAGCAGATTGTCCGAGCCGATTAGGTGTATCGTCCAAGATGATGCACAATAATTGATCGTACGGGCCAAAGTTAAAACATTTTAAATATGTGCCACGTGTATCGTTTAGGATGAACAGTGGATCGACCAGGATGATTGTCCAATAATGGATCATCCGGGGCCTGTTTTAAGGATTTAAACGTACTGACACGTGGATCGTCCGGGACAATCTAGTGTATCGGCTAGGACGATGACCATAAATGCATTGGCCAGGATGAAAAATGTATCAGCCAAGATAATTTAGATGAATGTAATAGAGTTCGATCGGATCGTCCAGGATGATAATTATCATCCGGAACGATGAGTTATAGAAGGCTCAGAAAAAAGTTCAGCAGATAAAATTTTTAAGAGAAATTATCATATCATCCAGGACGATAGTGGTATCGGCCAGGACGATGTGACAAGAATTTAAAAATCAAGGAAAGATGGAGATGACCAAAGAAAACCCCAAACAAAAATAAATACAAACTAAAAACAACAAAAATAGATAAAAACTAGAAAATAAAAAAAAAGTTTTTAGTTTTTAATTTTTCTATTTTTTTGTTTTTAGCAAAGCAAGCATATGACAATTTTCCCAAATAATTAAATTTTAAAGATTTGAAATATCAATGAGTTAACAATGTCACAATCTGAAAATGGTAGAAAAATTCGATCCTGTTTACCCAGCTCAGACTTCTTTCAGGATAAAAATTATCTTTTGAAAACAAGAGGTTTAACTCAGAACAAATTGGGTAAAAAGAAGATCCGTTCAAAACTTGGTTACAAATAAAATATCTTATAAAATAGTATACCAAAGTAATTTGTCTCTATCATGGAATTTGAAATAAAGCCTTTGAAAACATCAAATAACCCATGAGTCCTTATAAGTTTTAAAAGTTTTGAAAAGAGAGGACAGCTTGCATTTAGTGGGCTCATTTTATGCCTCTTGTCACTTTGATTGGCTCTTTGAGCATCTTTGATTTTTGATACACTTTCATGTATATACTTTTCTTTTCAATTTGGCATCATTGGCCATTTTGTTTTTTTTAATTTTTGCAAGCTAAAAACTCTTTAACAAACCCTTAAAAAGGTTCTTAGTTTTGATTATATCTTCTAGATGTTAGAGAAGATGAGCTCTCTCTCTAACATAAGGAAGAACAAACCACAAAACGAAAATCAAAATCATATGATAAGTGCAACGGTAAGATTTCAATTAACTTGAAAGATATATAAGAGCTTTGGATCATATATATAAGATAGACTATTGTATCAAGATAAAAAAGATCTTAATTTCAAAAACCATTTGTTAAAATGAGATAGACTTTTTTTTTAGAAAATAAAACTATATCACCAAAAGAGGTTAGAGGGAGGGAAACCATCAACGGTGTTTTATCCTTTTAACCGATTTAGAAATGCTAATCATTGGTCATAAATATCCAAAGTTTAAGAACAAGAAAAAATCATCATAAAGAAAACAAAAGTAAAAACGACTAGAACAACAAAAAAACTATCACAAAAACAAAACATAACAATAATCAAAATGCAATTCAAGAAATTGTTAAGCAGCAAGTTTAGATAGTTATGAGCTGCGAACCTCTATTTTTCCCAATATCATATGCTCCTCATGAGGTCTTTGGTTAGAGCAATCCTGCAATAATCAATAGCTGTCAAACTTAAGAACCCAAATAGGTTTGGGTCCCTTCTCATAAAAAGTAGAGTGTAATGCATGTGTGCTATGCTGTGAATCATGCAATTTTGGTCTCCACACCTATTGTGTACTACGGTGAACAGTGCAAGTGTGTGAGATGTGTCCTAGCATGTCACATAAGAAATATCTTACTCTAGGAAAAGGATTTCTTAAATGATTAGTGTTATAACGCCTCTTCCTAGGTTTTGGCTTTAGATCAAAAGTTGGTATCATCCAATTTCCCTTAAGAGAATCCAATTCATTTTTAAGTCTCAAGTTTGTAACTTTTAAGATATCATTTTCAATCCTTAAATTTTGCTTTCTCACTTCAAATTTCTTAAAACTAAATTCAAGTGAGGTGTGTGAAACTTTTAATGCATCATGCTCATCAATTAATTCTGAATATTTTTTATTTAAGTCATCAAATTCATCAGGTAAAGCCATGTGATTTGAATCAATCATAGAATAATCTTTGAGAATAATTTCATATTTTTTTGTAAATTTGAAAGTTCTAACTTTAAACTAGCATGAGTCTTTTTAAGTTTTTTGTATGATGCATGAATTTTCTCACAAATTTGGAACAATTGATCATAAGTTGGTTTACATACCTCTTCTTCATCACTTTGATCAATATGATCTTCCACCATTAAGCACAAGTTTGTTGTTTCGTCTTCAGGTTCAGTCTCTGATGAATCAGTTGTAGAATCCGCCCAAAATGCCTTTTGAAGTCTCTTTTTATCCTTCCTGAGCTTGGGTTTTTCCTCACCCTTTTCATTGCTTGTGTGATCTTGAAGTGTAGGACAATCCGCTCTAACATGTCCAAGCTTCCTGCATTCATAACACACCATATCATTAGATCCTTTAGAATATTTATTATCCTTACCTTTTCTCCAATTTTGATGATGCTTTTGTTTCTTCCTTAGAAAGCTTTTTAATTGTCTTGTAATTAAGGAAAAATCATCACCTTCAGACCTGGAAGAGTCAGAGTCTGATTTGTTGGCCTTTAGTGCCACTGTTTTCTCCTTTCTTTTCTCACCTGCATCAAGATTTCTTTGATTCACCCCTTGCTCATAAGTAATGAGTGAGCCAAGTAAGTTTTCAATCGAATAAGTGTTCAAATCCTTAGATTCAGTGATTGCATTAATTTTAGCATAAAAAAACGAAGCCAAGCATCTCAAAATCTTATTCACTTTTTCATAGTTTGAAAGTTCTCTTCCTAAGGAATGCAAAGAAGTAACAATCTGAGTCAATCTCGTATATATTTCAGAAATTGATTCATGAGGTTTCATACGAAAAAATTTGTAGTCATGCAAGAGAATATTCAAATGGGATTGTTTAACTTCATTAGTGTCTTCATAAGTGATACACAATTTATCCCAATTTCTTTACCAATTTTGCAAGTGGAAACATGCATGTAGTCTTCTAATTTTAAAGCACAGAAAAAGCAATTAAGATATTTTGCATTTAATTGAGCCAAATCCCTATCATCTAAAGTCCATTTAGTAAAAGGAAGTGGAACAGTAATGCGTTAACTTTATCAGTTGGAGGTGTGTAACCATCCTTAACAAGCATCCACATGCGATAATTAGTATATTATAAAAACGTAGACATTCGAGTTTTCCAAAAATCAAATGATATATTATCAAACAAAGGTGGTCAGGTTAAAGAATACCCTTATGGTGTATTATGATTCCCAAAGTAAGCCATGGATCAAAATTCAAAAAATTTTCAAACTCAGTTTTTATAAATCCTGCTCTGATACCACTTGAAAGTTTGTTAGGGATGTTAAGCCCTATAGAACTGGCCTGAGGCTAACTAAGAGGGGGGGGGGGGGGTGTGAATTTGTATTTAAAAATTTCTTTAAGCAAAAAGAATGATTATCACAAACCAAATCACAACAAAAACTAGTGTGAAAGAAAATAAATGCGGAAGCAGTAAAAACAAGAACACAAGGGTTCATAGTGGTTCGATCAACTCGACCAATGCCCTTACAAATACCTCCTTTCTGCCACCCCCGACAAGGCAGAGAACCTCCCTCCTTTTGCTTCCTCCTGAAGCAGGCAGAGAACCTTGATCGATCACTAAAGCTTACCTCTCCCAACCTCTCCAAGGACAAGAGACTCTAGGAAGAAGAAGTGGAATAATGCTTGGAGCAACCCTTGTGAATCCCCTCACAAGCTCCCCCTCATAAGATCCTCTCTCTCTCTCTCTCTCTCTCTCTCTCTCTCTCTCTCTCTCTCTCTCTCTCTCTCTCTCTCTCTCTCTCTCTCTCTCTCTCTCTCTCTCTCTCTCTCTCTCTCTCTCTCTCTCTCTCTCTCTCTCTCTCCTTTGGAATTTCTCAGGTCAAGACAGCAGCCAAGGATGTTCAAACATATTGATCAAGAGCTCTTAAATAGAAGAGCTTAAAAGGAGTTCATTATTTACAAGTTACCAACTTTATCGTCCAGGACGATATGGAAATCGTCCTGGCCGATCTGTACAAATCTCATAAGATTGGCCAGAGCATCACCCTGAATGCAAACTGGATGATTAAAAATTTGCTTGATCATCCGGGACGATCTCACGATCGTCCCGGTCGATCAGTTCAAGTCAGAGGAAAATCTTACAGAGCATCGCCCTGAATTTGAGCTGACCGATATTTATCATCCAGAAGCAACTAAGGGTTTTTGAATAGATCATCCTGGTCGATACTATGATCGTCTAGGACGATGTGATTGTATCAATCATCTTTAATTACTTCCTTGATTCCTGGATCAATTTAGGCATAATTGTATTATATCGTCCAGGCCGATTTCCAAAAATACAGAATACCTAAATTGATCATGGCAGCAATTTCTTCTTGTATTGAGCATATCGTCCTGGCCAATACAGGTATCATCCAGTCCGATCAGTTAATTACGGCTTCCTTAACTAAAAAATCTTGATTAGATCTTTTATTTTGAACTTGATCGTCCAGGACAATATAAATATCATCCGGGATGATGTGAGTAAAAACACAAGTTCTAAATCTCTCAAGTGTGTGTGTGTAGGGTTACTTAACATCTGTCACTTCAAGCAATTACACCTGACTTAAGAAAGAAAAAAGAAAATTACAGACTGACTCAACCCTAATCTACCCAGTCTTGTGATGATTCCTATTTCCGTCCGATCTTTGAGTCCTGAAAAGTCAGTAGAAAAAGGCAGTCGTAGTGAAACAAGATTTGTTTGCTATCATCAAAATCATAATCCAAAAAACATGTTTGTAACAGTCATTGATTTTAATAAATGCTAGTCTTATTCGATCGACTTGACACTTCTTTTTTACATAGATCATTTTGTAATCAAACTTCTTAATTATGAGAAAAAAGGATATCAAACCTATGTTAGTGTAGTTGATACTTTTCTTGCATTAATTTAATATAGACATCATATATAAGAAAAGAACTAACAAACATATTATTTATCATCTTTCAAGACTTACATTCAATGAACATACATTTCAAGGAACTAACATTAATGAGTTTTTCCCTAATGAATAGTTATTTGCTTAATATATATGTAGATTTCCTTGATATACTAATTTTAAGAATTTATTGTTAGTTATTTGATTCCTTTTGACTTACCATCTAGTCAAAAAATGTAAGTTTCAAAATGTTGTGAAAAATTTCTTTTGGAGTGACACATATTTATTAAGAATGTGAAATGATCAAATCATTTGGAGATATGACCCTGAGTTTGAAGTAGAACCTATAGTTAGAGAGTACCATGATTCACATTATGGAGAGAATTTTGGAGGATTTAGAATTAGTTCTAAAATTCTTTAATCAAAATTATATTAGCCTACTTTGCTTAAACATGTTAATGATTATTTTAAAAAGTGTGATCAAAGCCAATGAGTAGGCAATATCACTAGAAAAAATATATTGCTCTTAAATTATATTTTAGAAGTTGAATTGTTTATTGTTTGGGAAAATGATATCATGTGTCCATTTGTGAAATCTCTTGGATGCCAATATATTTTAATTACTATTTATTATGTTTCCAAATGGATTGAAGGATCTAAACATTATCAACTTGAAAAAAGCCTACAGAGAAAAGCTCCCGTTAGAGAGAGAAAAGCTTTTGGATTTTCAAATTTCAGTTTTCCCAAATTTTCTTCTTACTTTTTAGATTGTGGTGAGGAGGATGGCGGCTGATAGCCGCCGACCATCTATGGCTTCGGTGGTGAAGACTTCATCGTTTGGTGGAAGTACGATTTAAGGTTTGGAAGGAAATACTTGTCTGGTTACTGGTTCAAAATAGAGAAATGTGGACTTGGTGAATAAAGCTTCAAGAGGTGCTTTGATCATTAAGGAGAGTGATGGGGATGTTCCTAAGAAAATTATCCATGTTATATGTAAAGGTAACTCTATTTTTGAAGATAATGAAATTGTTACTCCTCGGCATGATAAGGGTTTATTGCCTATGAAGTCGACCAATCCTTCTGCTTCTTCATCAGGGATGAAAATTTTTGTTAATAGAATTGGAAATTCAAATGCAATCCCTGGCCACTTTGTGAGAAATGCGAATTCACATATTTTGATTAAAAAAAGTTTTCAAGATAATGATGGTAGTATAAATGTGGTCGAGAGGAATGATGCTACAATGCTAAAAGTTAATGAGGAAATGTTTGTTAGAGCTGAAAAAGAGGTTAATGTTAATCCTTGGAACAAAAAGCCATACATTAAATTGAATTTTAATAATGAAGATAAGGTATTGCCAGAGGATGGTAAAGTAATGAAACTGAAAGAATATAATGAGATTTTGAATTCAAATAGGTTGATGAACTCTCTGGTAATCAAGGTGTTTGGAAGGGAAATCCCCTCTCATATTGTGGCATGGGAAGTGAGATGTCAATGGAATCAATTTGGATAATTCCATTTTATTACTCTTTGAAGGGGTTGGTTCTTGTGTTCATTTAGATCAGTTAAAATGTTAGAAGCTATCCTTTCAGGTGGACCATGGTATGTGAATGGGCGTATTGTAGGTACGGATAAATGGACTCCTGAGTTCTCTCCATTATCCATGAAGGGACTTACTTCTCCTATATGAATTTGGATGCCTCATTTATCTTTACAGTGTTGGGATGAGGTAAATGTAGCAATAATTGCTTCTATGGTTGGTAAACCATTAATGTTGGATGGTAATATGCTCCAATGGGGGAGAAGAGAGTTTGCAAGAGTTTGTGTTCATGTGAAACTTGACCAAAGCCTTCGTTTGGGTGTTTGGGTGGAGAGTATCCCTGGAAGGTTTTTCCAAAATGTGGAATACAAAAAAATTTCTACACTTTGTTTTGAATGTGCAATGATTGTCCATGTGAAGATTGAGGGTAAAAATTGATTTTCTGTTACCAAGGAAGCGGATGATGTTGTTAGCAAGAATGGATTGGATATTGATAGTGGGATGAGAAAAAATGCGATCAATAATGCTACTTATGGTCCATGGGTCCATGTCAATCGTAAGAAGAGTAGAATGGTATTCAAAGAGCCACAAATGTAAGACCTTCAATTTTGAAGTTTGTAAAGAAAAACCAATTGAAGGCGGTCATGGAGGAACCTAAAGTTATGCTCGAATTGGGGTATGAAAAATGTATTGCAATGGAAGAATTGGCATTGGAGAAGTCAAATGTAGATATGGATCAAATTGAAGAGGGTGAAATAATCTTCGAGTAGGATCAAAGTATCAAAGGAATGTCAGATGTTGGATCTAATGAGCTAGATGTTCAGACCAAGGAAAATTTAGAGAAATCTGATGGCAATAAGTGTATGGACTACACTCCTGTTATTTCTTTTTTACCTATGGTAGTAAACAAATTCAAAGTTTTGGATGATGAAGAGGAGGACAAGGTGGAGGAAGGAGATAAAAAAAAATATAACATGTAGTGGTGATAAAGGCAACAATTCCTTGGTTAGTGATGCTTTATTGGGAAAAATTGTAGGTTGTGGAGGGGAAGAGTTGTAATGATTTGGTTTAATTTAGTGTGGCTAAAGTGCTCTGTAACAATGGGGAAATGTCCAAATTTAAGCTTGCTACAGAGCTTAAATCTTTAGGGTAGTAAGAGAAGGGATGAGGGCACATCACCCAAGGTGATTCAATGAACTCTATTGCATTTTGGAATTGTAGAGGGGCTAAGAAAAGAGTGGCCTCTCTCTATCTTAAGTAATTTATTAAAGTATTTAAGGTCTTGTTTGTGGGTTTGGTGGAAACCAAAATTAGTTCTTTTGATCAAGAGGCTTTTGATAAGGTGATGGGGACCTGATTGGGAATTCTTTCTTCTTTCATCAGAAGGATTTTCTAGTGGAATTATGGTATTATGGAGATCTGATTTGGTTACATTTTCTGTGATAAAGACTTCATATCAATGTTTTATTGGGGACTTAATGTCCTTAATAGGGAGTGCGGATGATTTCGACAGTGTTTGGTAGTACGGAGGTCCATAAAAGCAGGATCTTATTGGATTGTATGCAAGGGTTGTCTCATATGAAAGTTCAATTGCATTTTGTCCCAAGAAAATAAGAAGGGTGGAAGGAAGTATATGTTTTCACAAGGACCCAAGGAAATGTTGAATTTTATGAATGAAAATGATTTTCATGAAGTAGGGATCGTGAACAAGGTTAACTTGGTGTAACAATAAATTTTGTGGGGGAAGGATTCTTGAAAGACTATATAGGTGTTTGCTTAATTCATTGGTTGTTGAATATATCCAAGTTACGGGGGTAAGGAACATTGCAAGAGTTGCTTTAGATCACTGTCAGATTGTGCTGAGAATTTTTTATTCTTCTATTAAAAAGAAAAGTTTTATAAAATTTGAAGATGTATGGATTTCTTTTAAATATTTGACTCATATAAGTTCTAAAGTGTGGAAGAAGGCTTTTGATGGGGATGATATGCAAATTCTTAATAAGAAATGTAGAAGAGATTTGAAAGACTTGTTCTTTTGGAGCAAGGATAAATTGAAGGATTTATTAAAAGTGAAAGAAAGATTGAAAGTAGAAGTTTTACAACTTCAAGAGGAGGAAGCTAGAGAAGGTTGGTTGAATGAAGAGAAGCTATTGTTACTGAGATCGAAAGTTAGAGATTTGAATGTTCACCTTGGCTATTTGAATACTCAGTGGAAGCAAAGAGATAAAGAAAAGTGGATTAAAGAAGGAGATTCTAATACTAAATTTTTCCATGCATTTGCAAATGCTAGGAGAATTGGTAATTAGATTTCTCAAGTTAGGAAAACTGATGGTGTTTTAACTGAGGATCCGAAAGAGGTAGAGGAGGAGTTTTTTAGATTTTTTCAAAATAAATGGAAAGATTGGGTGTGTTGTTTGGACAAATGGCCAATTCTGTGGAAGGTATTAAGAGAAGAGGATAGAAGAGTTTTAGAGGGGGACTTTTCTGATTCAGAAATAACAGAGGTGATTTGGAGATTGGGTAACTATAATGCTTCTGGATGTGATGGAATGACTTACTCTTTTTTTTTTTTAAATCTTATTGGGATATAATTGGGAAAGATGTTTGTAGAGATGTTAATAACTTTTTTGTTTCAGGCAAGATGTGTAAGGAATGGAAGAACACTTTAGTTGTTTTGATTCCCAAATTCATTAATCCGATGCTTCCTTCTAGCTTTAGTCCAATCAGCCATTGTAATTATATCTACAAAATTATGGCTAAAGTTTTATTGAATATGTTGATTTTGGTCATCCCTAAGATTATCTCTGAAGAACAGGTGGATTTTGTAAAAGGTAGATCTATCTCAGATCATTTGTTATTAACTCAAGAGGTATTCAATAAAATCATATTTTCAAAAGCAAGCAATGGATTCTTATCTATCAAGTTAGATATGGAGAAATCATATGACAACATGTATTGGGTGGCTCTTAACCAGATGATGAACATTCTGGGTTTTCCTAAAATATTTTTGAGCTTGGTGATGGAATGTGTTATGTAACCAAGGTTCTCAATTTTGATCAATAGTTGTAATTCTAGATGGATTGTGCGGAAGAATGGTTTT